>WIQG01000124.1:0-455464 GCA_014925785.1 Mycena galopus ATCC 62051 | reverse complement strand
CAATGCAACATCTTCTTCATCGACCAGCCAATCGGTGTGGGGTTTTCATATGCTGACTACGGAGAATACGTGGTATGCGCTGAATCCAATTACGATGAAACCAATTGTGCGACTGCTACAGAGCACGACCGAAGAGCTGCCCAGGACATCGCAGCATTTGTGGCAATATTCTTCTCGCATTTTACCAAATTTCAAGGACGGGGTTTCCATATGGCTGGGGAGTCCTACGGTGTATGGCCTTTCAACTTCGCAAGATTTATTTGACCGTTTACTGTCCACAGGGACGATATCTACCCGCCTTCGCAGCTGCCGTGTACGACCAAAATGCATACCTTGTCGAAACAGGCATGCCGCCGATCAATCTCTCGTCCGTGATGATTGGTATTCTTTCGTCCTTCAAAACCCCACCAGCCATTTCGTTTACCAGCTGAATACAGGAAATGGGATGACGGATGTGCCAACCATGATGCAAGACTGGTATGTGCGCAAAGCTAACTGCTCGAGCGCGGTCATTAAACCGACACAGGTATGAGATGCAGTGTACTCCAGCATCGATTCCTCCTGTCCAAGACATCCAGTAAGCGATGATAAATCCTGCGAGACTGTCTTCTGAGACGTCATACAGGACCTGTGTTCAAATGAAAATAAGGGTAGGAGAATCAGTTGGTTGACTCTGTTCTTTCTCACTAATATTTCAGCTTCCACGCTGCATAAAATGGCTCCAAGAATCGTGCCAAGACGTCTTCGATCTCATCAACTGTTCTACGGCTATGGCATTCTGCCAGGCGTCCTTATTGGATCCCTATTTCGCGTTGGGTGCGTGCAACCTAAGCCCGTAAAACAGCACTATCTTCATCTAGCTTGGTCATCAGGCCTAAACGGTTACGATCTTTCGAAAAAATGCGAGGGAAATAACCATTGCTACACTGTCATGGAGTGAATGTGTTGAGAAACCCCTCAAATCTGTCTCTTGCTAACACTGTCCAGAGAGATCCTTAAGTTCCTTAACCGCAAAGACGTGCAGCTCAGGATCGGAGTCGACGTGACACAATACGAGTCGTGTTCGAGCACCGTGGCTCTCGCGTTTGGACGTCTGCAGAACGACCTCCTCCACGGCTCCACGGAGTACGTCGCGGCCCTTCTGGAGCGCGACATCCGGGTGCTCGTCTACGTCGGCTCATACGACTGGGTGTGCAACTGGATCGGGAACGAGGCGTGGACGCTAGCGCTGGAATGGAGCGGGCGTTCGGAGTTCGCTGCTCAGCCGCTGAGGGAGTGGACCGTCAATGGCAAGCGCGCGGGCAAGACGAGGAGTGCGAAAGGGTTCACGTTTGCTACAGTGGATGGTGCTGGACATATGGTGGGTTCCAACTTACCTGTAAGCCAATTTGATACCTAATGTTCCAAGGTGCCGTGTGATAAACCGAAAGAGTCGCTCGAGATGGTCAAGCGATGGATTGCGGGCAAGCCTTTGTAGCTTGTGAGTTGTCGAGCCTCTACGCGTGAGGTGCAATGGCTGCTCACTTACGGATCGTTTCTTGCGTACGACCTTGTTTTAGCTACTCATTTTTCCCATGTGATATCCTCCCAATCTCCTTACATTCGTTTGCTCGAGTAAGCACAGCGTCGTTTTAGTTCCGGGTGGTTGAACATATCACGTGTGGTTTTGGTTCAAGAATAAATTAACTGCGTACAAACTGCGTACGTACTTGCGAGACGGGAGTGCAGGTTCTACATACTATCGCTCACGACCCCGAGACAGATTGAAATTCCAACACTCGCACATGCATCCTTCAATGTTCTATTTCTGGCGCGGCCGAGATTCTCTTTGGGTATATAACTAGCGAGGAACGAGTGTTCAATTATAGCGTCTGTCTGAGAGAGTACTTTGGGTACCGTGTTTGATCAGCAATGTGTCAATCTTTATTTCGAGTTCGATTGGTTCAGCTCTGGGATGAACTCCAGTGCTTTTGCATGTACTATAGCTTCCGCACCAATGGGTCATTTTGCGATCGAGGACAGTGTTGACAGCGCACTTGCAATAGCGACATCCTTAGTTTCCCTGTGTAATAGTTGGAAAACGATACAGATGTTGGGCGCACGGACCGCAACAGCGACACCAGCACTTCGCAGAAATTTAAAGGCCAGGCAGCGCGTATCATCACTGTCGTGGTGTGAGAGGAATCTTCATATCCCACATCAGAGGAGCTGCATCAAGACACAGCCGGGCACCGATCTGCGGCCAACATGCGGAGGGGCTCGCTCGGTTCGATGAGCGGTATGCCATCCTGGTGGGAGATCTATAGCAGGAGCCCGCCCTGCTTCAAAATGAAAAGTGGAGGCTCCACCGACCGTTATCAATCTGTCTTTCGTCAAAAACCAAAAAGGCCACCTCGAAATGATACCATTCCCGCTAGCCGCGTTGTCGATGTATTCATACCCAAGATCATGCATGAGCATTTTGCAGTCTGGGAGAGAAATATCGGACCATTAAGTAGCGCGGCGTTAACTCAATATTACATGACGTGTGCAGTTGCAACCACTCCATAAATCAACTCCATTCTTGGAATGGCCAAGGTTGCAACGCGTCAACGAATTCAGAGATCGGAGCACGTGGGCGCGTTTGATGTGACGAGGAGTGACTAACCAATTTGACGGCAACCCTCACCTTCAAAGTCGGAACGCATTCGCCTGGCGGCAGACGGGGCTTGGCTAGTAACGTTCATTTGGGCAGACCAGAACTGTTGCACTCGACTTCAAACTCCGTCAAGTTGGAAGCCGCTGCCGCCAGCAGATTGGAGCGCTTGGTACTGTATGGAGCCGGATGTCGCGGAAACGCCAGATGGCTTGCTCGCGGACTGACCTACCTAACGTGGATACATATCTGGAGCCCAACGGTGCCTCCCTATGGGAGGCCAGAACTTATCTCACCAGTGAGCCCCCGCCTTCGATTTCCGTCATCGATTCCAAATCGATTCTCATATTCATCATCTACTTCCTGTTTCTCGTTCGAGCCGTCCCTTCTCTGTCTGGTATACTGACGGTCTATTCCCAGCCGTCCTCAGCGCTCCTTGCATGACATCTACTCGTAGTGCCTGGCTACCGCGAGCTAGGCGGCAATAAATCGATCCCTATACGACGGACTCTCTGTGCCGCCCTGCGTGTTTTCTTCCCACATCATCCTGCGGGACTCCTCATCGCATCTACAGTCACCGACTAAGCTCTCATGCCCCAGCTATGGTATTTGCATCTCCGTATATTAGTCATATCCTCGGTCTTTTCGCTTACTGCGCCAGCGTGCCCTTCTTGATTTGTTAGTCTCGTCTTTCGCCCCTGCGCCGAGCTGCCCACCAATCTTCTCCTACCGTGCACACCAGTACGGCGTCTCTCCGCACCGCGGTTATCCAGGATCTACCCTCCGTCACGCTCCCGACTCCGCGCTACGATACACAGGGTTGCCATGCACCGTCCACACGAGTCGTACGCCCCATCGTCCTGTCCCTCGTCGCTCTGTACTATTTGTACCTCCACTTCCCCGCAGGGACCTTCAATCCAATGCCTATCCCATCTCACCTCCGTCGCCCGTCTCCATCTCCATCCCCATTCAGATGACTGTTTCATAGACCCTGGGCGCTACTGACGGCAGATTGTCATTGAATTTTGCTCGAAGGTAATGCCTCCCAGTCACAGCCGATTCGCTGTCGATTCGGGTGCTCAGCAAACCATCGTCCGCCCGAGTCGATTCCTTCCTCGAATTCTGCCGCGTTCAACACGAAGAACGTCGTGAAAATACTGACGCAGCGTGGATTTCTTCCTTCAAAATCAAATCTACGGCTCAACCTAACATCCGGATCTCATAGGAAATTCTCGACCAAATTGTTTTTCTCTTCGCAGGATTTGTGAATCGCATTTTCAAGGTGAAATCATACGCATCTCCTTCCCATGGTCATTGCTGTCTAGATCTATTCCCCTTCTACAGAACGCCGTCATGCTCGTGCTCTCGGGGAACCCGACTCGATGGTCACGGCCGGTGATGGATGTAACTGAATCCTAATTGTCGATGGCACCTTTCATCGAATATTCCGATTCAGTCAGTCTTCCTCCCTCGGCCCGGCGTTTCCAGTTGAGTCTTTCTTTCATTTGTGTTCACACACAGGCACCCACATGAGATGGGCTATTCCGCGGAGATGGCCAACTTGAACCAGGAGGAAGACACGAGGCCTGGCTGACTCATACAGATATGATGCCCTTCTGTCGTCACACTCCCAGCAGATGTTCTTCAAAATCAAGCAGTCGTGTGCTCGAGTGTGCAATTTCTCGTCCCCAGAATGTGGTCCTATATGCAACATCGCCGTATCGGCGAGCAGGTCAGACGAGACCTGGAGAAAATCAATGTCGAACGAATGCAACACGACGAGAAGAATGAGCGAATCTGGGTAGTCGCAGATAACGATGACCCCCTGAATCCCCTCAATTGGTCGCTCCTCTCGCGCGCCAAGAACATCGCCATCCTCTCCCTCCTCATCTTCACCCAGGCTTGGGCAGGTGCCGCTGACTCGGTCGCAAACAGCGACGCCAGTCAGGAATTCGGTGTCAGCAAGGTGGCTGAGAACCTGAGCACGGCCATGTATCTCTTTGGCATCGGCAGTGGTTCGCTGTTCGTGGGCGCCATCTCGGAATCGGTGGGCCGTAACCCGACGTATCTGGGTGCGACATTCTGTTATTTATTCTTTGTGTTTGGAAGTGCTCTGGCGAAGAGCTTCGGGGGGTTCATTGTGTGTCGGTACTTGGTGGGCCTGTTTGGGAGCGCGACGCTGGCTATCAACGGGAGCAGCGTGCAGGACATGTTTCGGCCCGTCAAGAGGACGTTTGTGTTTCCCGTCATTGCATGGGCAAACGTGGCTGGTGAGTCCCGATCTCCCTCAGCGATGCTTGACACGGAAGAGATGCTAACTCTCCTCAGCACCTGCGATAGCTCCCATCGCCGGCGGATGGATCACAGCTAACCCATCACTCGGCTGGCGCTGGACCGAGTGGATAACGCTAATTATTTCTGCATTCGCCTTCCTCGTCGCCTTCCTGTTTCTGCCCGAGACATATCTTCCTGTCCTGCTCGACTGGAAAGCGCGACATTTGCGGGAAGCCACGGGCAGCAGCCGATACGTCTCTCACCATGCCTCCTCTGAATCATTTCTCCAGCGGGTCAAAACAAAGCTCGCCATGCCAGCCACATTCTTCACCACTGAGCCCGTCATTGACGTGCTGGGTGGCTATCTCATCCTCCTCTACGCGCTCCTCTTCTCCTTTCTCTCCGGCTTCGATTACGTTTTCAAGAACACGTACGACCTCTCCACGGGCCTTCTAGGCTCCTGCTTCGGTGCCATCGCTGCCGGCGCTACAGCCTTCACTCTCCTCGCCCCCGGGCTGTACTCATGGGCGCGCCACCGTACGGCCTTTGTCCGCGGACGCGACGTCCTTCCGGAGTTCCGCCTCTGGCCAGCCATGGTCGCCGGCCCGCTGCTGCCTGCGGCGCTCTTCTGGCTCGGGTGGACAGACTTCTCGAGCGTGAACATCCGCAGCGCCCTGGGCGCGTGCTGCGTCTTTGGGGTCTGTCTCATCGCCATCTACGTCAGCGCGTACGAGTACATCATCGACTCGTACACGGAGCACGCGGCGATTGCGCTGGCGAGCATCACCATGGTGAGGTATTTTGTCGCGGGCGGGATCGTCATGGCCGCACGGCCGATGTATGAGGCCATCGGCGTGCACTGGGCCATGACATTGTGGGGGTGTGTGGCCGTCTTGTTGGCGCCCGCACCGGTGGCCTTTTGGTGGTGGGGGAAGGGACTGCGGGAGAGGAGCAAGTTTGCGGTCGGGGAGAAGGAAGGAGGAGAGGATGGACAGAGCCAGAACGCGAGCAGGAAGCGCGAGGCCGACTAGTCGGAGTCTAGTCGAGATTTTATCGCTATCGGTAGGTTTCTTGATGGCACTTCTTCTTTCCTGGCCGTGTGCGTTTGGCGGGCGGACATGGAAGCGACGGCGGGGGAGAGCAGAACAGCGCGCATTTTGATGAGTGACGGTGGTAGCTCTGTGTGTTGTGTGGATTTCAGCTCCGAACGATGTTTGACGGACGTTATAATTGCTCCATAACACCCTTGTTTTTGTGGGAAAATGTGAACATGTGTCATCGGTCATTTGGCAGCCATGAAATCCCAAACAGTGTCCCCCCCAAAATAACGGCAGCGGGCCAGGGTACCTAACTTAAAACCCTAACACCCCTCAAATGCTCTCTCAAATTTTGATGTACACCGCCAAAGTGCCGGCACGTTGCTCTCACATGGGATGATCAGCTGGAAACTAGGATTTAGGAAAGTTGATACCAGCTCTTCTCCAGGTGGTAGCTGGCTGGCATGTGTCAGCTGAAATTACAGCTGTCAACCAGCTGGACATCTATGTAAATCCCATGCAATTGTGCATCTTTGAACCAGGTTACAACTTGAACCAGAAAAAATATTCAAACACTTTTACTTCTTCCCAGACCATTCCCTGGTATTCTGGTATGAATGTTTAATCGGTTTGACACCTTGTCAACATCTTGTTGAAATCACACTGCGTTGAATATCTAGCGCCATCAATATAGAATATAGAGCTGGTCGGAACACAGTTTGAATGATTTATATGATGTGTAATTTACCCCCGATTAATTGTGACAATGTTAGACTCGTGGTGGACAAAAGGTGGATGGTCCGTGCACCGTGGGATCGACGGATCAATCCATCATTCATCACGTGCATGTTGGTCGCAACGGTTTCGACTTTCTTTCTCCCTCCACCTCATCCTGCTGGTTGTGTGTCCAACTCTGACCTGGGATAAAGGCATCACAGCTGTTCAAGGCCGTCAATTCAATTAGCATTGCGACAAGACGTTGGACAAGGCCACCTAAGACTGCCCAAGATTTTTGCGCGCGCCGATAAGCCCAGGGCTGTTGTTCCCCTAGCTATCTCTCCCTGGACATCCCCATTATCTCGTCAAGAGCAACCCGGTCGCACGCCCACGGCCGTCGAATCCGCCGTCTAATTCAGATCTCACTCTCCTTCCCTCCCTTCCTTCGCTTGGTCCTTGGTTGGTACCATCAAGCCTAGTTACTTTCCTTCAACCACTCCCTTCCCACATCTCCTGCCTCAAGCCTGACACAAACCCAAGTCACAAAAGCTCAAGGACAAATTGAAATCCCACAAGCTCGAGAACTCAACCCACTCAGGCTTCGCAGTGACTCAAGACTGCCTCAAGAGCGCGGATTCTCAAGAAGCACAGCAATCACCCGCCGCCTCGCTCCAAGTGCAGTACTGCAAGCTCATAATCATCGACTGTAAGGTATTTGCTCGTGGATCGTTCTTGTGATCTGTCACGTTCTTCCTGTCATCAAGTTTCCTCGGCCGGCACCACCATCTGCTATTATCACCTCCCTGCATGACAAACACTGTACATCCATGTTATCAACATCATACCTTGTCCGCCGAACAGTGCGCTACTCAGGTGGACATGGACACATCATTGCTGACAGCCCACGAGCACGGGAGACTATTGCAGGTGGCGAATGACGGCGGCGGCGACGCAACGGGATTTGAGGACGAGATGTAGTACATCTTCAATTCAATTCAATTTTTTAGCACGCGAAGGCCGGTGAAAATTTGCTGAGTCAAGTATGTAATACATGGATACTCAGACATTGGCCAGCTTGAACGTCAGCTGGCCACCATACAAAGCTGGCCCCAGTGTGGTCCTATTCGGAAATGGGCTGGTGGCCAGCCTTCAGCAAGCTGACCCCATCTGGGAGTCACATGTATTACGCAGTTTGCTTCCAGCTCGGAACCCCATGGCCGCCCATTGCCGGTGTAGTACTTGTGATACAGGAAGTTTTTTTGTACGGTCCCGGCAACTCGGATGTCCAGTGAATAGATGACTATTTCAAGGGCGCTATGCTCCAAGTTGTCTCGATCTTCGACACATAAGGGTCGAAAAAAAATGATGGTATATCAAGCGGCCACTGACAGGCTGGAACGCAGGAGCATGTAGCAAATGCGGCACTTCAACCATTCCGCCAAAAGAGACTTGAGGGCGGCACCTTGATGCCGCCACCAGGGAGCTCTCTAAACCAGGACTTCCACTAAAACTGCTTATCCTCAGACAAGGCCCACCAAATTTGAGCCTGAAAAAGCTTATCTTTGGACAAGGAAATCGTGATTTTGGGGCCTAAAAAAAGCCTATTTTTCGGACACTCCTTTGGTGGAGCTTCACGGGGCCTGGCAAACGCCATATAGGCCGCTCGCGTCCCGTCGACGCCGCCCATATAGAGCTCGACATCGCCGCTCTATGTCACCAGAACCTAAGTAATTCCTGTTATCATTCGAGTTGACACGTCCCTTCTTTGCCTGGTATACTAATTTTCCAATTTCTGCTAGTGCCCAAGTATCAATGCACAGTCCCTACGCTGCGTTTCTGCCCCAGCCTCCATCCAAGACGGCAGGAAATCGCACTTTAACCTTCCCTGTACACGACGACCATTGTTCGGCATGTAGCAGACTGAACTGGGGTGAACTGCTAAACAAATTTTCGTATCCGGATACTTTTGCATGTGTGATATTCTTCCAGCACTCAGCCAATATACCTCATCCTCAGCCCCTTCTTTTCCGCCCTCCTCTTCATCAAGATATCACCGCCCGTAATCAATCCTCCTACCTCTGGCACCGGCAGTATCCCCGCCGCTGCCAAATCTTTAGCCAGCCTCGCCAACAGGCCATCGCACCCCTTGGCAGCCAAAATGTCCACCGTGACCGGGAACCCCTCTTCATGGCCTGTGATGCTGCTGTTTGCACTAATCTGTCCCAGAGGATATACGCTATCAGGGCACTCAGCCATGCCACTGACGCGGCCGGTGCTGAAACCTAACGGTGGTGAAGGGGCCGAGAAGTATTGGTTGCGCGGGTTTTGGCCCCCGGAGGACCCAATGTAGAGCAGCAGACCGGAAGAGCACTGGACAGGGTCGTTGACGGGGGAAGGATCTGGGTGTTGAACCAATCCATGAATAGGGTCTTGTTTGAGATGGCGGCATCGAGCGCGCTATCAGGCAGGCTATCGCCGAAAGCCCAGCGGGAGAGCGGTGCAGGATCCACGAAGGGGCGACGGCCATCGTGAATAGCTGAGAATGGCCGATTAGACCTGCTTCATTAAAAGCTACACCAGACAAAACCTACCAGCATAATCCGCATAAAACGGATCCCTCACCAAAGCAGTCTGCTCTTTGCTGATGAACGTAGCATAGGTGATGTTCATCAGCTGCGACAACGTGGTGTTTTCGGCCGCAGGGGGTCCGCTTGCCGTCCACGCGTCCGCGAGAGTCAGTGGGGTCACGGTGCCTCCGACAAAACTAGCCAGAGCATCGATGAAGTCAATGAAGATTGGTGCAGCCGAAGACGACGAAGGGTTCGTCGGAAAGCCGACGGTGTAGATGGTTGTGGGATATTTCGGCGTCACATCTGCGAGGGAGGTGTAATTGTCTCCATACAAAACCGAGTTGGCTATATCCCACAGAGTCGGATCCCGAATTAAGAAACCAGGAGTGTCAAGTGCCGTCGAGAGCGGCATAACATGATCTAGCGAGACAAGACCATGCGACGGCCTATTTCCAAACAAGCCCTGAGCAGCAGCAGGACCACGAATACTACCACCAGTATCACTTCCCAGAGCAACGTCCAGCCACTCATAAGACGCGATCGACGCACCCCCACCAGAGGATGACGAGCTCGGGTCCTGGTAGCCGTCGCCGCGGGGATTAAAGGGCGAGTGGTAGTCGACCCAATCTGCAGTGGCCTCTTCACCGTTTGCAAACTGCGAAGGCTTCTGTGACCCAACAATCTGCGCTCCGGCGTCAATGAGCCGCTGGACGGCTGTGCCTGTGACCTCGTTGACGGAATACAGGTTGTACCACGCCCTATTACCGTTAGAATTCTTTACGCCAGCCAGCTGGTAGATGTCCTTGATGCCAATGCGGACGCCGGCCAACGGCTTTTCCGCTGTCTTGGTAAAGTAGAGGCGAGACGGAACACCGACGGTAAGGGATGCGGAGCCGGGGATTTGGGCGGACAGCGGCTGGAACGTCCCGCCAGGTGTTTGCAGGAGCGCCTCCGTAAATGCGCCGGCAAAGTCATCGTAGAGGCGATAGACGGGGTACAGAGAACCAGTAACCATCTCCAGGAAGTATGGTCCGGATGGAATGGTGGGATCGCTGAGGGGTAAGACTACGGACGAGAATCCGTCGGCCGCGTCCTGCGTGGTGATGGGAGAACCAACGGCACCGGCTAGGAAGATGGCTTCTGCGAACGCGGGCTGGAACACATCGTCGATGGCTGTCCAGTTCGAGAGGAGAGCTGGGATCCCCGAAAGCGTCACCGTAGCTTCTTGGATCACAGTCACGGGCTTAAAGCCGTACACGCTTGGCACATTTGAGAGCGACGTGGGGCTGAAAACAAGCTTGCCAGACGAGTGGGGGGAGATGAAGTAGTATTCTTCGTTAAATGTGACTGAAAGGCCAGTCGACACGAATTGCGCCAATGTCCCGGAAATGGCGTTCAAGACGCATAGTGTCGCCACCAAAAAGATAACTCGGTTTGTAAATGCCATCTTCCGAGGCCGGTTAGACTGTATTTTATGTATTGATCGTTAACTTGTTGGCCTGAATGGGTTACGATCGTATGTCTCACATAGTGATCTGGGAGTTCCAATTGCGGCCCGTTGTTTGACTTAAATATGCACCTCTTTCAGGGGCCAATCGACCAGGGAGGAGATAAGAACGTAGCGAGGAGTACCATGGAACTTTTAAAGCTGTGGCCTCCCGCGCGCCCCGGTAGCCGGTCGAATGTTGCAGGAGCTGTACGATATGCGAGTGCGCTATTTTTGGTCTTATCTCTAATCTGTCCGATATGCGATTATTTTTGGTCCTATCTCTAATCGTGCAGCGTGCAGTTTCCGCCGGTCGTGCCTGACCCTGCAGTAGAACAAGGCGGACGGAAGGGCCTGTAAGAAAGAATTCAAGGTCGTGGGAATGTCTTCCAGGCGGAATGTTCGAATCGGAGAACCTCCCTAAGTTGAGTACGGGATACCCCAAAGTATCGTCCAGGTCAATTCTGCGACAAATACCGGCAAAGGAGTCGCCCGACCCCGGGTTTGGGTTGTAAGTTGTAAGCTCCTGATCATGTTGTCCTTTTCATGAGGTGATTTTGGGGGGGATGGCATTCCGGAAATGGCTTTGAACCAGAACCCTCGGAGTTTCCAGAGGTCCTTTGTAATTCACGCTGTCTGTTCGGCGTCTGAAACTTATATCTGTCGTCAACTCCACCACAGCCCGAGATTTATTCACGCAGTTCATTGATTCTCATCAGACTAGCTAGCGAGCAAGTATGGGGATCGCGATATTGCAAAATCAATCAATGTGGCGCCCAACTTGCACGGGGTTTGTCGTTTCTTCCCGGGGGCGTGTTGGCGACCTTGACCTCATCACTGCCGGCCAAAGGAAACTGGAGTCTGGCCGTTTTAATTTTGCAATTGATGCAGCACTTACTTACGTTGAGTTGTGGACACCAGTAAGAGAGCCTACGCTTCAGCAATAAATCCAGACCATTTGGAGGTCCCACCCTGCCGATACTAAATAACACTGACCAGGATCGAGCGCGTCAGGGTCGAAGCACGTGAGGGCGTTTTTGATGTGACGAGGCGTTACTCACCAACTTGACGGCAGCCGCCCTCCCCTTTCGAAATTCGACCAAAAGTCTCACACCAGACGCGGCTTGGCTTTACGGGGTTCTTTTGGCGGACCTGGTCTGCTTCAGCAATCAAATTCCGTCTTGAGACCCACAGTTCAAGCAAAATGGAGTGCTCGGTCCCGTTGGGACCGTGACTGGGCTGGTGGAAATGCTACATAGCGCACATGTAGAGCGCAACTCCGCGTCCCTATGGCCCAGAACCCGGTAAGCCACCTTATTCTAGCTAGCGATTCCCTTCATCGATTCATTCTTTATATCCAAACCATTAGCGTGGTATACTGACTCTCCTTTCCAGTCTAGGCTCGTCCGCCGCATTTACACCTAGTCCCCGGGTTGCGTTTCTTTCCCAAGTTCCGTCCAATTGTAAAACGAGACGTTGGATGCGAGCTCAAAATCGGGCGTCGACCCTGTTCACGACGGCGCATATTCGGCGTGTCGTCCATGCGCGTGTCCTCCCCTCCAAGACAAACACTAGAACCACCTTTTGTATGACCACTTCTTCGCTCCGCGCTATCCCGGCTCTTTAAACTGCCTACGTCCTTTGTTCCTGGCGCTCCGCTGTCATCCCGCATCGTCCTGCGCAGCTCATCTTTAGTACACCAATCCTCACGGCTCATATCCATGTGCTCAACCGCATCTCTGATTATCATTTGACGTCCTTGGGCAGTGGCCGCTCATCTTGCGGATCACTGTCTTGTTTTCTGTCCTCCTCTCCGTCGCCGCCGCGCCGTCCCCCCGCAATCCCCACATCCGCCTCTCGCATGTCATTTTGCCTGGGTTCCTCCTTGACACCGCGCTGCCGGGCGCGCTTGTGATGCGCGGTGCGCAAAGCCCTGTGGAATCCTGCTCATAAATCGGCAGCCGCATCCAGCGTCATGTGCCCCATGTACCTCCACCTCAGAAATTGTATAACCCTTCAGCGTGCTCGGTTCCGTCGCCGCGCCGCGCCTCCTCGCTTTTCGGGACGCATCGCCACGACTCGGCTCACGACCACGCCCGCCTCCCGCCTTCCTCCCTGGCCCACCCGACGCGCCGTTTTTCCTTTGCGCGGGTACAGCGCTTCCCTCGAGGCGCAGGAAGTACGGCTCCCGCGCGTCGCAAATACGGATATGTATTCCACTCGCGCGCGTTGAGCAGCAAGGGTCAAAGGACGAGGATGAAGAGCCGTCTGCGCGGAACGAGGAGGGGATAACGCGCATACGTGCCGCCTCGTCCTCGTCTCATATCGCGCGAGCGGTGAATCGTCCAAACTCTAGAGAGAAAAGGGTACGTGTGCGGATCTTCCAAGTGCACATCGGTTCGTCGGCGCGGAGGGGTCCGTCCGTGGGAGCTTGGAGTCACCGCGTTTGCCCCTGCTTCGTGTTTACGCACACGATGGGCGAGGCCAGGGGAAGAAACACTGCCGAACTGGTGTGGAGGGAGGGAGCGGCGAGGAGCGGGGGAGGAACGTGAACGCATCTTACCCTCATCGGATGCACTATAAATGTCTTTTATTCCTCGTGGGGCGAAGAGTTGTACCCAATATCCAATTTGGTCGTGAACCATCTGTGCGGTCTTCGCACTCAACGGACGGATTGTTCCCATCGTAAATGCTCACTGACCACCTGTTGCGAATCTCGAATCCCTCGTCCATCTCTAGTGCAGATATCAAAGCCGCCGTTCACACTGGAGTTTCATCTTCGCCCAAAATCGCTCTGGAGGATTGGTGGTGAGTCGCATTTTTTGTATTACAATTATCTCGTGGCCACATGCAGTCGGAGCCTGTTTGTTCCCGATTCCAAAAAAACTGAACTGAAGCTCATTCAGTCGCTGCATTTCAAAAACAACCCGCCCTTGTATGGTAGCTGAAGAATCCTGTAATCGCCAGAAACGCCCGACGCGGGCGATGTCGAAATCCTACTCTCCATCATGTCCCAACTTGGCTTGCCAATCAGTGCGTAGCCCGAGTGGGTTTTTTAAAAGCTTCAATAACGCACGCGGTTCACCTTGAGCGTATAGGTCCTAGGATAGCCGAAATAACATAACCCACTCTTCCCAGCTAATATGCACACCAAGTATACATACTCATCTCACAAGGAGAGCGACTCCAGTCGTTCGGCCCCAGCTCGAAGAAAGAGTCGATCCTCGCAGTCCTTACGCCAAGAGCCTCTTCGCGACAAGACCGCTAACGTTGACCAGACAGAGGGCGAGGCAACTGCTCGTATTCGCGAGCTTGAGGGTGCGTAGTATACCACTGACCATTGCTACTATCTCAATGACTATCCAGTGCAGATACGCAGAGCCGAGGCCAAACTTCAGCGCACGGAAGCCCGCCTTCGCGATGCCCAGCCAGCCCCACCGCCTTCCCAACCCGATAAGACCGATGTGAGTTTCCCTCCAAAGCGTCTCAGACGTAACAACGGACGAGATTCGGGAGCAAATTGGTGTTGGAGAGTGTGATTGGAACAATCTAAGGGTGTGCTGACTGTCATTAGGGGTGTGTCTTAACGGGAGCCTTTTTGGTTGGGAACGATCTTCGACGGAAATATTCTTCTCATGGGGGAGCACCATCTATTTTCTGTTGGTGCGCCACATAACCCATCTCATGCACAGCGACAGCTGACGGCTACTTTTCTCACCAGCACTCTATATCTCTGCAACGTATCAAAGAAATAGGTATATGGAAAGTACAAGAACGACTACGCGTTGTGGAATACATTTTTATTTTGGATGAGGTGAAGGTGAACAACATAAGAAGTTTCTGCCAGGCAAAGCCATGGCTCCTACCCCGAGGATTTATGTTCTGGTTTTGTAGCTAGGTGGTGGCGAGCTTTCGGCCAATCCCATCGTTGAGAAAGTCTCCAATGGCGCCTCCATCCCGCCTATTCGCACAGTCAGTGTCTCTCCACGGGGCGAATCTGTCTCCACGCCGTTGTTCGCCGCCAGTAACCTGCGCTTTGGCCTAATGCTGAAAGGATCCGGCTGTGGCAGATCATGAACATTACCGGTCAAGCTAAATTTTGTTCGCAAATTGTTGGCCGGGAAAACACGTTCCTGCGCCACAGGGAACTGCTCGGCGACCGCAGTTCGTTGGGAGGCTCGTAGTCGTCGGCGTTTCCGAACCCATAGTACCAGTATTATGGCCGCGAGAACGAGACCGACTGACACAGCAGAACCAGAAATCGTCGCAGTTGGTACTCCGTTTCTACCAGAAGCGGCGAGACTGGGTCCCCCTGGTTCAACTATACTTGGAGACGAGGGCCTGAAAAAAATGAATTAGGTTCAGATATCAGAACGCCGAGACGAACTTCTCCAGAGTCCAGACACTGATAGAGCCCACTGGCAAAACAAGTGCAGTCTGATTTGCAGTATTGGCAATTTCCAGGGCGTGAGTAGTCTCCGCATCCAAACCTGATGCGAAAAACAGGAGCGAGTCTCTCTCTAAAAAGGATGACCTCGCCGAAAACGAAGTCGTAACGTTATCCAGAGTGACCGAATAACTGAAGGAAGATCAGTGTCTGTGCTATCATGGCGACTTTCGGTATTTTCACCTGCCGGCCTGAGGGGAAGTGGTCCCTCGAAGTTGGATAGCCGTGCCTTCGTTCGGATGTCAGAGTGAGATCAAGCATGTGCCTTTCTCACCCACCCACGAATTGAGTTGAAGCCATATCTCCCGCCGTTGTGGATTGATGAGAGGCGTTGACAAAGGTCCAAGCTCCGATAAAGTCCATGGTGTCGTTTAATATCTGCTGTGTAAAGTTTGATCTTTACCGCGCACCGATGGTCAGGAGTGCATACGGGTCGCCGATGAAACGAGGCGTACTGGGAAACGTTCGCCGGGGATGGAAGAGCAGAAATTACTGCACCGTCAAAGTTAAACTGAGCATCCGGTGTGTCCGTCTGCATAGTCAAAACGAGTTGGTGGTCTCCGTCGCCCAAATTGTCGACGAAAAAGAGCGTCCCAGGGGCGAGATTCGCCGATGGACTAACGGCCTGGTCATCAATTGTAACAATATACGACGCGCTGGAAACATTGCCGACAAGTTGTATGCCGATCCCTATCGGGTGCGCCGTCAGAGCCATACAGCAACCACACCCGCATCGGACAACACACCTGTCCATTGTATTCTCAGAGAAGCACCATTCAGACTTGTAATGTGGAGACTGGTACCGGAGCCGATGGCTCCAGGGACCTTTGTGCTGAAACCTGGATCCTCCCAATATGGATTCCATCCAGCCGAGAGATTGGGGGAACTGAAGGTGTCGCCGAAAGGTGAATAGGTAACAGTAGGACTGGAATCATCGACTCTGAACTGGACCAGGCCGGCCATGTTACCCGTTCGATGAAGTTGGATTTGAATGTGAGGTTGGTGGCGGATAGGTCAACGAAGAAAGGGATTCTCATCGCCGACGCACTTTAAGGTTTGATGTTATTTTAGTCTGGGAGATGGTTGCCGAGTTCTCTATTCGATTTGATGGCGCATCGTGCGAGCCATAGTCAAGGAATCGATTAAAGGCCGATTTTGCGGAATCTTTAGAGTTGTACACTGACTGGAGCAGGGCAAAGCTCTTTGAGATACAAAAATTCCAAAAGCACAGTAACGCGTGCGCATTTCAGCACCATAAATTGGGCAAACGCGCGATGAAAGCGACATCAATCAAACCGGAAGATCCTGGAAACGGCCTGAAATCTTTACATCTGCCGCCCCAACTGATAGATCGGGATTCGGGAAGCAATCTGTGGGAGTAATATTTTTTATCGCCTACCTGGCCACCCTAGCTAGCTGGCCACTTGACATCCGCAGCCACCATCCTTGAAGATTTTCTTTCCTGGTGAATGAGGGATCGAAGTATAATGCATGACGGAGGTTTGGACCAAATTTGGCCGCAAAGTGATGGATTGATAGGCGGCTATTGTCTGATCTTGATCCCAGGAGGTGGGACCATCAATTTCTTTATGTTTCAGGCGCCTGTCTCGCGCCGTCCTCCACCAATTCTTCGTTTCATAACTTTTTGGGCTCATTCTGTTCATATCAATCTCAGCATTCATACAACACGGCCCTACTGTACATGACCAAGGTCCAACTTTGTGTCCTCCATACGAGCCAACAACAATTAGAGGGTACAGGGCTACAAATTATTCCATATCTACTTACATCGAAAAGTGAGGTAGGAGCAATGTCGTAATCACCAAGAACAAAATGTCTATGCGCCGATTAAACTTCGATTGGGTGGTCGCTGGTCTTCACCGCAGTTATAAAGATGTCAAACGACGCGACTTCAACCTGGTTCGCCATTCAAGGCATCAAAGGGAACTTTGCGCTTTCCGCTCGGAGAGTTGGATCGGGATTGTTGTGTGAGCCGCGAGGGGGGAGCCATGACGGGGAAGGAATAGAAGCTTGACGCGTTCAGTCACATTCTGTCACACTTTTTATACCCGATAGATGCCGAGCAACGGCTGAGCATTGGAACAGTCTAGCATGCCCAAATAAATAAAATTGGCCCAGAATATAATAGAGGTTATTAGCCACCGGTGTTACTTTGATTTCGTGAGGCCTTACTTTGGTTCAAAATAAAAAATCCGCTAGTCTCACTTGTGGTCAGACTCCACAACATTTATGATAGTCGATAAATGTTTTATATGGAGTCTGATTTCGTTGGTAGGTCCGATCATGGACCTGGGTTTTGTGACTTTGATCGTAAGCAGTTTTGCGTAAAAAGTCATGTGAATAGTGTCCCACGCCCAAATGCGGAAACGGCTTGCAAGCGCTGCCATCGCGCTCGTCGCGTCCTCTACCTTTTGCTTCGTCTTTCCCGCCCTTCGCGACCATAATGCCCCTGCAATTCGTCTTAGAGGACCCAGCAAAGGCATTTTCTACGCCCCTGAACCTCTCCAAACCGCTGGCTTCACCGCCTCGACTTTTCTTACCTCCGTCTGCTTCCAGCTCTTCACGACCTTTTGCAGCCGCGTATAGGCACTCTGATCAAATTCCGTGGCCGCGAATACACCCCTCCCATTCATCAGAGTCACTTCTACCCCGTATCCATTCCATTCCTGAGTCCGTTACAAACAGACCTCATCCTCTGCGCCCTACGAGTTATCCAAGCAGCTACCTAACATTCTTCGATTCTCTGAAACCTAAACCAGCGCCTTCGTTTTCATACGATTCGAGTTGTGAATCTTCCGAGCTCAGTTTTCTTGTGTCCCCGGGGAGATGCACCGAGAATGTCGAGGATGTACTGATGCAGCCGCCGCCGAGCGGAAATCCGCTATTTTCTTCGCCACGGGCATCGCGCAATGCCGACTTGTCATCTTCCACACCTCTTCGTTTTCCAGATTCCCTGATTCCTAGTCCATCATACACCACAAATTTCCCCGGTGTGCACACGCCTCCTCCGCCACCTCCAAAACGTAAAGAGCATCCCGAGATCGACCCTCTGGACTCGCCAACGCCTCCCGGACAGCTTCCGAAGCGTCTAAAACCTTCCCTTACTATTGCAGAAAAGCTAGAGAAATTATTCGACTTTCTCAAACACGACTTAGACTGGACGCTCGGCGAACTCCTTTACCATACATTCGCCCACAAAGATGCCGATAATGACCATATCCCGCGCTCTCAGCGTCACGGAAATATCGTGCAGCGCTTTCTTTCCGGGAGGACGACTCATTGTGTCAGTGACATAATTCATAGCTGGCTCACCAGCCCCGATGGTCGTGGCATATCCGACGATCAATTATTCAACGTTGACACGCCCTTCCTGCAAATTAAACCTGTGCGAGAGGCGCTGACGGCGTTTGCTGCGCAGTCTTGCAGTGATCACCTGGCGAAAGAGGCACGGGTAGCGGTGGATAAAGCGAGTGGTCTGCATGCCCACGTCTCCTCGACAGCGACGGAAGATGGTGATGGCGAGGTGACTTGGAGCGACCTTGGAGACGCCATTCAAGCGGCTCGGCGCACTCTCAAAAATATTCAACATTTGAGTTTCCATTTCATGCAGGTTATCGCTGAGCCAACGCCGCGCTCTCGCAAAGGGGTCATTGCTCTGCGAAAATCTCGGCCACGCGACAACGTAAGTCGGTTAATCTAGCTGCGGCCACATCTGACCAGAATGAAAGGTCGTGGTCAACTGCCTCTCAATGCTAGATTTCTGTAAAAATGATGAGGCGCGACTTTTACCTCTTGCACGCGGCATACTTTACCTTTCCTCCCTTGTTTCAGTCGACATCATCGCCTACAATTCACGGATCGCCGGCATGCCAGCAGTCGGTACGATAAAGAGGGCTTTGAAGAAATTTTCCGATCAAAAGGCGGTTGCTATCCGGAGGCGTGGTCGCAATATCACTGCCTGGGTTGGTCCAGATGGTCGACTTTATACAAATGCCAGCGCCCTTATATTTGACAATGTCCAACACTTCCAGCGACAGCGCGATCTTCGAATTGGTCGAGAGAACCGCATGATCATCGGTATTGCTTGCACATTCTTCACTTTCAAAGTCGATCTCGCGGCATTAGATCTCACCGACAAGCGCAATCGTATAGCCACCAGTCGCCGCGCACAAATAACGGTAGAAGAACTGCTCAAAATGATTGATCAAGCGCACCTGAAGAGGGTTGGTGTCTTGCAGTTCCTGGAGGCGCTTTCCAACTACATTCCGGAGGCCACCATCTATAAATCTGAGATATATCTCCGCTATCAAACCCGCGCTAGCAAACTGCAAGCACCGGTTGTCAAATACGACATCAGCCCTCTCGCGACCAGTGGGAAGAACGAGGCCTCCATTCCCGAGCTGAAGGAAGCATTTCTCGATTTTCTCGAGCAGATAGGCCAAACCGAGGACGATTTTGATCCTCGCTTGATCTTCGCTGGCGGCGATGGAATGTCCTTCAATAACACACACCTGCTCAAGAAATATTTGCAAAACCATTCACCCCACGCCTTTCGTAGCTTCGAGATCCTACGTCCAGTTTTGCAGTTATGGCATACCATGTGGACAGATCTATGCCGGATATTCGAGACTCATTGGGGTCCCCCTCTCAACGATAATATTGCGACTCTGGGACACAGCGCGAAAAAGATTGGCCGTGCGCCACCGGCAAATCTGAAAAAGGTCGATTATTATCCGAGCGCGCAACTGCTAAATCTGGTCCATGACATGCGCATGCTCGACTGTTGGGCGTAAGTATCTCTCAGACAAGTTTCTCTTTCGTTTCTGATGTTTTTCAGGGTTCACTTCGGTACTCCAGATATATTTGAATATTTTGCGGCGCTTGGGAGGCTCAACAAATTGCCGTCGTTCGAGGATTTAGAGACCGCGGCTAAAGAACTTTTTGAGACTTACGTGGGCTCGGCGGCACGATATCAGGCGGGGATGGATGCGAGAGACGAAGCAACGGAATGGGCAGCCCGAGCTCCATTAGGTACTCCCTGGAACCCGATACCCACTCCATCGACCCAGCCCACGAAAAAGAAAGCACGTAAATCCACTTCCACAAAGATCCCACCGAAGAATTCAGCAAAGTCAAAAGTGGTCCCCCCACAACCACCATTTTTCGGTGATCAAGCACTGTTCGATACGGGAACATTTATGTATGATGCAATGATTTCCCGGGAGGTGGCAGCGGCGGCAGCGCAGGGAAATGTAGGTCGTGTATGGGAAGGCATGAAGGTAATTTTAATATCTTGGAAATTTTCAATCTGGAAGCTTACGGCGATTTAGAGTATGGTGATAACTTTTGCCGGCTCAACGCACTCAAAATACACCAACTACTTGCTCGAGATGATTTGCGACCTCGAACTCGAATCGAACGAATATCTTAGAGCAGCCAACCTCCTTTCCACTGTCCTCAATCCAGACGGTACGGCAGGGACATTCAAACCCTGTGACATATACCAGGAATTTCTGAATGGCTGCATTGACCCGCTGGTTCAGCGGAAAGACGCTGATTACGGCGCGTTTCAGATGCGGAACATCTGGTCGAGGAACATCAAAGACATTTATGATTTAAAAAACGACTTTCGAACTGGCCTAGACCTGAGCAAAAGATCTGGGAAACACAAGAAGCCTCACGAGCGCCCGGAAGTAAAAATTCTTCTACAAATATATAGTTCTGCCGAACTCCACAAACGGCGTCCTGGGCGCACATATAAAGATGGTCGAGACGTGAACGACTTTCAACGCGGGACGACACATCTGCGAGGCGGAGCACTCAGCAAATGGGCAACCAGGACAAGCAAGGCCCGAATTACGCACCTGCACTCGAATGCCACGGAGGTTACCGAGGATCTGGAGCACGAATCGGATTGGTCCGATGATTCTGAAGACGAAGAGACGCAGCCGATGACACCGGGCGAAATGGTGTACAAGGACGGTGGAGTTGTCATAAATATGGAGGGCATTTCGGACTCGGAGGATGATGAAAGTATTTTTCCGGCTGTGCTGGGGATGGGCAGAAGTGAGTCGGACGAAGAGTACGAATGAATGCAATTACCATGCACTGAATTATGATCTGAACCCTTTGGCTTTTTCACTTGGACGTCGGATGCGAGTGCCGTGCCTTCCTGGCTGCGAAGATGGAGGTCTGTGTGAAACAAATAAAGCATCAAGTCTATGACGGAAAGCTAAAATAACTCACGCAGGGTTTGGTGCGGTTTTGCTCTTTGAAGTTGCTACCATCGCTTTCTTTGCTTTGGCTGTTTTCGCTTTCGTTGCTTTGGCTGTTTTCGCTTTCGTGGCTGTGGCTGTTTTGGACTTGATTTGCGTGTTAATCGCGCTCCTTGTCATGTCCCTAAAATTGTCAACTTCAATTTAAGTCAATGATATTATTATGTACTCACTTTAATGGCTGCACCTGCGGCGACTCCGCATCATGCATCATGACATCGTCTTCCTCCTCCGGTTCGCTCATCACGACATCTTCATCTTCCGCGGCGCCTGCCTCCGCCTCCGCCGTTGCTTGCGCCTTTCGCTTTCGATTGGCAGCATTTTCGGCTTTGCGATCAGCAGCAATGACTACAAACTGCGGCTTCAGTTCCTGAAGAACTTCGGAGATGCGGATGAGGTAAGTATTGAGATGCTCGGGGAGATGGAGAATCCGTTGGATTGTTGTCGGAGTGGTGAGGAGCACGAAATTATCGAGAATAGAACTGATGATTTTGTCTGGGAGGAAGAAAGTTGGAGGCAACATCCATAACGTGGATTGATCAGACTCTCGCCAGATTTCAAGACGAAGCTCGAGAAGCCGTTTGGTTCCATGGGATTTTTGTAGTTTGGAGAGACGCTTTGTCTTGGGGATGTCTTCGTTTACCCTGGATATGCGAGGCTTGGGCGGAACGACAGGAATCTGTTCTGGCAGGCAACCGCTGCAATTACAAGAGGCGGGAAGAGGCGGGCGTGGATTCATTTTACAGATGGTGCAGGTGCAGGGAGGATCGGAAAGAGTATTGTTGTAGAGGTCGTTTTGTGCTTTAACCTTACACTTGGCAGTGATAAGACGAGGCATGCTGAGATCGGGAGGAATTTCGTCCGCCTTCGATATACTTTCGTTGTGATCCGCCAAGACCTTCTCCGCGTGCTTCCTCACGGCGGCCGATATATAAATCACGGCTCGTGCATCGTCTGCCTGCTTCTCTCGATTTATGCGCCCGAGCTTTTGTAGCAGATCATCCGTGTCCTCGATGTCACCAACCAAAATGGCGTCGACACGACCGCGCATTGCTACGCCTACAGACAGAGTATCAGTGCCAATAATGATTTGACAATACCCTTCGTCCTCTGGGCCCTTCTTCATTAAATCTCGAGTCTCGGCGTTGTAGGATTCGAAATTGAGCGAGTTATACATCCGAATGCGCTTTGTCTCCGCGGTCAACTTTGCTTTGCGTAAGAGGTCCGCGTAGATGCGGGATCCCAAGGAAATAGTCTTCGCATAAATGACGGAGGGTCGATTTTCTGAAATAATCCAATGCAATTCGGGAAACGAGTCGCCCGATATCGGCGAAATTAAGTCACGGAATAGAATTCGGATATCGGGGCGGAATGATGAGCGGCGGATAAGATGGAAGTTATTGTTCAACCCCAAGAGTCGGCAGATGTTATCGAACGGTGCGCCGTCGCGAACAGTAGCCGAAGTGAGCAGCCAGGGATTATGATGTTCATTCTTGCGAGCTTTCACGAATCCCGTTTGCTGGAAATCCTTTCGGAAGCTGACGCCCCAGGTATTGAGGAGATGGAACTCATCAAACCCCGTTCCGCAGCTACGGGCGTAGAACTCTTTATCTCGTAGCGCCTTCTCGAATTCGGCGCTTTTGAGTTGTTCGGGTCCGGTGAGAATGATGTTGGGATTCTTCCGCGCGACGACCCACAATTCTTCGTTCTTGAGCCGCAGGGCATCGGATCGAGTCTGGGAGTTGATAGCGAGGACTTTGAGACCAAGAAGTGTCATGTTCGCGGACTGGAGCTTGTTGATTCATGGTAGTGTGCTGTTGCTCAGGTACGTACCATCTCGAGCTGTAACGGAATTGTCGGACAGATCACAAGCAGGCACGGGTTGCTCGGAAACGAAGCTGAAGGGCACAGAGTCGGGTCAGCGACGACAGCAAGCATCACAAGCATGTAGATGGTATAGTAGCCGGTTTTCCCGCTTCCTGTCGGAGTAATTGCGACCAAATGAATTCCGTCTAGAGATTTGCATACGCCTTCGAGCTGATCGTCGTGGGGTTCGTACGGGAGTGGTGTGTTCCGGAGAATGCGTCGGACAAGTGCGTAGCCTTCTTTCGAGCTCCATGTGAAAGTATCGGGCATGAGGCAGACGCGTAGAGAAAGTTGTCGCGGCGATTCGCGAAGCTCTTGGCAGGTGCTTACGCGGCGTTTCCGCATTGGGACGTGGGAAAGTAATCACATGATGTCACAGCGTTACTTACCGTGACAAATTCGAGGTCCTTGATCAGACCTGCCAACAGATTCAGACTAAAAATCCGCCACAAATCGCTGCGGCTTCTCCGGCACAGTCCCCTTTCCTAAATTAGCGCGTCTCGGTTACCTCCCACAAATGCCAGACGCGTCTTCGGACGCGTTTCCGACCATCGGCTTTTGATCCCACGACATGCTCTTCGTTCTTGACACTTTTCTGGTCACCTATCGCGCTCCAACGAGCCTCTCATATGCGCTTGGGTGACGTAGATGTGACGCTACATGACATATGTCTCCACTGGAGGCTTTAAAAACCAGGTGCGCTGGCCACCCTCCGAACCACTGAACACCTCTAAGATGCCTGACAGCTTCGTCTCGAGCACCTGGGAACGATGATTACACGAAGTAATTATTTTCTTTGACTTCGAAAGTAGTTGTTTGCGGGGTGCTAATAACCTCTAATGGGACCATCTTTTATTAATATTCACATGGTTTGCACAAGATTCGTAGAAATTCGGGGGCAACAGCTAAAATTATTGATCCGCCCCCCAGGCCCGGGCTTGATGGCCTGGCTTGGGCTTGAGAATTCTGAAGCCCAAGCCCTGGGCCCGCTTGGGCCCTGCGTCGGGCTTGGCTTGGCTTGAGCCTGAGTGGGCCTAGGCTTCGGGCTTGAAGCTAAGCCCGTAACATCACTATTTAAACCCGCTTTATTGTTTACGTCAGTGTGCCAGGACCAGGGTAAGGAGATATCCACCGATTCAATTGAAGTCACAATTAACATTGCTCGTCCTTGTCGGCTAAGACTGGACCAACCAGCTCATCTGAACCATGAAACACCGATCCACTTGGCGTCGACGTTCCGTGCAGGTGTAAGTAGTTTGGAAGCGATGTGTTATAGATCAAAAGCCAAGGCAAGTCGGTCGTGATATGGGATAAGGATCAAAAAGCCAAGGCAAGCCGGTTGTGGTTGGCCGTAGCGACACTTGAACATTAAGCAGACTAGAACTCACCGTATAGAAAACCAATGGTTTAATTCACTAACGATCCCGCGCAAAGAGCAAGAGGTTCAAGGCAACCACTGGCAAAGGCAGTCTCGTCGGGACAGTCTCGCGACTTGGAGCTGATGCCGTCATCGACTCAATTGGATCCACGTTCCCGGACAGGGGAGACCGCAATGCGTTTCATCCGCATGCTCAATGTCACCTGGTATAAGAACATGTAAGAGCGGCTTCAGATGCACATTTCATCCGCAACCTCGACGATCACCTTCAAATAATGCTCCCCACGTCCAAACTTGCATCTTTCGTGATAGCTGTCTGTCTCGCATCCCGTGCGTTGGGCGACTGCACTCCCACTTTCACCGAAGGCACGCCCTACAGCGTTAGCATGACCGAGCTTCCGGGCTTTGTCTGGGTCGACAATAGCACGCTAGGCTTTCTTGGTGTCAACCTTGTGCGTTGAACAACGTAGTGTTGAATTTTATTCACAAGGAGAGTGTAGAAGTCGACTGTTCCTGCAACAGAGTGGTACCTCTCGAAGACGCCATTCGGAGGCTACGTCTTCTCGTAAGCCTTCTGAACCGCATTCTCACTGCGAATTTGAACTAAGCTCCTTTACTGTTAGCATCGACACTGCGATGACCAGCTGTCTCTACGCCAGCAGGGACGCCAAGGTCCCCGGAAGCGGCAAGATCTACCACAGCCTTGGATGCTTTGATTCCACTGGAGAGCTCGATCTCGACGAAGACTTTACCTTTACCTGCGTTGACTGCGACTCCAATGGTGGCACAAACTGCTACATCAAGAGTTCGGTTACGACGGAGTGTGCCAACACTCCCGACAACGATCTGCACTATCCGTCTGGGGAAGACGAAGAAGACGAGATCAGGACGGCGGCGTGCGCTGAGACATGGTATCAGAATTGGGATGTTACGGCTGTGGCTTAGGATGGTTGGTATTCCTAAACAGAGAATCTATACGGACGTTCGTACTTTGCTGTATAAACTTGATCAGACGCATCTTGGATGGCCTCAATTTTTCTTGTCCTAAACTGGGTTTCGCTGCAGCACATACTGAGTGAAGGCAGGATCCAGACGGACAGAGCAAGGTGGCCTTCGGATCCGATAGGCGATCCATGCAAATGAAGACGCTCCTGGAATTTAGATGAGCTCTTTGAACAAACTTTGTCGGCCGTAGAGACAGTCCGAAAATCATGACGCTGAGACCGGAGGGAGGTCATAAAATACGCAGGATGATGGTGTGCACAAGAAAGTCGCAGGAAGCTGACTAGATGCGGAAACAGATTTCGAAACTAAGATTCAGCCAGTCCACAAAAAAAATCCTGGAACTAGAGAGCCGAGGAATAAGCGTATGGAGCTTCCGCTGCAGCGGAGCGGGAGTGTCCCGAGTTTTATGCCATAGTGATGCGAAGAGAGTATCCCGGTAGTTCGAAGCGCTGGGCATAGAGTAAGGTGGCTAGAAAGGAATTAAGAGCTTCGAGACAATTCGTTGAGATAAGAAGCCGTTACGGCCACGGCGTTTTTGGTGCGGAGATGGTGCGTTCAAGAGCCAGGATTCGAAGTCTACATGTATTCCCAATCTAGCCTCGATCTCAAGCCTGGATTTACTTGTATCGACTAGTTTATTCTCCCCCCAGAATTCACCTTCGTTGCACCCAAGGGCTCCGAGGATCAAGACGTTATTCGATCGTTCTGAGGTTTGGAGAGAGGATATTAACCCATTAACCCGTACCATGTCACGGAAAAACCTAGTCAATACCTACAATGGTTCCCTTAAACGAATCCTTACAAGATTGGCCGTTTTTGGCGGCTCTGGAACAAACAGTGACCGGAGCCGCCCCTCAAGAAGTACCTGCCCGGCATTTTTTCTTCCGAACTATTATCATATACGAATCCACATATCAAAACACCCTTCCTCTCAAAAATACAGCCCAAACGACCCAATAAGTGTTTTTATCAACTTCCAATGCAATTTGAATACATAGTCTGATACAACCTTGTTGTGTTTACTCATCAATGATACGGGAACTCGTATTACATGTCTCGCAGATATGACTGCGACACTCGCCGCTGCCTCTGTGATGCAGCAGATTGAATGATTCAAACATCAATTAAGCGCCAAACAAATGGGATTTGAATCGGCCAGATCGGTCCGAGGCTTAGGGGTGGAAATCACCTTCCCGATAAGGCGGTTTCCCACGGGAGACCTCAAGAAAAAACTGTTTGTTGGTGATGTCGTTTGCTCTTATCTTTGATCCCTTGGCCAACCTTCACCTTCGCCAAGCAAAATTAGCCTACGAGGTTCTTTTTGGAGGACTTGCCCTTCGTCTGAGAACCGCAGCCTACGCAGAATGGAGTGTTTGCTACCGTTTGGACTGGACGTGGTGGAAATGCTACCTATCTTGCTGCCCTGCCGCCCTGGAAGCTTGAAGCCGACCAACTTCTGTGCTTAACGTCGCCTTCGTATGGCCCCAGATATTTCACCAGTAAGCCATCCACTTTCCTCTTGTCATTTGAGTCTGCCTGGTATACTGACTGTCCATCCTCAGCCCCGGGCTGCATCTACACCTAGTCCGCGGGCCGAGGTTCCGTCCAATTGTCGCGACATTGCACTCGGATGCAAGCTAGAACTGTCGACCTTCTCCCTGCTCGTCATTGCTGCGCATATTCGGTGTTTCGTCTTTGCGCGTGTCCTCGAGGCAGGCGCTAGAACCAGCCTTTATACCTCCCCAGGCTCTCATAACCATGGGTCATACCCATGTGCTCCACCGCACCCCTTGATTATCATTGGATGTCCTTTGTCTTTGGCAGTCTTTGCCGGGCCGCCCTTCCTGCGGATCGCCGTCCCTGCGCCGTCCCGCTGCATTCCCCCACAGCCGCCTAACCCATGCCATTCCTGGATTCCTCCCTGACACCGGGCACGCTTGTGATGCGCGGTGCGCAAAACTGTATGGCATCGTGCTCGTAGATCGGCTGTCCCATCCAGCGTCAACTCCCATGACCGTGCTCCATCTACCTACGCCTCAGATTTTGTTTAATCCTTCAGCGTGCTCAGCTCCATCGCCGCGCAGCGCCCACCCGCTTCTCGGCACTCGTCGCACGTCCATGCCCGCTCCCCTCGTCTCCCGCCTTGCTCGCCGCACCCACCGCACTTGCTTTACGCGCGTACAGCGTTTTCTTCAAGGCGCAGGGAGGACGGCCCGCGCGTCGCGGATACAGATTTGTACTCCACTCGCACGCGTTGGGCAGCGGGTGCCGAAGGTCGAGGATCAAGGGCGGTCTGCGCGGGAGGAGGAGGGGATAATGCGCCTACGTGCCGCCTCCTCCTCGTCTCTCGTCGCGCGGGCGGTGAATCGTCCAAGCTCTAAAGAGCAGAGGGTGCCGCGTGGATCTCTCAAGCGCACATCGATTCGTCGACGAGGAAGGGTCAGTCCGTAGGAGCTTGGAGTCCCCCCGTTTGTCCCTGATTCGTGTTTACGCGCTAGGCGAAGGAAGGCAAATGGAGGCGAAAGCAGGGTATCGAGTGGGGAGCATGGTGGTGCGGAGGAGGGAGGAAGGGCGGCGATGGTGCGCGTATCTTAGAGGAGCAGGAATAGGCACGCGGGGCGTGGTGGCCCATACCACTCACTCTTTCCATCATCGCGATACGTTTCTCGACGTCGATGTCCGATCCCGACGCCGTCAAGCTTACGATCTCGAGATTGAATGCTATGCCGACTGCGCGCGCCGTCACGGTCCCCACACACACATCTCCGCCCGTCCTTCATTGTCTCTGCCTTTCCGTCGCCCATCGCCGCCCATCCCCTTCCTCGTGCTCTGCAGCTCCGACGCCAATGGGTCCCCGCACCCATCCCCATCCCCCGTGCTCGCGGCTCGCGGCTGCGGCTGCCCTTCTCGCTGCGTATGCCTGTGCAGGGGGGCAGGAGGGCGAGTGTCGGGAGTGTCGGACGACGATGTGCGGCCACGGTGGGAGATACCTATCAAGAGGAGCCAGGGAGCGGGCGGGAGGCGGATGTCCCGCGCGATGAGGACGAGTATCTACGTGCGCGTCCGGGGGATATGCCCATGCTGGATCTCCTCCACAGGGGGCACGGGAAGCGGACAAGACGCGCGCTGGATTTTTCTTGGCCGTTGTCGGGGTATGGCGGGACGTGCGTGGCGCGGGGAGGGGCAGGCGGTCTTGGTGTGGCTCAACTGACGACGGGACTGGGTGTCGAAGTCGCGTTATCAGCACATCCGCATCCGTCCACGCTGCCCGCCTCGCCGCCGTCATTCTTCTCTCTCAGCGCGGGAGCGGTAGGACGAAGATATACGTACGGGGACCGGGCCCGATAAGCACGCAGTGGGAGGGGATTTGTGTGTTGTGGGGGCAGGCATGCGCGCGTCTGTATCTATGCTTCACCGGAAAGGCGGGAGGAGGAGAAGCGAGCGGAAGCGGCCGAATGGAGGAGGGCAATCGACGCCAAGGTCCGCGCGAGCTCGTCGGGTCTCCACTTCTTGCGCGCTGCTTGCGAGTCTTGCGGTGGGGCGCTGGCGAAGTTCCCGCTTGGACTTACTGGGGAGACGTTCTTCTCGTGGTGCGGTGCGGGGTGCGTGGCCGTCTGTCGCGGGGGAGTACTACACGCAGGAGAGAGGGGGGAGGGGATGAGTAGGAGCAGCGATAGATGCCGGAGGGAAGGAGGATGATGTCTGCCCGCAGCCGGTGAGGGAGGGAGGGGAGGCGCAGCTGCCTCTGGGTGATGTCCGTGTGGTGGATCTCCCAGCCCTGGAGTAGAGTGAAGTAAGCGTCCTCTGCGCTCCCTGCTCTACCGATGCTTACGCACCAATAGCTTCTCGTCGCGCTTGCCATTGAAACGGCAGCACTTCAATGTACATGCATCCCCGGTGCATTATCGGTGCCGCCGTCGTGCTTCATTCGACGTGCACGAGGCGTTCGTGGACGGGTGAGGTGGCTTCTTCGAGTCCTCGTCGTCCCTACCGTGTCAGGCTCCTTCGACCAGCTACTCCTCGGCCACACTCTCTCCTTCAACGCAGCACCACCACGACGCCACATCACCGCGCATGCCCCCGCTTTCTATACGGCTTGGGAGCGAGAGGAGGATGATGAGGAGGGAAGGGTGAAGAGGAGGCAGAGGCAGAGGCGGGGGGGGCGGGGTGGGAGTAGTCGGGCATGGACGTGCGGGCCTTCGCGGAGGGGTGGGAAGAGGAGGAAAGCCGGATCGTGGGTCATGACGCACCCATAACTCGCTTGCTCATGCTCGCCACCTTCACAAGCGCATCCCTGTCTTGCGTTCTGCGGTTCCCTCTCAGATAGATACACGTTCTCCACCTCGGTGCCCACGATCGAGATGTAGCGCGGGGTCAACCCTGCCGCGCATGAGGTGTTCAGGGGGTACAGGAGCATCTCGTCATCGACAGGACGCACTAGGATGCGTTCGTGGAAGTGCTTGGCTCCTCTTCCGTCGCAACTTCCTTCGATAATCTACCCTCGCTCCCATCAACGACACACACGTCGCGCATGCGCACCCGCCATCGCCGCCCCTCTCCTATGGTCTCAATGCTGATAACGGCTCGCCCTATCTCCCTTCCCGTCCCTACTCCCATAAACTACTCCTCCCCGGCACCACACGCACCACCGCCCGTGGTTGTTGCTGGTGCTCTTGATGCTACTTAACGGCTCTCCCTTCCTTCCTTCGACGCGCACGAGGCGAAGGCGTTCGTGGAGTGGTATTGCAGCCCCTCCTCGTCGTCCTTCTCAGCGCGAAATCCCCCTTTGTTACGCTACTCGTTCGACGGCCCACGGCGCGTTCTCGGTGCTCTGCATTGCCTGAAAACGAGAGCATGAGAGTGAGGATGAAGTTGACAGGGCAGTGGGAGTGGGGGTGTGATTGAAAGGGGAAGAGGACGAGGTGTGCAAGGGTGGAAAGGGAGGGGGGCGCTTCGTTTCTGCAGGGAACAGTGGCTTATCCGTCTCCATTGCCCGGACGCTACCCACGATAAACTCCCCACATCCGAGACGAAGGCAGGTGCTCGTCATGTCGGCCTCTTCACTCCTCGACCCTGCCTTTTCCGGCACATATATTACCGCTGCGGCGCACGCCCGGCTCCCCTGCTGCCGATGCTCACGATGTTCCTTGATGACTTACCGACGGTCCGTTGCTTCATTCTCTTGCGTGGTATACTCAGGGCGACAGTCACAAACGGCCCGGAAGACCGTTCCGCTCGTAGCAGCAACAGTTCTTGCGCTCCTACAGGGACAGCAAGGTGCTGCAGAAAGAGGGTCACCGGCCGGGTATTCAAAGCCCTGGCTTGAAATAGATCTGGAGCCTTCGACTGGGCTGGTAAGGGCAATGATTCGTTTCTGTCCTGGCTCAGCTCGCTGGTACTGGTACTGTAGCAGTGTTGGGTTAGCTTGGATTAACGGCCACAAGAGCCAACTTCCCTGTTGTAACGGTCCTTGCGGAGACTGGCATAGGAAAAACGAGTGTTCGGTTGTGGGGAATCCGCGCGATGGATGTAGTTTGGCAGCATGAAAGGTGGTACTGATGCGACGGGTCACAATTTATAATCTTGGGACCCACAAGCGTCCACAAGCACCCATCGTCGTGGCCATCGGCTCAGAAATTCGCATAAATCACAAGCGCACCTGCACTTATCAAATGGATGATGGCAAAATAATATTCTTCACGAATGTAGGCTAGGGATTTTCAGCTGCATTTTTCAATTACATCTGCGCAGAGAAAGATAATAGAAAGTTGTCGTTGTGTCCCATGAGGGAAAAAAGAAATATTGCGAGATAATTAATATTGGATACGGACAGCATAAACCAATATATTTCCCTATTTCCCCTGTGGACGAGCCGGCGTGAACCACCACCAAATCACCACACAAACTCTGTAATATGTAGGATTTGACGCCCCAGTGCCCCACTCTTTCTCTATGGTCTCGCCTCTCCTGCAGCTTGAGTTTCTCCACTGTGGCGACGGCTTTATTCACATCTGACGCGTACGCGCACTTGCATTCACTGCATTCCGGCGTGCTGTGGCTTGGGAGCCTCGGAATGCAGTGATTGTGTCCGAATTCGTTTGATCAAGTTTTTTTTCGTTTGCCCTTGAAAATGAACGTCGGTACGGCGCACATCCATGTCTGTTTGTAGTCAGATAACCACTGTCATATTAGATTCCCCAGATTCGGGGGCAATTCGGAGGCGAAACGGCATGTAAAACGGGTAAAAACCCAAGTTGTTACTTGAAAAAAACAAGAATTGCAGGGAAAAAAAGATCGCGAAAGAGGGCCAGAAAAGCGTACAGCTATGAAACCACCACCCCCTCCCCCCCGTTTGGAGTCTCCCTTTTCATTCCCTTTCTGGCTTTTTTGTTATTTCCCTCTTCGAGAAATACGTGTTTTTAACCCAAGTAAAGAGTAGCGTGCCCTGGGATCTGGGAGTGTCAACTTCCCGAAGTATTGAAGAGACCGAATTTTGAACCCCCAGGGGCTTACATGAATCAGAGCCCGAAAAGGGAGTAAAAAATGGTGCGAAGAGGTAACCGGGAAGGACCCTAATTAAGCTTGTATATCAATTGCACCGAACCCGGTTTTGCTACATAGATTGATCCCCAAACAGCAAATTGCACTGGGCGAAAGTCGTGAAAGGCTTCCCGTAAATTTCCAGTCCCCTGGAAATTGAGCTTATCCACACGGTCCAAACTTAGTTTGATTACGGTCAAGGTGTTCTGATATTCACATTCTCCTGCTCATTCAAGTGCCATCAGGAAGCTTCGATACGGAATACATGTATACAACTTGAAGCATTCAGGAATATAATGGCGCGTCTTGAACGCGATACAAGTATATCGAGGATATAATGGTTGGTTTCATTCAAATTTCGTCCCCGCAACCCACTCATCCGCTTCCTGCAAAAGTTCAACCTCATTTAGAATGTATACATTAATTTGGTGCAAAACGATACCTTGAAGTTCGCCGCACGCCCACTTCTGAGTCGCCGCGTCACCCATTCGCCTGCCGTCACACCGGGTCCTGGGTCGAATTCTTCTGGATTCGACGCATTTTTGACGGCTGTGGCTATCATCGGGCTCTCGCTCGTAAGAGCGCGGAGTAAGACTGAACTACTCGGGCGGGTGAAGTATACCAAGGAGAAGCGAGGAAGAGAGCCTTGTGCGCCAGGAGGATTTCTGCAAGAATATGATTTTCCGCCCGTGGAAGAATAAATAAAGATGAAACGAACACCACACGATGCATGTTTGAGCGTAGGATACCTCCGCTTAAGATTACCATTGCGTCGCCGAGGTTGCATATTGCGTGACCAGGGAGAGGCTGCTGGAAGTTTCAGCAAATGTCAAACAAAATGGCTTTCCGGATCGGATTGCATGCCTTCACGTATTGCCATGTTTCAGATCCTGGGACGAGGACTTGTAGTCCTCCGAGGCGATTGTGCAGAAAGGACTTAGGACAAAGAAGTCAGTACTCATTCCAAGATACATAGGTGCTTACCACAGAGCCAAAATCTGAAGGATATATAAAATATGCGATGGATACAGAAAATAAAGGTACAAACCAGTATGTGCTCCGAGGAACGTTTGTGGGTTCAAGATCGGCGGGCTAAACAAACATCTCGCCACACACTCGCTATGTTCTTCCCGACGGTGTAGGTTCGCAAGAGTGCCCTTCTGAAGCCCCAGCTTGTCGTCAAAAACGTCCAAAAGCGTTTGGTTTATAACCAAAGACTTTTCGATGAATGGAATGATGGCTGACTGCATGCGAGCGTTGACGGCGGATGGATACGACCGCCTAGCTGGTATGGGCCAAGCTACCGCGTCATCTTTGGCGATGTTTATAAATTGGGTGGGGTCTAAGGTGCCCTTTGTATCAATCGCATTCTTGGCGGCGGCTTTGTATCTGCTCAAAAGCCAGGTCAAGAATTTTTATGCCGGGACAAGTCAATAGCTCTCACCCAAATGATCCACCGTCATCCCCTGCCTCGTACTTCATCTTCTCTTCTAAAGGCAACGCCATCGTCTCCGCTCCCATAGCGAACATCCCGTTTATCTCCTCCTTCATACCATAATTTTTCAAGCTACAATTCGATTAAGTATCATTTCATACATTTCGCGTTTGGTATGAACTTTGCACGCACTACCAGAAACCTAGGGTTGTCCCAGCTATCCATAGACGCTCAATCTCATCTTTGTCTCCTGCCTTGATGTGCTCATAGTCAATAACAAGCAGTGGATGTGTCGGGATATTGTCTGGGAAGGGCGGGATGACCGTGGGGTCCATTAGAACGGTACACAGGAAAGATAGATTCCCGTCGTTTTATATAAGTGGTGCATGTGATCATATGTGATCATAGGTCGAGGTCATGTTCGGTTCCTTGGCATCTATGCTGGCAGGAGGAATGACCGGATCTATTCGTGTTCAATTCCTGTTCGTTCTTGCATTTTCGCACCTACCTTATTTACAGCCAGTATCTCGTTCTAACTGTAACTTCTTTCCATCCGGTTTTCATCCGGGTTCAATCCCAGCTCGCAACACAGGATCTTCATGCCGGGACGATTATCGCACATTAAATTCCAGCTGTTTGTCATTTTACATACTTTTCGTTGACGTTCATACACGCGGTGCACCACCTCGTGGCTCACGGATTGTAGGTCTCGCGCTTGGGGTGTTATGCGGATGACATCAGGCTGTTGGCAGTACTTTCACCCCCAAGTTGCACACAGACCGAGCCATTGCTCTTGGAGCATTCCGTGAGTTATCCAGGGTGGTAAATTTTAAAATCGCTCGGACAAGCAGCTTTTGCCTTGACATGGGCATTACCTACATTTCGTATCTTATAGCAGCCCAAAGGCCCTCATCGGTCCAAGGAAGCGGACGCCTTGGGTGAACATTAGGCAATCATGTAACATGGAGTCCGCGCCGCCTTCACCTTCGTCACTTCCACGCTTCGGTTAATTGCGGGAAAGTTCGTCATCTTGATGGCATTTTGTGAAAATTCATGAGTTCAACGATTGTCCACGACAAGGCTTGTCGGCACATCACGGAATCAGCCGTCACGGTGTACCGGGCTCAGCCGGTTAGGTTGGTTAGGGTTTGAGATTCGCAGTTAAAGGTTAGCGGTGTAGAAGAAAGGGTTGATCCCGGGGTGGATCAAAGGGATGGAGGGTCGTGAGTAAACCCTAGGCTGCGTGTAGTACAATTACGCGAGCTGTATGTAATAAGAAGGACTTAGCTCGTGTGATGATCTCGACTCCTCGCTTATAGGACGTCGAGGTCCTCGCTGCGCTCGATATGTCTTGAAGCTCGCGACTCAGAGAGAATTTGTGTGGGCCGAAGGGGAGAGGGAAGAAGTCCCGGTCCCATCATTGATTTCAACTAATATACCGCGGGCGAGGCCAGGCTGAAACGCGTGCTCTTGCGCCACCTGAACCCCGAGATGAAATACAACGTTGCTATGTAAGTAGAGTGACCGTGTGGAAAGATATAAGGAAGAAAAGTAATACCACCTCACACTAATTGCCTCTCCAATCACAACCAACCAGGAATGGCACAAAGACTTATAGGGAGACGACGCCGCCCCGAGCGCCCGCTATCTGGTTGACCAAGCCAGTAGCATGTCGATCCCCAGTGCGTTCCGAGCTGATTGCGATCATCGAGACAAATTCGCGATCGGTGGTGTACATGTGCGCGATAGGAAAGAATGACTAAAAATAAAATATGTGAGAGGTGGATACGGCCGTGGAACGCGTGTATGAGGCCGGAGGATGAGGTGATAGAGAGAAACATGCCGCCCAACCGTCCAATGAGGTATAATCGCGAGAAACTCGCGTGTCGGTCTCTTGGTGACACGATCACGTGGTCGTACGCTGCGCGCAGGCTCGATGCGCGTACGGGGTATTCCTGGCCGGAGTGGCGGGTAAGTCGTTCTAGATAGGGAGAGGAAGAGAGAGATGTAATGTGTGAGTAGAGAATATTTATGAGAGAAATAGAAACTTGGCGGCTGTTAACGCCCGAGAAGGAGCTCGCGCATAAATGATTGATGCGGCTTTGGCGACGAGCGTGTCGATAGACACTTCCACAGCGGTTTGGGTTATCAGTTCAGGTTTGAGTTAGTGATTACAGCACTTTGCGGAACATAAGGCGCGGCTCTTTTTTATTTTATTTTCTACGGTTTCAACTAGAACAGTTGCCACGGGCTGAGTTTTGATCGGATTTTCCTGGGAGTAGGCACATTCAAATCGGGTTGAAAATCCGCAGAGGATGAAGTACCGGCTTTTTTTTATGTACCTATGTAATAGAATTTCTTCCGAAAAATTATGGTTTTGACTAGGACAGCTGTAGCGCAATGAATAATAATCCGATTGACCTAGTTTTTGGATATGCCGTGTATCTAACCTATCTCTAAAGGACCATGAGGTCTCCAGATATCTGTATACCAAATTTCAACCCAGAGCTTTGCTTCTCATGGGACATGAATATTGCCCTAGCTGAAATGAGTGCCAAATTATATTGGGTGAGTCGGGAGTACCAAGTGACGAACAATCTCTCAAGTGAGCTAAATTTCCATGGGGCGACGAACTCGCTCAAAATTAACTGAAGTGACGAGGGTGGCATGGAATCTGTAATATGTCTGGACACTGAAAATGGAACCAACTTACCACCATCTCCCGGTTTTTGGGACATCCTATGAGTGCGCGGTGCACTCTATCTTCTTGCTCTATCAAAAACTCGTGTCTGGCCTTCCATGCAGTCATCTGACCGTGGTTCTGCTCTCCTCAGCTCGTTCTCTCGGATGTGGACATGTCGATCTGTTTACTGAAATTGGACTCCACCTGGTTCCATCCTATCCTTGACTTCGCGTCAGGATCACTACTTTCCCCCTCACTCCATTTTATATTTACACGAGTCCCACTCCCACTCTTCTCCCAGATACTCGTGAGTCAAACTGGTGTGAGACGCCATTTCGCCGTCGGCGACCTTGACGCGTAAGATCAGAATTTTTTGGATCCTGTATCTGTTTTTCGAACCCGAATTTGCGCTTGACAAGGATGCTGATGGGCGAATATATCTTTCTGCTAATCATCTCTACATTTCTGACTACTCTGGTCCGTGTACAGGGAGATAAATACACAAGCAATCCGTTCATATCTGAGCATAACTATGTCTTGGAGTCACACCACCGAAACTTCACCATATTTTGACAAGTTGAGGTCGTCTTCATCCGGCTGTCGACGTAGGTCGCAGTCAAGTCGACGCTGAACCTCGCTTCTGGTCACAGATCGCGTGCCGCGACTTGAACTGAGTTCGAAACTCCGAATATTCGGAGGCTGCGTGCTGAAAGTTCCCATGCTTGTACTCTTCGTACCTTCAGCGTAGGAAGTGCCCCGCCCTACGCGGACTATAATAAGTGAGAACTAAATATATAAGTTGGAGTTACTGCAGAAAATCCAAGTCGACTCACGACCAGACCCTGGATGGAGTTGAAAGTCAGTCCTCAATCAGTATTTGGGCTCGGATAACAGACTCTAATACATACGATGGTAGGGGAAGACTGGTAGAACGGCTAAGCCAAATTATGGAAATTGACTGAAAGCAACTCACGCAATCGCTGAGGACGTAACTGACCAGGCTGTTGAGGCGAGTAGTTACAAGTAAGCCTACTAAAAGGAAGGTGTTGATTGCCGCTGATCAACGATATAGTCAACATCGCTGTCCCGGATAATAAAAACTACCAACCGGATTCAATGAGAACCGAAACAATTTTCATGGTCTCGGATTGCCGCGAGTCCGAGAGTACGGGAGCCACTTTTCGATAAGAATTGACAATTCGAAATGAGATCAGACCTTGCATAAGGTTAGTTCGAGAGGTCAAAGAGTCCGGTGAAAGAACTTACCGGTGCAAAGAATGTTGGTGCAGAGGGTGAGGATAAGAAATATATCCCCTGGATTAATGACGTTCTGTTCGGTTACGTTGCCGTCTGGACCCACGCTTCGAAGGACAACGAGTGAATAGATGCTCACTCCTGCGGGCCACACAATTAGTAGTTTGAGAAAATGTTCGATACGCTCAGCGCACCGCAGCTAGCCAGATACAACATTGCTGGTACAGCAATTACGACCCAGCTCTTATTCCAGACAATGAACGTTCGGAAAACCTAGGATAGAGAATAATGAGTGAAATCTCGGTCCAAGAACGCTAGGGACGAGACAAACGATGAACGCATCGGCAATTGCAGTCAACAACGCATAATCCAATTCAATCATGAACGCAGAGGATTGTACGCTTCCAAAGAGGCTGGCGAGATTGTCTTGCAGGCGGTGTCAGTGTGGATGGTAAATTTCTGGCGAGGAACTACGTACCGAAAGTAATGATACAACCGTGTATTTCGAAGATGAAACGCTAAAAAATATTACTTAAATCCATTGTGTTACTGGGAGGAGCTTACCGCAGTGATGAGGGCGAACATGGAAACCGTCGTGGCCACCAGGTATACGTGACTTGCGTTGTCAAACTTCTTTCTCCGCAAGACGACGATGCACTCGAAGAAAACGGGGAGATAGGCACCTGAGAATTAAATCGTTTCAGAGTTTTGCTTAAAGTTGGAGAGAGAGACATTTACCATAGATGATGGACTGGAGGAAAGCACTATACGTTTGGTTGGCTCACGGACCCGCTCAAGGCAGATAGGACGCGTACGCAATATATGATATCTTGAGTGCTGGAGGGAAAGCAAAATTTATGTTGGGAATTGAGTCCATGTTCAGGACTAGGATGAATATGAAGATGTCAAATGAAATGGGAAGGAATGCGAGGCCAGAGGCGTTGCACCAACGTTTTGTATCCCTTGCCGACACTGCCCTCCCATATATTTTAGTTTCTGTCAGTGATACTCATCTGTCCCAGGAACCGGAGCACGACCGGAACAAGAACCACCGTGCCGTGAGCAGACGGAGTAGGGTTCCTGTGAAAAGGTTCCCACCATTCGTGGGCGTCTGATAAATCTAATTATCCATGGAAGACGGCGGGCTATATCCCTCCTACAGGTGTTTGTGCTTCATCAATTTCCGACACCTGACCATTACACCGGGTCTTCAATGCCGTTCCACTCGGAATTATTGAATTTTATGGCTGGAATTGAAATTTCCTCTCCATCATCACCGCTCGGCTTGCGTTCGGCTGACTAGGGCTGACTCGGTAGATGCGCCAGAAGTTTGTTCGACAGATGGACACTTCCGAGACATATGCCATACTGGTTGATCATCTCCCGTCTCCACTCCACGTGCTTTTTTTGCAGCTAGTGCTGATCATGGTCGTTGCGAAGAGTTAATCATGCGCAGATAGAAGCCTTCCCCATAGACAGTTGACAAACATCTCTGATTGACTCCAGTAGAGAGCCAAGCGAGAGATACTATCCGGCTTCTCAGCGGGACCCCACGGCAAGTCAAAGTTTGTTCGGCATGAATGTTTAAAGTTTTACGTGAAACTCACGACTATATTAGAGGGCGAGACCCCGGTAGCCCTTGGTGGCTCGTCAGGCCCGTGTAACCCGGAGGTTGGTAAACCATGAGTCCTTTCGGTGAATATAATATTTAAGGCCCAAGGGACCTTTAAAAATTATAATTCAGAGAAAATAGGTTCTGCTATCTCACTGTTGAGCCCCCCAAACTGGGAGTCTACAAGGCAGAAAGAAAATGTCATGGACCCCCCCGGTTAGGCTCCAACGAGCCACCGGGTTCCCAGTGGTTCCCAGTGACTTTCCACAGACACTCCAAAAATGCATAACAATAATCAGCGCTCTTGAACCTTCCGTTTCCATCACAGAAGCGAGTCCTCTTGAGGACATTAACGCCCAGGCATACGTTTCATTCCGGTCTATTCCGGGGGAGAAGGACGGTATGGATTCTAAAACCGTTGCGGGATTTGCTCACGAAGGTCTTTATCGGACAAAAATCCGATGCCATTGAATTGCGCTCAATGCAAACCAGTGCAATGGCAAATGTAAACGACAGGCAAAAGATTCAAACTTGCGCCCCAAACTCTCCGCATTAACTGCCCCAACAAACCGAAGGGAAGCCTATACGATCCTCCCACACCACTGGCATGAGCGCGCCTCCCCCGGGCCCCGAACCACGTGTATGCGGTCAGGCTTCTACTCTGTACCCACTGGAGTAAAGATTTTATATGATGCCTCCCTGCCAGTGATCCCAGAATTTGCCAGTGGGTTCCAGCGATTTGCCGCCGAGTGGATTCCACCAGAATTTCACGGCAGACCAGTGATTAGCGACTGGATTGCACTGATTCTAATTTTGCTGGATTCCACCACCTGCTCGGGCGGCAGTGTGAGCGGGAGCAGTACTTCGGAGAACGATAACACTGTTATGACAGATCGAAATAGTTCGCAGCAGATCCATCACACGTTCGCGTACACGCATGTCCACGTTGATCAACCAACGCTGGGAGGATCCTATCAGAGCCAGAGCGCCCGTCTACAGATTTCCAACTTCGCCTGGCCATGGAGGAAAGTACTCGAGGGCCTTGTAGACTATTTCTCGCCGAGAGCATATTTTGCCCATCTTTATGGGATCCGTTGCAAATGCTTCTAACGCAGTGAATTTTGGTATTTAGGATTTCAAGTACACTCACAACAGCCTTGAGTTAGGTCCCAAATACATGGACACTTGTCGGTACCAAGAAACTCCAACCGTGGACCGAAGTTTTAATTCCTTTTCTTTCCCCGTGAATACATCGTTTAGGTGCGCGGAACAGTTACGAGCAAGAATGTAACAATTGAAACAAGGCGCTGATACCGTACTTGGATCTGAGTTTCGGTAATTATCCGTGAGAGGCCCCGTTTGTAGCTTGGTGAATAATTCAGTTCACCTAATTATAACTCTACGCTGGCAAGGAGCACTACGTTAAAATTCGCGATGCTTTAGCATCTTTATAGAATTAGGGTGTCCGCTCCCGGAGCGCACAATCCCTCTTCATATCTCCTTCAGATATGCTCGCAAATCTCCGCAGATTCCCCGATAATATAGCAGGTGCGGGTTTGAACTCAGTTTAACTTGAATGCGCCGGACTGCTTTGTCGGTCACCCTCGAATATCAACTCAACTCAGCTCAGCTCAGCTCTGGCTGGTGGGCCACCTTCTCTACAATTATGAACCCACTAGGAAAATTGCCACTTGGGGGAAGAGGAACCGGTTGTTCGATTTTATTTTTGAATCTGTTAGAAGTCACTGTGAAATATGCCAGAGACTTTGGAGCAATTCAAGAGCGAGGACCGCTTTCCAAGCATCGCGCACTCCCATCCGTAAAATTATGGACGCGTCGGCTGGTTTTGACGCCAAGTGGTGCACGTGGTCGCGTTGTCATGTGACGAGGATGTGCCTTTCTTTTCTCTTTCCACGGACGGTCTGGACAACTCATCCGATGCTCACTGTCATGTACAGCTTAACGTTAGCTGTGGAGGTTCGAGACTAGATCCCGCGTCATCGCTTCTGCCGTCCTCGTCTACGCGCCGCGACGCTCCCGTGCCATGTCCCTGCATTCGTCCCGGCGCAGACTCAAGGGCACGAACCGCAAGGCGAATATCGAATGCTTTTTGTCGACATCTACATTGGCCTGGCTCGTCCGCACACCCGAATTCTCATCTCGCCCTCTTCTTCGAATACACGTCCTAGTGCAAGATTCTTGCGTGTCTAGGCTCTCGGCCTCGCGAATCGAAAGTGCATCCAGATCGGATTCAGCCCATCCGCGCTTGAGCTCGAGTGGAAAGCCCGCCGCCGTAACGGATAAGGGAAACCGGCGAGTCGTTCGGGGCGTCTCTCCACTGGGCTTCCGCGCGAGGCCATTCCTTTTCTTCTGCCATCGCGATTCACCGTCCCACTTCATTCTTTTGTGGGAATGAGCACGCGCTCTACGCGTACCCCGTGTCGTGGTGGGGGTGGAATAGGGGTGCGACGTGGGTTGACGTGGGTTGCCCTCGAGTATCGCATATGTGCGTCGCGGATCAAGGAGGAGTGGGGAGGTTAGCACGAGGGCGCAGGACTGGACGCGAGCGGCGGCTTCGGAAGGGCGGAAAGGAAGGAAGAGAAGGCACAAGATGAGGTCCCGCTGGACGAGGATGGCCGGTCTGGGCCGCGCGTCCGCCCTCGCGCTCGTGGTTCGCTTGCGGGCACACGCGTGGCGGAGGGGAGCGAGAGGAGGAGGAGAGAGGCGGACGCATGTCATGCCATGTCCCGTATCTCCCCGTCGAGGAGACTCGCGCAAGCATGTCGCTGTTTGGGGTGGTGGTGCTGAGAATAATGGATGCGCGTCTTGTGGGTCTCAGTGCGGCTTTCCGAGAAGAGGGCCGCTGGGAAGGAAAGACTACGCGGTGGAAGAAGTCGTTTGCGACGGGAGTGTGAAGAGTCAGCCGTCGTAAGCGGATTTTTGTCCTCCACTACTGCACAAACTCATGCCTGACATTCTACTCCTAACCATTCTACTTCGCAAGAGCCTCACCCAACCTCCCAATCTTTTCGCCTGTGTCATTCACATGTTTCTCAACGCTCAATTAGGGCCTCCACGATCGATACCATTCTAGCTGCGTGTCCAAACGTTACGAACCTGATCTCGCATTCGTCCCTCACTTCCAATCTGCATGCTTTAGGTGACCACCATTGCCTCTGTCGTTTAGCTGTAAAGACCAGTCCTCTTTCCGTATGTCTTAGAGCGCTCGCACCGCCTGCTCCGGAATCTCATAATCTTCATTATGGCCTTGAAGCATTTACATTGCGTGCCGTCCACAAGCGTTCCTCGCTGCGAGACGTGCCGGCAGAGTTGATCGTGTGTTCGCTTTTCACTTTTTCGTTATCGACTGAACCATCCTCTCAGCTTCTTGCTATGCTTTTGCTGATACAAATGTGTCCTGTAGTTATGGCAGACATACGGCATACATCTTCCTCGTATCAGCCCCATCCTTTTCTGAAACTCAGGTTTTCGGCTCATCCCCCGTCTTGGATCCCACAGCTATAGAAGGACAATTAGCGCTCACCGTATGGTCCAAATGGTTTGGTCCCCTTTGGGAGGCGAGCAATAAGTTTTTTCCTGTTCACACGAGGGGAAACTTGCCGCCGAGACCTACCGCGGTGCCTTGCGGTGCCAGTCTGCTGCTTCACCAACGTGGTTAGCGTCCTTTTGGAATGCGTTTCAACACCCCGTACCTTCGTTTTCATGTCGGCCACCGGGCGCCTGCAAAAAATCTCACTGGTGAGTGTTTTCCTTCGCGCGCCACCTGTCTCTTTGCGTTAAGGTCATCACTGCTTGTGCCAGAATGAACGAAGACCCTGGGGACTGAAAAAACAGGCCCGGCTCATCAGCTGGTACCGACGACATATTTACTCCCCGTTCGAAGCTCGTACCATCTGTGGCTCCGGGTTAATTCTCACCAAGACCGATATCTCGCAGTTACGGAAGCAACGCACTGAGCTCCAGGCTTGGACGGTAAAGATAGGTTCCGTCGACGTCCGGTCCTAGTCTTGATCTGGATCCTAGATTTCCCTCCTACCTTCTTTCTGTTTATTTCGAGATTGCCACCGGCATCGGATTTCACTCTTCCAATTCTCTCTGATTCGCGGCTGGATGACAAGAAACCCCACCAATTGGCGGACTGGAATGAGATCCTGGCACCTCCATTTTCAACATTCACCTGCCAAAATATCTTAACTAGGAACCACAAATTGTTCAGCTGGGCCATGTTCAGATCGTTTCCACATGCACATTCTGATTCTGCGCAATGTAGCGTTACTTCTACGCACTGAACTGTGAGTGGGATCAGTCAAGAACGTTGACGGTACTGAGAACCCTATACCTCCTCCGTGCCCTGTTTATTGGTTCCTCCTCATGCAATGTGAGCGCCATTCTCGATCAATATCTGCACAAGTTTATTGTGGCGGCCGAACAGCGCCGCCTGCAATGGGCTGCCATGTTTTCCACCTTGTGCATTCACTTTCGCTCCATTTTTAAGCAGCAAGTGGACCATGCTTTCATGGCCCTGCAATGACGCTGCCTGCAGTGCGTCGCCATAATATCCCACATTTTGCGCGTTTATATCGGCCCCTCTATCCAGTAGTAGGCGAACGGTCTTTGTACGGTCTGATAATGCTGCTGCTTGCAAGGCATTGCCATATTCTCCGCCCTGTGCATTCACGTTGGCCCCGCTATCAAGAAGCAATTGAACAATGTTTTCGTGACCTTGGAATGATGCTGCTTGCAGAGCGCTGCCGTATTCACCGCCCTCTGCATTGGCATCGGCTCCATTGGCAAGTAGCATCCGCGCGATGTCTTCGTGACCCTCGAACGATGCTGCCTGCAAGGCGTTGTGATACTTTTTATTGCCGTGTGCATTCACTTCAACCTTGTGTTTAAGCAGCAACCAGACGACGTATGTGTACCCCCGGGTCGACGCAGTGAAGAGTGCACTGCCAAAGTCTCCTCCCTGCGCATTCACGTCGGCCCCTCTTTCAAGAAGCAGTCGAACGGCACCTTCTTTTCCCTGCAACGCTGCAGCTTGAAGTGCACTGCCATACTTTTCGGCTGGTACATTCACCATAGCCCCATTATCAAGGAGCAACCGAACAACGCTCTCGTCCCCGAGTAATGCAGCCGCTTGCAGCGCGCTCCCATATCTTCCTCCCAGCGCATTCACATCGGCCCCACTATCAATTAGGAGTTGTATGAGGGTTTTGTGGCCCTGTCCGGATGCAGCTTGGAGGGCACTGCCATATCTTCCACCCTCTGCATTTACATTGGCCCCATTATCAAGGAGGAATTGAACAATCCCCTGGTTGTCCTGTAATGACGCCGCCTGAACGGCGCTCCCGTACCTTCCGCCCATAGCATTCACATCAGCCCCATTTTTGACCAGAAATCGAACGATGCTCTCATGGCCTTCAGATGCTGCTGCCTGGAGGGCGCTCTCGTATCTTCCACCCGGCGCATTCACATCAGCGCCATTTTCAACCAAGATTCGGATAATGTTGTCGTGACCCTCTACCGACGCCGCCTGCAAGGCACTGCCATATCGTCCAGCCTTGACATTAATGGCAGTATGCTCTATGAGCAATTGAACCATCGACAGATGACCATAATAGCAAGCCACTTGTAGTGGAGTGCTTCCCGTGCCACTCAGTGGGGATGTCTCTTGCTGTACGAGAAACTCTGCAGTTTCCACCAGGTTTCCGGCTGCCGCCACCCATAGTGGCGACGGTTCTTTGGGCCAATCCAGGAAATTCCATGGGGCTGAATGCCATACCTGAAATGTGCATTTCCTGAATGCAGCAGCCTGCTCGAGAAAATCTATGATCAAATCTCTGAGGGGGCCCTCTGGTCTGCCCTGCGCGTGAACCAGGGAATACTGACAATACTGGAGCAACACAGGTAGTTTCTTTTTGGACCCGGAAAGTGCAGCACAGTTTGTGAATTTGAGGTATGTGAGTAGACTGAGTGCTATCTCAGTCTGAGCATGTGGAAATTTCTGGGACTGAATGCTGTTCAGGTACTCCTGTGCTGTGTAGTGCACTAGTCGAACCACAGAAGAATGGCTGTCGACAACCACCAGCCCCGCACAGACAGACAGAAGAATTTCAATGTCTGTATTACTGCTGTCTGTACCAAGCTGACTCGGGGCGTCTGCAATAGCGAAGGCTGTTTGTAGTTCTGGCACCTCCAAAGGTCTTTGAGCATGCATGACCCACATAAGGGTCGAATGAGCCATTTCTCTGTCCTCTTGGTCCTGGCTTTCAATTCGTTTCATGGCATCATCATATGTGTCATTGAGGTCCTTTGGCAGATTCTTCAGAGCAGCTCGCACTCCTTCGCTGGACCGTTCACGGCGGAGTGAATCCATATGAAGCTTGGCGAGCAGGAACCTGATACAGTTGTTTTCAATATGAGATTTCCGACGGCTGAACCTAACTTACATTCCGTGCATGGTGCTGCAAATTTTCAATTCTATTTCCCCTTGTAGGGCAGGTTGCTGTCGAACATGTCGCAAGAGGCGCGGCGAGATTTTGATCTGTTCTTCAACATATCTCCGAACATCATCGCTGTTTGCAACGATCTCCAGAGTTTCGGTATGTGGGAAGAGCAGGTCATGGGCGATATGAGACCGGGCAGTGGTCAATAAATTAATATTGATGGTAGGCCCCATTGTAGCAAGGCGTGTGAGCAGGATTTGGCGTTGAATTTCGGGATATTCATCTAGCCCATCGACGACAATGTAGACCTTTCGAAACTCTGCAATCAGAGAGAAAAGCACCTGTTGAACCTCGTCGAGGGAAGGGGTAGTGCCCTTTTCAGACTGTTGCCTATACATCTTCTCGACTCTGGAGGGGATCTGTCTCCCAAGTACCAGCTGCTTCCAGAGATGAGCAAGGAGGTTGGTAGGAGATTGTATTCTATCTGTTTGCTTGTGATCCAGATATATACAAGCTACGCCAGTATCTGTGCTCAGTGATTCGGCATTGAGGTGATCTACAACCAGGGATCTAATCAACCTGACGATCAGTATCAATCAGTGGTCTGGGTAGAAGCATACGCAAGAATGGTTTTGCCAGCACCCGCTATCGAAACGAGATGATTTGTAGTGGAAATCAAGAAGAGGTCACTCACGAATCCCATGACACCACAGTGTCTCTCCGGACACAGATTTCCACTTCTGGAACCGGGGATCTGCGAGCAACCATTCTCCAGTTCCAGGCTGCCGCGCAGAAGAGACAGCGGCCTGCCGGAGGAAGAAATTGAGTGATCGTGGTGCCAACCACTCAATTATGTTCGTGCGCTCCTCAGCTATAGGGGTGTTTGGAACATCGTCTGTCGTGGAACTAGCACTCACAATCTACCTGTTCCGACATCTTCTCCGTGATCTTGATCAAGGTTCCTGGCGCAAGTGCAAATTCTAGGTACTCTTAACGCCGAGAAAAAGTTGCACACCTTGCTGTCGACTAATCAGGGCAGCGACATTGTCCACAGAACCCAACATGGCTAAACATGGTATGTTGGTTCTCATCAGCTTAAGCTTCATCACTCACCATTGTGGTTTGTATCCATTTGCCTCTGTTGCTCAGAAAGGGTGTCCCCGATCGTTCCTGGCTCGAATTGGACGAGGGTATAGGCGTAACATTTCAAAACCACATACGTTGCATGTTTTCAACCGATTGGAGTACAACTGCATTTCGGTCGGCTTCAAATATATTACGCGATGGGATTGCCACTGACTGCCGTGATGCTCCTGCTCCATGTCCCTGAAGAGTGAAAATCAGCTTGAAGGGTGGGCATACCAACGACAGGCAAGCAGACCATATATTCATCGACAGCCATAGATTGAGAAGTGATTTGAACTGCTCAAATTTGTCCAGATATTCCTTGGCTTCCTTCTTTTCCCACAAGGTCCAAGTCAGCCGTTTCGAGACTTTCGAGACCGACCCTGCCGCTGGTTGTAGCTTCTTGATGCATCCTTCCATCGTCAACTTGAACTCCCCAAGCGGACGCTCCATTTGCTGGAGCATACTACTCGAGCGACTGGTTTTATTGTGGGCTATCCGTATATGAAGCTCGTCCAGAAGCGCTTGGAGGTCTTTCATCTCCGATACCAAAGTCTTCTGCTCCAAGGGTGCGTGGAAGAAATCGAGGGTGTATTCCCGAGCTTTAAGCGCCGTGTCGACAAGTTGAAGAATGCACGCAACGATGCCCAGGGTTTCCGCCATGGTGGTGTGGAGCAGAAATGGGTTGTTCGGCAGTCTCCAGTCAGTTGATACTTATATCTGGCAAGTAACGATCTGGCATCGATCTGGCAGACTGATGGCACGCATTGTCTGTGCCGAAATGAACCTTACGCCATTGCCATGTGCGCGGCAATTGCGTATCGCCGCATCTATAGCAATCAACAGGTGTCCGCCACAGATCCTTGTCTCATTTGGGCGTCCGCATTCCCGATTTTCCTGATGTACTCAACAAGAGCTTGGTGGGCGGCGGAGATTGAGTTGAAGCTGGCGCTTGGTTGAGCGCTAAACTTGGCCGCGGCGGGCAGTTGGGGCAGAAAAGTCGGAGTTTCAAAAGGCTTCGGACAGTGTGGCTAACCCGTAAATTGGGAAGCGCATAATGTAGAAAATGGTTCAAAAGGCACGAAACCAAAAGAGATCCATGACATCTTCTACATTCCACCAAGTTATTTTCCCAACTCTTTCAACCTGAACTCCAGGCTTTTTGTTGCTTCGACCGGAACCGGAATTTTGCAACCCAAATTGAACCTGGCAGCCGAAGATTTTGCGACCCATGTCGAATTGAATTTGAGAGGACAGTACCTCAGAGCGCATAAGCAGTTGAAGTAATCATGCGGCGACATATGTATGTGGATTGCTCGCAAGTAGAGTGCGGGAGTCGGATGAAAGGCCAAATGATCCCGGGCATAGGAGTATGTAGGATTAGGTAGTGGAAAACTATTTTCAGTCCAGAATGCGGACTGTTGGAAACAAGTTGAGTTGATGGTGCTGTGGTTAAGCGAACTTCCAACACGAACGAACCTCGTTGATTCAGAGGCCAGTCAGTCCACTCTATACTGTAGAAACATGATATCAGACGTACGAAACAAATTTAAACTAAACTCATTTCCAGAAGCGGCGGGCTCTGTGAACTGGCATTACTGCTATGTGTTGCGAAGAACGTAATCGAACGATGAGAAAGAACGTATCGCCTCATTCGAAAGGGGTGGTTAGGCTGAGTTGAAGTTACAATGGAAGTCTCATCTACTCAAACAAATTACAAAGCCGACGACACTTTGGGCCGTACCATATGTGCGCCATAGGATATGGGCCGGTCGATCCAAGCACATACCTGATCAGCAGCCCGAAGGCGCTTCTACATAAAGGTTGAGGCTCCATGGCCCGTTTTGAACCTGTTCCTCTTCACAAATAAATAGAGCGACCTTGAGGACCATTCCCGCTAGCCGATTTGAACAACTGACCTCGTCATGGTAGAGACCGCGAGTTCTTGTGGATACTGGTCTAATGTTGCCACGACTTGTCAAGTCGAGTCGCGACTTGCCAAGTCGGTGAAGTCAACAAGTCGACTCAACTCAAGTCAACTTTGATGACTTGAGTCACTCAAGTCGGGTTTTTTTGAAATGCTGGAAAAGGCTCTGAGAGCTTATTTCCGAGAGTATTTTTTTTTTGGACAGGACATGTCTGTCACGCGTGTCACATCAATATCACTCATGTCACAAGCACGATCACACAACGATCACACACCAAAGGTGAAAGTAAAGTGATTTTTGGCACTCCCGGGAGGGGTGGCAGTAAACCCGACTTGAAGTCACTCAAGTCACTCTGAAGTCGAGCAGAACAACTTGACTTGACTTGACTTGAGAACCGACTTCAAAGTCGACTTCGCGACTTGGAGTCGGAAGTCGCGGGCCGCGACTTTGGCCTCGCAGTTGGTTCGATGTCGGTTCCGGGCATCTCGGACTTCAGCTTGCTGGCGGCTGTGACACACCACACCAGCGATGTCGATGGAAAGTGTGAAATGATGATGGAGTGTTGATTCTTCAAAAATCTAAATCTTTATGAATCTCCAGTATGGGCACTTGGAAATTCATGCACCCAGTCCCGCATTAGTACACCTCCATCTTGATACCCACCTGTGGATGCACGGAACCAGCAGGTGAAAAGGGTGGAAGCCAAAAAAAGTCAAAAATAGAGAAGCTAACTTCCAGTTGACTTATTCAAGTCAACCCCGTCACACCTACCTGTGTTCCACACTCAATGAATATATTTCGTCAAATTCATCCGTTTTTAAACATTTTGTAAATGTTTGTAAACATTTATGAACCGTTTACCGTTTAGTTTACGGGACTCCGTAAACGAAAACTAAACGGTTGGAGCCTTAGTCGCGGCAACATTAAATACTGGTGATGCGCTTCACCGGTTGGGCAAGAGGGAAGTTCAACGTCAACTTCCACTGGAGGCCGGAACCATCACCAGTTGAATCGTCTCGATCCGTTCCATTCCACGGTTAAAATGTGTGTTATGTTGTCGCACACGCTCGCGCGCCAGGCTCGTGAGCCAAGGTCGCCGAGATCGCCGATACGTTCCCACGGTTTCATATATTCCCTTCTCTCTGTCCAGCTCGCCCGCACACTCCCGATTCACTCGTATTATTGACATTCCGTTCCGATCATCGCTTCGTTCTCCTCTCTGTATTTATTTCTCTATTGCCTCGCTCTCCTTGTTCCCACTAGTTTCACCTATATTTGTCTTTATTCCACTTACCCCTCTGGCTCTCGGTATATATTCTGCATCTCATCTCTGTATTCTACACAACATACGATTCCGATTCACGTCGCAGCTCGGCTCGTCATTTGTCTCTCAGCCTTCGTCGTTGCTGAGGTCGCTCTCGCTCACCTCTACACTCGTCCTCGCCGTCTCCCTGCCTCCTCACACTCGCTCACCAGGCCCAAGTTATTGAGCAGTGATTTAGCCACTCGCATTCACTATTTCCTTCCGTGCTCATACGGTTGGAAAGTGTGTCCCGTACATTCAAGAGAAACTGATATATTTCCGAATAGCAGCAAGCCATTGGATGGGAATTTGGGTGAACTTCAAGGGCTAGAGGGAGCAGAGCAGCTAACATCTAATGAGAACCTGTAGGATAAATTCCGAAGGTGGGAGAGTGGTGAGACACGATTCAGAGACCAAGTAAATGCTGAACCAAATGTACAGGTGGGATCGCTGAAAAATCTTCAATACTACAGAAATTGCGCTGCGGACGTAGGGATTTCCGGAAAGAACTGCCCTGACTGCAAGGCAAATGTTCTTTATTTTCTGTCGCAGGATCTCCACCCGGAATCCATGAAACAATTATGAAAATAACCGTCCCCGCCCCTTCTGAAATGTCCCTTTTTCTACGTTTCTTACTGCCTTATTTACTCCCCTTGCCTAATAGTCCGCATTTTCAACCCAAGTGAGAAGTAGTAGTGTACCCTACGAGCATTCTGAGACTCTCAACTTCCAAAGTATTGAAGGGACCAAATTTGAACCCTCAGTCGGTTACACTAATCGGGGCCTGAAAAAAAGAGTACAAAGGGGATCAAAAGGAAGAAAAAAGGGCCCTGAACCTGAGTAAGCTTGAATACTTTGGCAATCGAACCCAGTCTTGCTAGAGTGATTCCCACGTTCCCGAGGGCCGCGATGCCGGTTCAATCTAGAAAGTTCGGAATCGTAGTTGGTTTCATTCAAATTTTAATATACTACTGCAGCCTCCATGGCATGCTCAGTCCCTTTCGATCCAGCAACCCACTCATCTGCTCCCTGCAAAAGTTCAACCTGATTTAGAATTTATAGAGGAATTTGGTGCAAGACGATACCTTGAAGTTCGCCGCACGCCGATTTCGTATTCGCCGCGTCACCCATTCGGCTGCCGTTACACCGGGTCCTGGGTCAAAATCTTTTGGATTCGGCGCACTTTTGACGGCTTCGGCTATCATCGAGCTCTCATTCGTAAGAGCGCGGAGTAACACTGAACTATTCGGGCGGGTGAAGTATACCAGGGAGAAGCGAGGAAGAGAGCCCTGTGCGCCGGGGGGGTTTCTGCAAGAATATTATTTTCCTTCCGTGAAATAAAAGAAAGATGAAACGAACACAACACGATGGATGTTCGAGCGTAGAATCCCTCCGCTCAAGAGTACCATTGCGTCGCCGAGGTTGCATATTGCGTGACCAGGGAGAGGCTGTTGAAATTTTCAGGGACTGTCGAACAAAATGGGTTTTTGGATCGGATTACATGCCTTCACGTATTGCCATGTTTCAGATCCTGGGACGAGGACTTGTAGTCCTCCGAGGCGATTATGCAGAAAGGACTCGAGGAAAAATAAGTGGGTACTCATTATAAGATGCATAGGTCCTACCAGAGAGCCAAAATCTGAAGGATAGATAAAATATGCGATGAATGAGGAAAACAAAGAAAGCCACAAACCAGTATGTGCTCCGAGGAACGCTTGTGGGTTCAAGATCGGCGGGCTGAATAAACATCTTGCCACGCACTCGCTGTGTTCTTCCCGACGGTGTAGGTTCGCAAGAGCACTCTGTTGAAGTCCCAGCTTGTCATTAAAAACGTTCAAAAGCGTTTGATTTATAACCAAAGACTTTTCGATGAATGGAATGATGGTTGACTGCATGCGAGCGTTGACGGTGGATGGATACGACCGCCTAGCTTGTGTGGGCCAAGCTACCGCGTCGTCCTTGGCGATGTTTATAAATTGGGTGTTGTCCAGGGTACCCTTTGGATCAATCGCATTCGTGGCGGCGGCTTTATATCTGCTCAAAAGCAAGATCATGTTTTCCATGCCGGGACAATTTATAGATCTTACCCAAATGATCCACCCTCATCCCCTACCTCGTACCTCATCTTTTCTTCTAAAGGCAACGCCATCGTCTCCACTCCCATATCGAACATCCCGTTTATCTCCTCCTCCATACCATAATTCTTCAAGCTACAATTTGAGTGAGTATCATTTGGGAAATTTGTTATCGGTATCAGATTCACACGCACTACCAGAAGCCGAGGGTCGTTCCAGCTGTCCATAGACGCTCGATCTCGTCCTTGTCTCCGGCCTTGATGTGCTCATAGTTGATAACAAGCAGCGGATGCGTAGGGATATTGTCTGGGAAGGGTGGGATAACCGTGGGGTCCATTAGAACGGTACACAGGAAGGAGCAAGTCTCGTCATTTTTATATAAGTAGCGCATGTGATCAGAGGTGGAGGCGCGGGTTGAGCACGGATAAACCGTGAACCGTTCCAAATATGACGCCAGCAAGTACTTTTCCTTGGATTCATTAATTTTCTTAAATCCAACCCTCCATCCACTCACTCGGTTCGCAGCCTTCAAATCCTTGATGGCTCCCTGAAGCCTGAGTTCCTGTCGGGTCGTTACTGATATATTCTCTACGTCCTATGGATCAGAGAAGAGTGTACACGTTTGCCGTTTCCATATCTGTGCTTTCTTCCATTCCGCATTTACCATTCCCTTGGGCGCCTCGAGGCCGAGTTATTTTTTACACGTTTCGTGCGCCATGACGCGTGAACAGACCACATGCTTGTTAATCCCCCGCGCAAAGTCCGCTCACAAACAAGATCTGTCCGATTCGGCGCATCCTGGATTGACGCGCCAAGCACGTGGTCGCGTTATTGATGTGACGAGGGCGTGATTACGCATTTGTCCTCTTTACTCCATCTGAATTACGCCGACTTCCAGGACCAGGTGTAGTACTAGGGCTCCGAGCCGCACGGCCCGTCGACGGGACGGGTCGGAAAACGGCCGTTATCTCAACAAACGGGGGTCACCCGTCCGTCAAGGGTTCATACAGGAGGAGCCGACGGACGGGTCCCGTCCGTTGCACCCGTTACGGCCGTCTGACGGGAAACTTTGCGGAATGAATTTGGGTCAGTGTTTGGCAAAAGATTTTCGGGGCAAAAAGGGTCTCAAAGCCTCCAGAATACTTCCAAATTTCTCCCATTTTGCTCCGACGGCACAAATCGGTATTTTGGGAGATTCTGCATTTTCGGAGTCGTGGGAACGGGAGATTACTGTTTTTGGAAGCTCGGCCACGTCCTGTCTGGACAAAAACTTGACAAAAATCTGTCCGGACAAAAACATTAGGCAATTTGGGCCAGTCAGGACGTAACTTCCAGGGGTATTCAGGGTTCTAATGACACCAAACCGACACATGTCTGTTGGCACCCGTCACCCGTCGACAGCCGGGGACGGGTGTTCCCGTTGACGGGTCTACCCGTCCCGTACCCGTCCGTCACAAAGCAATATTTTTTTGCTTGTCGGACGGGTCCCGTCCCCGTCAGACGGGACCCGTCGCCGTCGCTGACGGCGACGGCTCGGAGCCCTAAGGTGTACTGCACGAGTCCGATTTGAACATCATCAGGACTGGCCGGTCTATGTGATCGAAGGCACCCATGAGCCTGGAACTCCTTGAGTCCTTGACACAAAGATGGAAGAGTGGACTCTCAAGAAGCGCACGGGCAGGGCCGAGACGGCTTTTATTACGCGGCCGTGAGTGGAGAGGTGTGAGATGGGATGAGCCACCGCGCAAGAACGGAGCGTTTAACGCGGAGAAGACGTACGTCTCGTGAGGGGATCGACGACATCTAAATAAGTACTTACGAGCAGAAGGCTTCATTCCACGCCGGTGAGAATTCCAGATGCGGGCTACCGTACGTCTTCTCTGGGAATCTCGGCTCCTCGGCCTGGTGTTTATTTTCTCCCACTCTGCATTTTGGTGCCTGCAAAGTATCCCAAAGAGTAATCTATCCCGTGCACTTTTCCGAGGGTTATTTCACTCCCGCTCCCGGGCCTGCGTCAGCCTGGCCCAGTGCACGCCATTCCTTGCATGCAGAAGCCCAGGGGCTCCATCCCCCAATCCAGCACCTTCGATCTGATGCTCATTCGTTCCTTTCTCTATTATTGGGGGTTTTTCGTCAGTAAGGCACAGAAGTGGAGCAACGATATTCAGCAGTTCCCGCGGCGTTCGTGCATCGGGGTTTGGGCGCAGGCAGATCTAGTCAGTCGCGATTACAGTGCGCTGGCTCGCAGGTTGGCTCCGAGGACGTCCACGGGCTCAACCACCAAGTGATAAGAAGACAATGCGCCCCTCGAGCTCGCCATCGGAGCAAGGCCATTTTCTTTTACCGATTTATGGGAAGACGGCTCGATGCGCGTTGTTGGACTCCTCTGCCATCCGATTTGTCTATAAAATGGGTGGGGGTGGAGCCGCTCGACGAGCAGAGTAACAGCTCACCCCCGTGCATCCTCTGCGTTCACTTTACTCGTCTCTCTACTCTCCTGGCTGTCACTTCCGTTTGTGTCCGTTAAGCATGATGGAGCGATCATCGTGCGTGAAATATCTATAGGCGCGAGTAGGCTGGGGGACTTCGATACAGAGTTTCGCGCCACTCACAACTGCACTGATGTCGCCGCAAAGGCACGCACGTATTGCTTTCTTGTTGTGCCGGGCCAAGACTGACGGACTGCAACAAGATAATCCCCGTTTCTATGCCGGCTATCTCGACGTCGATAAACGACCTCAACGCTATCGCCGACGGGAGCGTCTACTCATGGCTGACACGAATCTCGTTGAATCGTTTCCAGAGCGTCAGCACCATTCTGGCCGACCCTCAGTGTGACGCTATCCTTGTTGGACTTGAACTTTCGTAGGGAAGATAGCTGCCTCTAACCTATCTCAAGGATACCTTCCCCGGCGTGAGTCATTGTCCTCCCTTATCAGTTGGTTCACCATGGCTCGTCCAGACTATTCATCCACGCCGCTATCGTCAAGAACCTCAGCAATATGGATCTCGCCATCCAGGCTTTAGCCAGCAACCTGTCGAGCCTCTGCGCGCTAGGAGGATTGGACCGTGTCTGCACCTACTTGGCCGCTTGTTCTGAGGCGCATAAGGATCAGTTGACTGCAATCGAGGAATTTGGAACAGGACTATCGGAGCTTTTAATGGTTGAACGATGCAGAAAAATGGTGATTATCGACACGTAAATACGGCAGATGCCTCGGATTCCCTTTTGCTGCATACGAACAGTCCTCTGGTTGATTTGAGTACGAATGAATATATGATTGATTTTTTGAATCCTTCTTCCGGTTTCCTCCGACCTAGTACGCCTTCCACTTTCCTTTCCGAGCTCGAGAAATAGAATTCATGCCGCACCGGTCCAGCGATGCTGGTGATCCACTGGGAAAAGTTGACGAAAATGAGACTCGTAATCCAGAGCACGCGGGAAAACTGAACTCAATTCCGGAGGCGCCGGGCGGGTGTGGCTCGATGAGTATTAAGTAAACATGTATTGTGGAGAATTAAATGGAAAAAACCAGAAAGAAGGCAGCACCTCATTCGAGGGAGATGATTGTGCTCTGAGTTGAAATTACAATTAAAGCCCTATCAACTTATAGGGTGTGTTCCGGATCCATTAATAGAACATGGGCCGGTCGGTCCAAGTACATACCAAAGCTGAGCAGGAGCCCGAAGCTTGAAAATGAAAAGTGGAGGCTCCATCGACCGTTACGCAGCTGACCTCCTTTCAAAACAAAAAGACAAAAAAATAGAAAAGCGGCCTCGAGATGGTAACTAGGGCCTCCGCCCGTTACCGTCACGGCAACGGCCGTCGATTCAACGGGTGCATGACGGGCACGGCCGTCGATTTGACGGCCGTTTTTACCTACTTTCAAACTCCAACGGGACGGGACGGGTGACGGGACGGCCGTAAACGGTATAACGGGTCGCCGCAAAAGTGCATTATTCTGTGGTATATAACTACACATCCCCCAAGACCTCCTGGACTGCGTTGCGCGCAAGGCGAAGGCGTTGCTTGACGATCATCAGCATTCTGATGGTGTCGGGCTTCAGACTCGCCCGTCTGAGTGAAATGGTGTCACAGCCTCCCGAGAAAATGTGTTCACCCGCAACGGCCGATCCTAATTAAAGAAAAACATTCAGCTGAAGCTTGTCCAGGGAAGGCTAAATTGAATTGCGTACCCGGGATAGTCGAAATGTCCCGCGCAAGACAGAACAGGTTCGGAAATTGAGCCTTGCGGGCGACGAGGATCGACGAGATGACGGGCCCAGATAGAATTTGATGTGGAGGTAGATGAGGATGATGCGAGGCAGATTGGATTATCTGAAGCAGATTCAGGAAAAAGAGGCAGATCGAATTTGTGTGGGTGCCATGTGCGCGCAATAGATTCCGCCGGTCACTTGGTCTGGTTGACATCACTTCTACTCATGACCAGTGTGCTTGGTACAAGGATGATTACATATTGTGTATTCAGAAATATAACATTGGTAATCTTCGTTACATCGGTGTCGGTGATTAGACAGATGAATTGAGAGACGGAGAGTAAAGTGGAGTGAATTTGGTCCACTAATATTCTCCCCACTTCTAATCCGCGCCGACACGCACTCGGAAGGCGATAGCGACGCGTGGTTCCCGAGCATTTGATTCGGGTACGAATTGTAGGTCTTACCGAGTGTGATACACAAAATTTTCTCGACCGCAACTGGTCCTTCACAAATCAATTTAAAACAAGGCGCATAATGAGTCAAACGGAGCGCACCTCAATGTTCTCTAGCCAGCCGACTGTATTTGAATCAAGGTCGAGGACGAACCACCTGTTCCAACAGGGACATTGTAGTAAATTGCCGGGGCATCTGGCGAGGCGTTCAAAGTTGGTGATGCGAATTTCTGCCAATATTGCCGTTGGTATACATGATCGAGATTGAAAAATCGAGCTCTGAAATGCTATCCAGGTCCTCTATGTTAGGTCCCACTTGCAGGCCGGGGATGAACGGTGTCAGGGACGTGTTGAGAGTGTCGAGCGACGGGGGATGGTGACGGTAGGAAGAAGAGAAACTATAATTCGTCACGCACAGCAGCCGAGCCTAAAGGAGGCAGATTCTTAAAACGGATCTGCTGCACATAATCCAATCTGCCTCAGAATAAATCTATCTGCCTCATTTCATCAGTATCTGCCTCCCATCAAAATTTATCTGGGACCGCCGTCTTGTATATCCTCCGGGCGACCCACCACTGAACTGGATCACACCCCTTGAAGTCTTCCCGGGGAAGACTGTAGTACTCCCTCAATTCCTCGAGGACCACACGTTTATGCACATTGTATCTGGCAGTGAAGTCTTTCTGAGGTTCAAGGCAAGCGAGGATGATGCAAAAATAAAATAAAAATGATCGGACATAAGCGCGTAAAATTAAGGTTTCTGACGTGCGAGCTATCTCGGAGCTTCTCGGAGCATGCGGGGACATTTTGGACCAGTTTGCCAACCCGGCAGACGGCCGTGACGGCCGTTTTTCGACGGCCCGTCAAGTACCTGACCCGTCCCGTACCCGTCCCGTTGAAATGTTGGAAAAATCTCCGACGGGACGGGCACGGCACCCGTTTGACGGGTGCCGTCAAGCCGTCGAGACGGCAACGGGCGGAGGCCCTAATGGTAACCATTCCCGCTAGCCGATTTGAATGACTGTCCTTGTCATCAGATGTGCAAAAGAAATTAGATTTTGATTATCGACCCATTTTCAATGGAAAATCCACATAGAGTCCGAAATCCGAACCCCCTTGGGCGGCCTGTTTTCTACGTCTTGGTGACACATGTCTTCTGTTTGCAACGTAAACCGGATCAGGGCCAGTTGCCCCGGGCCGGATAGTGCCCTTTGCTTTCTCCCGCGTCGCACTTTCGACCCAAAGAGATGTCCCTCCGAGCTACAGCACTCGCTGTACTCATTATCTATGCCTCGACATTAGCTGGCGCGATCCAAGCCTTCTTCAGCACCAGTACAAACATTTGGGAGAACTTGACCTTTACACCGGTGGGAACACTCGAGGTTCTCTCAGAGTCAGCATTTACGACCCTTGCGCATCCCGCGTTTCCGGCCTACGGTGTCCGGCTCAAGAAGAGCCAGTTCTGCGATGGGGGTGTGAAGTATGTGGCTCATATTACATAGTACCCTACCTTGATTTCGGAAGCTGACTGGAGCAGCGCGTACACCGGCTACATTGACATCGAAGCGCGCCACCTTTTTTTCTACTTCTTCGAGAGTAGGAACGACCCCGATTCGGATGACGTGATCTTCTGGACGAACGGAGGTCTGCAGTCGCTGCCGATAATCAATTCAGAATATTCTGAAGCTTAAAATCCTAGGACCCGGGTGCTCGTCTGGAGTCGGCTTATTTATGGAGCTCGGTGAGCCTTCATTTTGTTTTCCCCCCTTTCTAATTCAGGCACCAAACAGGTCCTTGTCGGGTTCACAACGCGGATAACGGAACTGTTTTTCATCCCGAATCCTGGAACTCCAATGCCAACATCTTCTTCATCGACCAGCCAATCGGTGTGGGGTTTTCATATGCTGACTACGGAGAATACGTGGTATGCGCTGAATCCAATTACGATGAAACCAATTGTGCGACTGCTACAGAGCACGACCGAAGAAGCTGCCCAGGACATCGCAGCATTTGTGGCAATATTCTTCTCGCATTTTACCAAATTTCAAGGACGGGGTTTCCATATGGCTGGGGAGTCCTACGGTGTATGGTCTTTCAACTTCGCAAGATTTATTTGACCGTTTGCTGTCCACAGGGACGATATCTACCCGCCTTCGCAGCTGCCGTGTACGACCAAAATGCATACCTGGTCGAAACAGGCATGCCGCCGATCAATCTCTCGTCCGTGATGATTGGTATTCTTTCGTCCTTCAAAACCCCACCAGCTATTTTGTTTACCAGCTGAATACAGGAAATGGGATGACGGATGTGCCAACCATGATGCAAGGCTGGTATGTGCGCAAAGCTAACCGCTCGAGCTCGTTCATTAAATCGACACAGGTATGAGATGCAGTGTACTCCAGCATCGATTCCTCCGGTCCAAGACATCCAGTGAGCGATGATAAATCCTGCGAGAGTGTCTTCTGAAGACGTCATACAGGACCTGTGTTCAAATGAAAATAAGGGTAGGAGAACCAGTTGGTTGACTCTGTTCTTTCTCGCCAATATTTCAGCTTCCACGCTGCATAAAATGGCTCCAAGAATCGTGCCAAGACGTCTTCGACCTCATTAACTGTTCTACGGCTATGGCATTCTGCCAGGCGTCCTTAATGGAGCCCTACGTCGCGTTGGGTGTGTGCAACCCAGGCCCATGAAACAGTACCATCTTCATCCAGCTTCGTCATCAGGCCTGAACAATTACGATCTTTCGAAACAATGCGAGGGAAATAACCTTTGCTACACTGTCATGGAGTGAATATGTTGAGCAACCCCTCAAATCTGTCTCTTGCTAACACTGTCCAGAGAGATCCTCAAGTTCCTTAACCGCAAAGACGTGCAGCTCAGGATCGGAGTCGACGTGACACAATACGAGACGTGTTCGAGCACCGTGGCTCTCGCGTTTGGGCGTCTACAGAACGACCTCCTCCACGGCTCCACGGAGTACGTCGCGGCCCTTCTGGAGCGCGACATCCGGGTGCTCGTCTACGTCGGCTCATACGACTGGGTGTGCAACTGGATCGGGAACGAGGCGTGGACGCTAGCGCTGGAATGGAGCGGGCATTCGGAGTTCGCTGCTCAACCTCTGAGAGAGTGGACTGTAAATGGCAAGCGCGCGGGCAAGACGAGGAGTGCGAAAGGGTTCACGTTTGCTACAGTGGATAGTGCTGGACATATGGTGAGTTCCAACTTACCTCTAGGCCCATTGGATACCTAATATTCCCAGGTGCCGTATGATAAACCGAAAGAATCGCTCGAGATGGTCAAGCGATGGATTGCGGGCAAGCCTTTCTAGCTTGTGAGTTGCCGAGCCTCTGCGCGTGAGGTGCAATGGCTGCTCACTTACAGATCGTTTCTTGTTTGCGACCTGGTTTTAGCTACTCGTTTTTCCGATGTGGTATCCTTACATTCGTTTGCTCGAGTAAGAACAACGTCGTTTTAGTTCCGCGTGGTTGAACATGTCACGTGTGATTTTGGTTCAAGAATAACTGCGCACAAACTGCGTACGTACTTGCGAGGGGAGTGCATGTTCTACATACTATCGCTCAAGACCCCGAGACAGATTGAACTTCCACGTACACCCGCACAACCATCCGTCAATGTTCTATTTCTGGCGCGGCCAAGATTCTCTTTGGGTACCGTGTCAAGCGCACGCGGGCGAGAGGGGAGAAGGATTAGAACTGCTGGTGGACTGCTGCATTTAAAACTGTCTGTAATACTTCTACATTGAATTACGAGCATCTATTGATATTGTGTAGTGTTCTATATAATTTCTTCATGTAGCAATTGAGAAAGACGAGGGGGGCGATGGACTAATTGGACATTCGGCACATCGGCCAATGAATCCGACGCCTAACCGAATCCTTATCTTTCTGCCATCCCACATTAATTTTTCGTGCAGTTGAAGGCCCGGATGTCAAAGATAGGTACAATGCTGCCTGTGACACAGGTTGATTTTGTCAAAAATCCAACCTCATTTCCACCGCACAGCAAAGATCTGCGAGATTTCGACCAACTTCTATTTTGAACAACCATTTTTCGCCGAGGGAATCGCGGGAGATTGAGGCCCGAGCGTCTCCATTCCAGAAATCCTTGCGAAATCTGGATCTTTGCGCGTCTTCCTCAACTTCTCACGTGAATGAACAACGTTGGGTTTTGGATATGGACTCAAACTAACAGCAGTGACAACTTACTAGAATGTTGGCGAAATACCTCCGCTGTTCCAGCATTTATCTTAGCACAACTAATAACAAACGATGGCTCTCAGTAAGCTTGAACCGTCCGAATCTGAATCAACCCAGTTGAACATACATATTTTCCATTGACTTTCTAGATTGTCGACCGTAGATTATACATATCCGCCTCTTTAATCGCCTCGGAATTCTTTCATGGATCTTAGTTAGTCCTCCACTTTCATTCTCTAAGCTATAACTTACCAGGCCAGTTTGAAGTGATCACATCCGCGATCTCATTCAAACCTCATTCGCCGGGAATTCCCTGTTCAAAGTCTCACTTCTAGGTCATGTGTCCTCTGGGTCAGCGAACTAACTCCCAGGCAAGGTTTTGAGCATAGCCGACCGAGCCCTATACCCATCGCACCGTTTCAATCTCTAACTGGGGATTTCACCTGGGATTCCGGGGGATTAGACCACTGCGATGAATAAGCAAGGGTACAAGACGTGTCAGCGCCAGCAACAGAGCTCGAACATGCCCACTACTTCTGTCGCACCGCTATACACCTCCGTCGTATCCCTCACTAACGCCACCTCTGAGCCTTCGCAGGCGAAATCTCCTAGTTCGTCCCGTCGGTGAGCGATCACCGACTCAAGTCGTCATATCGAGAGGATCAACCGGAGCGTCAGCACGCTTCCGCCTGTTGCGCGCACTCTGTAGTTGAGGCAGGAGCTTCGTTCTTTGGCCATTGGTGTCTCGCTCCACATTTGGTATTAGAATTGATTTAGGATCGGCTTCTTTATTATTATTATTTTGACATCGATCGTAGCAGACGGTATATAAGCCGTAGCGCTCCATAACGTCCCTCAGTCTCTACCACTATCTGTGGGTGCGACTCAGGGTACGTTCTCCTACTTACTTCCACTTGGACATTTACTTACTTTACCTGTATACTTCACAGGTAAATAATACAGTGAGACTCTAGCATCTCTGGGTGCACGTGCGACTGAGGATTACTTACTTACTGTATACTTGACATATACCGATGGTATGTGGACTTGTACTGGATTGAGTATTGATATTCTCCCACCACTGTTTGTACGGTGCCGAGACCGTACGAATCCGAGAACAGCGCCGCTCAAATTCAGCTTTCAGGTTGAAAACATATCGGATCCGCTGTGCAATAGATCCAGTGCGAGACCGAGACTAAGATGGTCGGGGAAGGACCGAAAGGCTGAGCAGACATTTCGGACGTCACTCTGACTAGGTTCAAGCAACCTCGGCCGAAGTAAGTAGGTTCTATAAGTATCGGTTCAATTTCCGCGGGCTGGGTGAGGCATCGTGATCCATTGTTCTGGCACGTAACAAAAGAGCGTCGATGTGAGAGGTGTTATAGGAGTCACCAGAGGAGGACAAGGTGGATGCGCATCTTCGGTGCGGAGGAAAAGCAAGGAGCGGCAATCACCGGGTGCTGCATGTCAGGTGCCAATCAGTGATGGCCGGCAGCGGAGTCTCTGCTTCTTTTCGATGGGCCATTGCCTACAGATCCAGGAAATCGTGGGCCTCTGGTGTGCTCATCTCGAGGAATCTACGATTCCTCTACAAGCTTACTCCACAATCGTAGGACGCTCGTGGAACCGACCCGCCCTGAAGGACCTAGCTGTCGTAGCAAGGACATGCAAGGCTTTTCACGGCCCTGCTCTCGATGCTCTGTGGAGATCCTCGCCGTTCGAGAATCTTCTTCGCTGCATGCCCTCCGATTTATATCGTTGCGAAGAATCAGGCTCGAAGTGGAACTTGAAATGTGACATGGTAAGTTCGCCAGTCGAGCATTGTCTGTAGTGGTTGATGGAAAAATAGACGTTTCTTCGACCCATTAGAGTCGAGGACTGGGACAGAGTGCTCATATACGCACCCCGCGTTCGGCATCTCTTCTCCAACTCATATGACTGCGACTTGTCGAAGGTTTTGCCCGCCATCAGTGCCTGTCTCCCCATGCAGCTTTTCCCCGGTCTTCAGCGTCTTCATTGGGGACATTCCGACAATGACTTCCAATATATCCATCTTTTCCTTGGTCCTGGAATCACGGAGCTATCTTTTGCCGCATCCTGCAGCCACGCAAAGTCCTTCCTCACCACCGTTGCCCTCAGGTATTCCGCTTTGAAGACTGTTGCGATCCGATCCGATCGCAATACTGTATCGGAAGCCGAAACAAAAGCCGTCTCTGTATTCCTACGCGGCTTGACGCATGTCGAGACTCTATCCGTCGATAGCATTGACGAAGCGGGACTAAAGCATATCTGCCATTTGCCAACCATCACAGTCTTGCGTGTGGGCATGCTTCCAATGCTTCCGACTTTTAACGCTGGCGCTCACGTCCGAGCTTTCGCCGGTCTTCGAAATTTGTACGTTGCCTTTTCGGAGATAGACGTCACCGCTCGATTGCTCGGGTGGTGCAAAGACATGCCACTAGAATCCCTCACCCTCGAATTCATAAATTCTTTAACGGGACAAGAAACGCAGGACCTCTTCGATGCTCTTTCCGCGAGTGTTTTGCACTCAAACCTGACGCGGATCAGCCTGATCAGCGGGTACGAGGATGGGACTCTGCTGCACTTCCCAGATCATATCGTGCCCGGCCATTCAGTCCGACCGTTGTTCAATTTCACCAACCTCACATCGGTACTCATCCTGACGCCCGTCGGTATCGACCTCGACAACGCCACTGTATCCGTTTTGGCGCGTGCATGGCCCCGGCTGGAACGTCTGGATCTATCCTCATACTACTATTACTCTCCCGCCGCGCGACCTCGTGCTACCCTGGAATGTCTCCTTTCTTTTGCCGCATGGTGCCCCCGCCTCGAGAAACTCTGCATGACATTCGATGGCACGGTGATACCCTCCCCACAGTCCGGTTCCAGCCGAGTTGTCCACTCCGCCTTGAAGTATCTGCATGTCGAGCATTCTCCGATTTCGACAGCTCTCTCGGTTGCGCGCTTCCTATCTGGGATTTTCGTAGTCCTGGCAGATATTAGGTCGAATGCAGACGATGACGAAGATGAACTTATGGAGGAGACCGAGATTCGGTATAGCCTTTGGAACGAGGTGAAGTTACTGCTTCCGGAGCTATTTGCAAATCCGTGAGGAGAAAAGGATCTGGGCGCAAAATAATTCGAGGTGTTTTCGTTGAAATGAAATTGATACCATCGTCGATTCTACCCCGCCAAAAAGGCCGACGCTAACGCGTCTGCAATCAAGCTTTGTGCTCGTATATAAAAGTGGTTGACCCTCTCAAGCAACGCTATGTACATCTTCTCCACGTTAAACGCGCCCTTCCTGCACAGCGGCTCTCCATCCCCCTCACGGCCTCGTACTCAACTTATGAGTCCTTCTAAGTCCCGCCCGCCCGCTTCTTGGGTGTCCGCTCTTATTATCACCTCGCGCCCATTCATCTCGAAGTCTTTGACGGGGTTTTCGCCTCCTATGTCTCGTCTCGCCTACCACATTGGGATCCGGCGCATCCGGCGCTGCCGTCACCGTCGCAGCCACATCGGCGCCCTTTGGTACCTCACCGTAGCGCGTCTTCGGCTTCTCACTCTACTCTGCTCACCTCTGCCGCCGCCGCCACACCCCCAGTCCACGCTCGCACCGCAAGTTTTCCTAGATTCTCGATGGATATTCGATTCACCTGTGCCATCTATCCTCTACCCTCTCTACTGCGGGTTGTCCCTCTAGAAAATCTCCATGATCCCAGTCTCTTCTCGCGGAGGAGAAGGAGGAATAGCAGTACGGACGCCCCGTCCCACTCTTACTCCGGAAGGAGGATGGGAAGGGGATGTGCATGTCTGCGACTCGGGCATTTGGCCGTCGTGTCGTCCAGGGTGTGGGAAGGGAAAAGGTCTACCTTCTAATGAAGGAGCGGGAGAAACACGCCTCGCTACAAACGATCTATTTCCCCCAGGCTTTTTCCTAATCCTGATGTGCCCCCATGGCGGGATATAAGTGCACACTGCAGAATCACCACGCGGGTTTCGATGTGGTTCCACGTCTGCTCGAGACCATTACACTGATAAAGCAGCCCGCGATAGTGCAGTCCTGATATTGGGCCACATTACGCTCCAACGAATGACGCTTGTGGCTGGAGGCGTCTAAACGGCGACATTTTGAAGAGAATACTGGTCCGGGTCAAAAGTCGCACCGCACCTCTACATTTCTGCCGAATTAAACGGCAAGACGGTGCAAATAGTGGTCACCTCACCAAAGCTATCGAAATGTTTCGCGCAGCTGCCAAATTATCTCGTGCGCATGCCCCTATCGAAATGGAACCACTAAACAACGGACCAATGGATAACGCGCTCAATTCCCGAAAGTTACCGCGGATATATCAAACAGCATGCGTTCGCCGGAGGAACTTTGTACGCCCACGGTTCGACCGTCCTTCCCATTGCCGCATCGAGGACGAGACATGCTTGTGGCCATGCGAAATGCGAATCGCAAGAAGATCATGGAAGCACCAAGCAGAGCAATCTTCTGGAAGGAAATCAAAAGACTGGCAGATCAAGAACCTGCGCCGATTTCTGTCACTGCTGATCAACTCAAAGATGTCTTCGAGAAGCGACTGAATATTAATCACCAAAAAATGGACGGAGGATGACATGGGCAGGCTGAAAGATCATATTCGCAAACATTCGTTGGACAACGCTGCTGGAGAAGATAATACATCGTACACGAACCTTCTTGTGATTCCCAACGAAGACCTCGCCTTTCTGGAAAACCAGTGCGTGGCAAAGAGACGCGCCGACGATCTGGTTCATATCGGCTCTTATTGAAATTCTGAAAAGATTGAACCCTCACGATAATCCAAACAGTTACAGACCGATAGCCCTCGAGAACTGTTTCTTGAAAGTTTTGACAATGCTTATCCACTGGCGAATTGCTGACTGGGCGGAATCGCGCGGCTTGATCCCCTCGTGGCAGACTGGATTTAGACTGGGATATCGCACCAGCAACAACCCTTTCATTCTCCAATGCGCTCAAGAATGGGCCCGCGCTCATGGATACACGCTTTATGTGGCTGCAGTTGACGCAACAAATGCCTTTCCATCCACAGATCAACCAACTCTTTGGCTGAAATTGTTCCGACTGGGAATGGGTGGTGCAATCTTCGGCTGGCTGTGAATGCTGTACAACAGAATGGCTTACTATGCGAAACATGGGGACAGGCAGTCCGCAGAGTTCAAAGCTTTCATTGGTTTACTTACTGGAGATCCCGCGTCGCCGATCTTGTGGAACATCTTTCTGGCAGACCTGGGAATGATGCCTGACAGGGACGACGTATTTCTCGCTGCAGTTCGCATGTCTTTACTTGCACAGGCAGACGACCTACCACTTTTCTCAATTTATGTTCGTGGTTTACAGGCCAAACTGGTGACACTCGAGAACTGGTGTGCGCGCAACTTCATCCTAATCGACATGGTCAAAACAATCATCTTGATCTTTGGAAAAGCGCCGCTCCCACTCCCTGGTTTCACTCTGGGAACAACCATTCTTGAAATCAAGCTTGAGGAAAAGTATGTTGGTCTTACCTTCAGAACGGACACGCAACATTTTGGCGCAACACTACAAAGAAAAGGCACGCACGGCGCGATGGTGCGGACATCGGATAATGGCAGTCGAAGATATGACTGGCCGCTTGACACCGAAGGAGCTCAAAGAGCTATACATGGCAAGAGTCGACTGCCACCTCATCCACAGGTGCGCAATTTCCCCTGACAGTGAGAATGTCCATGTAAAACAGCTGAGCAAAGTCCAAATTCGGGGTCTTAACCACCCTCGTCACTTCGTCACTTCGCTTAAGAATAAGAAAGCTCGTCACTTTGATGGGAATGGATGAAAGCTCGTCACTTTGGCTGATTTCTGGGAAAGTTCATTGTTTTGATCCAACATGTTCAAGGACCCGGAACATCGGCCATCACTGCTCTTCCAACACAAAGCCGGGTTTTTTTAGATACCTTACCCTAGCGCTAACCACTAACCCAAACCAGGCAACCCGAACCTGAACCGCTAACGGGAACCACTAACTCGAACTGCTAACCGCTAACTGCTGACCAATAACCCCAACTATCTAACCAGCCGATCTCGGCACCCTGCTGATTCTGTGATGTGCCGACAAGCATATGATCCTCGGAAAGTGACAAACATTCGCCAAAATTTCCTTCAACTCACGAACTTTCACAGGAACAAGCGAAGTGACAAAGATGGCGCGGACTCCAAATTCGGTTCATCCGGCAGATCCTTAATCTCTGTTCTCGCTTTCCAATCGCACCGTTATGTACGTAAACTAATGCCGGATGAAATGTGAACTATTTCTAGGCACTGTGCTGTACATGTTTCTGCAGAACCAGTCATGAACCGCTTTGATCGCACTGTTTAACCTATCTTCTGATCGCTGCGACTAATCAATGAACTCATGAAATGATTCTCCTGCTACCGATCGGTCGTGGATTATTTCGATCAAATCGACAGTCACGCGTCACGCACCCCCCTGTCGATATCGAAATTTGGTCGAGGTCACGCGTCACGCAGACGACTGTCGAATAGCTCGAAAATCATTACAAAATCAAAAGATAAAATTCCCCGTCTTCCAGTGTCCTGCAAATACCGGAGTCTACCCCCTTTTCTCATTTTTAAGCCCCCTGGTGCTCTTTTCTCGCCAAACGGCCCTTTTCTTGGCCCAAACCAATGCTAATAGAAAATCAACATAAAATACAGTAGGTAACATGAAATGAATCCAAATATTCTTGGGATGTACTAGGCCTCTTGGCTAATGAAGGGTGCATCATTTCTGGGGAATGTCGAATTTTTTGTCCCCGTCACGCTCAGTTGGGGGCCCTGTCGAAATTTCGAATACATAGGTCAAACTGGTCACGCGTCATGCCCGGTGTCGATTTGGATTTGATAAATGTTAGAAATTCAGTGCTAAATCTGCGCAATCCAAAGTTTCACACGACAAACAGCAGCATCGTGCTGTGCGAGCAAATATCGAATACTGGATCTGCGTCAGAAAGTTTGAAATTTGATGTGCGTTGGTGATCTCAGTTGATTGACGTGATCTGTCGATCCATGACGCCCGAAAATCGGGGGCGGAAAATCGGAACAACCGAAAGACAGTTGCTGAGCATGGAAGCGCCAGAGGAATACACAGAAGCAGAGTGGATCACGGAGGACCGCAGAATATCGGGACGAAGACATGGAGGAGAAAATCAAAAGTTTCCAAACGACAAACAGCAGCAATCGTGCTGTGGAGCAAATATCGAATACTTGGATCTGCGTCAGAAAGGTTGAAATTTGGCCAGTTGATTGACGTGATCTATCGATCAATGACGCCCGCAAATCGAGGGCGGAAAATTGCTGAGCATGGAAGCGTCAGAGGAACACGAAGAAGCAATCACGGAGGACCGCAGAATACTGGGACAAAGACATGGAGTTTGAAAAAGAGAGGGCGGAGACGCGGAGGAAGAAGAGAGCGAAGGCGGAGACTTGGCGGAGACGCCAAGAGAACCAAACACCTTCCCAAAAAAGGAAAGCCAAGAGAACGGCGTAATTTTATAAAGAGTTTGATTTGAAATAATCCAGTAACCGGACGCGCCGGGCAAGTGCATCAGTGGCGAATCACGACCCATCACCTCCGGATGAATATTGATCATTTCTCGGCTAATGACCAAAGGGGCCTCAATAAGCATCTCTGCTCTCTCCTCTCATTGCGCTCATGCCAGAAATTCTTCTAAATACCCCTACTGGCACTGTTGAATTTAACTTTGTTATTTCGACCCCCACACAAACCTCGGCGCCCTGCATCGACCCGGCGCTTCCAACTGTCCTGTTTCTGCATCCCGTGTATTTAGGGAAAATCATCTACCATCGTAAACACTATCTCCCACCCGCGGAGCCCCAAGTTTTACTGATAAGTGGCCCACAGTTCAGTTCTCAGACCGGGAATTGCGACGATTCAATCTCATTGCACTGGATCTGCGATGTCATGCAAGGACGATTGGGAAGGCAGGAAATGGTTATGGACGAGAAACTGCAGCGCGGGATGTGGCGCTATTCATGGTGCGTCGACTTTCAGTCCTTCCCTGCACTGTTCAACTTTCTTCGTCAGGCGTCCCTTCAGATTCCGCGATATCATTTATTCGGAATGTCAATGGGGGGCTGCATTGCGTTGCAGACGTCCATGCTATTTCCAACCTCTGTACTTTCAGTCTTCATTGTATCGTCTCTGCCTCTCAATGAAGTGCGCGACCACGTCGTCTTCACAATTCTTTGCATCTGATTTTATATTTCAGCCGCGAGATGTCAGCGAGGGCCGGCAAGAAATATACGACTATTGGGCTGAGGGAGCGAGACGAGGGGAAACGGTTGAGAATGGGTCCATGATGGCGGATGCGATCACCGGGTGTTTACAGCTATCTGTGAATGGGCATCCCACACGGACATTTAATGCGTGCGTGTTCGTGGCGTTTCTGCGATTGATACGGCTCATCGCTATCAGTATTCTCCGAGTCTCCATGGAATTCATGACATCCCAGTGGGGGGCGAATTCACTCGATGACTTTCACGCCGTGAGCGTCGACTTCTTCACGAAACGCGAGGCGTATACTGTCGAGGCGATGCGGGGTATTCAATGTCCTGTTTGCATGGTGCACTGTGGGGCCGATATTGCGTACGACATTTCTACCACGAACCAAGTCGCGGATACCTTGCGGGCTGCTGGGGTTGCAGTTGAAGTGATACAGGTCCCAGGCGCGCCGCACTTCGGAGCAATTACGCACCCAAAAGAGTACGCATTCCCTTTTCATGTTTTTCTGTGTCGTTTTGAGTCTCGTGTTCCAGGATCAATGCACTATTTCACAAATTCGTGCTCTCGCTGTGCGTAAATACATCCCCACCACCGATCCCCAAACAAGTCAAGTCGCCGTTCACAGCCCAGCTCACTATTGTTGGGTGGGAATCGGATAGCGACCAGGAGGAGGATGTTGAATCCTTTACCTAGGCCTTTTTTCTTCGGGAATCAGAGTGGGTACTATCCCCCCCTAGAACCCGGACACCTAAGGAAGGGCGGTCAATATCTTTTTATCTACACTATTTGGCACCAGGCTGTAGTAGCTCGCCAGCATTTGGTCTTTTACCCTGTTCTGAGTTTTTATTTGTGAAAAACGTGCGAGAATTGAGCAAACAACCCTATTCTTTTGGACGTGCACGTGTCCGAGTTCTAGGTAATTACCCGATTTGGTATTGCTTTTGTCCTCCCTAGCCCATTTCTGAACGGACGGCTATGAAGCTTTGTACACCACCTTTCCTCCATCCAATCTCACCTTATATCATGTTTTCAGACCGAAAGGGCTCTTGGAGGGTTCACTGGGACAAGTTTAGTGTGCAAATATGCGCTTTTCAATATTCTCAGTGCCAATCCTCCACATGGTTCTCTTGCAGTGTCATAGCCACATTGGCACATTTTTAACGTTTTTTTAAAAGTCTTCAAGAGGTATCCGATGCCTGTCGGCTGCTTGGCTCTTGGCATGCCCCAGTACCAAAAATTGTCACAAAACTGGACCTCACAGCCTAATTGAAGCTCGGGATTGTACCCGGATGAGTTGAAAACCTCCGACAACGCCCTGCTCCATACAACACACAGGAATAAATATCAGAAAAATCGACATTGTGAAGCAGCCGGCTACGGAATATTATGAAATTTGGTCTTGTACTATATGAACATTCTGAGGTGCATTAGTGGATACGACCGCCTCGGAACATGCATTTGTCTAAAAAATAGCCAACTGCCCGAATTGTTTGAATTTCTGAGGTGATTTGAATATGTTTGAGGTGCATGTCTAATATGGATCTTGTATTCCGGATCCTAGGCTTCGCAGCACATCAGGTTTCGAGTCAAACGGATCAAAAATGGGTGAGATATTAGTGTTTGTCCAAGTCCTAGGTATGTCCGGCGAGGTGGGGGGGGATAGTAGGTATATACAGCTACTGTACAATTTCATTCAATTCGGCAGTCACGCATCACGCACCCCCTGTGCTGAGATGAATTCTGGTCTCGGTCATGGTGCCCAGTGCCAACTGTAAAATGCATGACATTGGGGCCAGATCTCCCTTGGAGGTGCAACAAAGGCAGAATTTTCGAAAATTTTCATCTTGAATGCCGAATTTTGGAGGTGTCATGCCAATATTTGTTGGTTGCCAGTGCTGAATCAATATTTTGGGTCACAGGTCACAACCCATGCCGAATTGAATGAAATTGTACAGTATGCTGAGTACACGCGGCACATGTATTTTGATTTGTTTACATGATAACCAAATACGCGACATATCACGTGCAGATGATGCTCAATATTCGGAATTGAAAGTTGAACAATGAAACGCACACACTGACAGTAGACTATCCCGATTCCATTTCGTGCAATTCCGCGAAAGAAATTTATCCGATTTCCCCTTTGGTAGTGACATCCTTGATGCTGGCCGAATTTTGATCGGTCTACTGTGCTTGCCAAACTTTTACGATTCTCAGTGGACCATTTGGCGTTTCTTGGACGCTCTTGCGCCTACGCCTCGGCAACAAGGCCGCCCCCAAAGACAACCCAGAGCGTAGTCAAGTTCTTTCTTCGCCTTTATTCTAGGACAACAACTTCCTACCTTTACTAATAGGCCACGCAAAAATACGTAAGTAGCGCGCCAACGAAATTAAATGGCAAACAACCGAGAATGATGCGGGTCAGCGCGGCTGGAAAATAATGCCAGCAGGAATCACTGTGCCTGTTGTTTCAATTTTCCCTGGACCGTTCTACTGGATACTATCGTGCAAAACTTTCTTAAAGGTCAACTAGGACCATAAGAATCAAGCCCTTGACACTAACTATCGGGGCCTGTTCGATCCATCGCTCGAACATTCGAGCTTGACAGCAACGTTAACGAGCTTCGAGGCTTGGGTTCATCGTGGGAATCACTTGCGACTTTCCCTCCTTGAATCACGCCAGCCATGTCCCAAAATTCGACCCCTTCCAGTCGGTGGTTAACCTCAGCGCTTAATGAGCAAACTCCGTTGCTCGCAAGCCGTGATTCATCACGGTATATACACGATGCGGATGGGGCAGCGCTGAACGGCGGAGAACCCTGTTTATCGAGTGCATCATCACACATGTCGCCAGCGCAGCAGGTAGACCGACATCCCACCCGCTGGCAGATTGGCAGAAATGTTTCTCTCGTCTTGGAGAATTCCGGCAGTACCGCGCGGGACCACTTGGCGTCCGAACGCACTTTCCTTGCGTACATTCGCACAAGCTTGACCATAGCCTCTGCTGGTGTCGGTGGGTATTCCGCTCTCTCACACGCAATACGGACTCGGACTCATACTCCTCGCAGCGCTCGCGCAAGTACTGATTTTATCCAAAAATTCTGATCGTCCAGAGGATCAATCGCCGAGTCCTTTTGAAGTCTCCGCCCGACCCCTGGCGGCCTGCGCAATCGTTCTATCGTTGTATGTCCTTATCGTTGGTAAGAATAATGTCCGTGTGGTTGTTTGCGGCTCACAGTCATCAACCTGAGTAGGCGTTTTGCGGTTTTTTTCCGTCCAGGGAGAACTAGTCAATGGCAACTTTCCAGCTGCTAGGCTGCACGTCGGGGCCATTACCTTTTGCCTGGGTGCTATCATTACGTTGTTATTCGCACTACTCATCGCAGGAAGATCCACCACCACCAACTGGATCGTGTGATGAATTCGAATCCAAGCCTGACGCCTTTCAATATATCATTTTCTCGGATTTTCTTGGAAATTCTGTGGTTGTTGCAAAACGTTTCGACGGCGGCAATTTTCGCAAACCTGCGAGTTCCGTTAACCAGACTCATCGAAGTTGCGTGGAGAGAATATCTATCACGGAAGATGTTAAAATCGCTCAACGAATAACCGTCCACAAGTCGGCTGAGAGGACTCTTTACAAATGTGAAAATCCGTGGCCGGTTGAGGAAAGCCACTGTCAAGATTTCTGCACTATATGTTTCGATTGCTGATTGAGCTGTCGCACGCCGAGGGGGTCGTTCATCGCGGCAGAATCCAGGGTTTTAAGTGGGCGAGTAATCTTCGAATATCCGGCGATGACGCAGGCCCCATACTCACGACCTCGAGGAATTATAGTGGGGAGCATTTGCAATAATTCGTCGTCGGCATTCATCTGAGATGGCTTTGATTTGCTCCAGGCGCAGGAGGATCGTGGAGGGAAAATAGACTGAATCAACAGATATATGGGGCCGGAGGAGAGCCGTCGGGATGTCTCGAAGATAGATCAGAAGCTCAAGCTGATAACAGTTTTAGACGAATTAGCGCAGATATGGGGCCGAATGAGGGCCGACTCGGAGAAGTTGAAGAGCTTCAGATAAGGTGGAGTTAATCACGGCACCGGCACAAATACGGGGCGAAGCAAAGTTCAAAGACCTTTAGATAGACAGAAGGTTGGGTTGATAACTTGTTCTCTGCGTGCTCACCAACAAGTCAAAGAGTGTTGAGCTGAGGTCCGGACACGCACCATCGGCCATCGTCGGGACAGAACTGGAAGGTTGCATTGATAATTAGCGCTGCTCAATATCACAAACTATCGTATTGAGGAGGAGGTACGTCGTCGTAGGTAGTAGGGTTCTGGCTCTGCTGTGCTCTGAGCAACTGAACCTCGCGTTCTAACCTCGCCAGCGCCTCTTGATGCTCGGCGGAAGGTGTCGTCGCGGAACGCGAACCAGAGGAACTCCCAGATGCAGATTGCGTGGTCGTCGGGCTCGTGATCGTGCTTGAACCCATAAGAATTGGATCCTTTTCCCGAATAGGACCAGGATTGGGGACGACCTGCGCCATCGGCGGCGCGGATGGCGATGACGAGAATGGTGTGACAACTGTGAACGCAGGGGAAGGGTCCAGAGGAAAATTTGTTTGGGGCCCGGAAAATCGGCGGCGGGCCGTCTGTCTCCTCCGTCTGAGGTAGAAGAAGAGGAGTCCGATTGCGAGGACCGAAAGGATCAGCGCGACGACTATGCCCGCAATGGCGCCGGTGGCGACACCGTGTTTTGCCGGGGTTCCGACCACGGCGCTGGGTGAGGGCACCGAAGAGGTACCCGGCCCGCCTGCGGCTTTTCTGAGACACCATGCCTCTCAATCATTGTAGGTATTCGGTGAAAGGGAGACGTACGTCGCACTCGATGAAAAGCTAGGTCTGGAAGGGGCAAGCGTGGATTGGTGTCAGGGTGCTGACAAGGGAAGCTGCTTACGATTGCACGGACGTAGACGGTCTGTCGTGCGATAAGCTACTACTTGAAAGATGAACCGGCGAGGGACATACTGAGATGCGCTGCTTGAGGTTTGAGAAGCGCTGTTTAAAGTCTGTGAAGCGCTGTTCGAGTGCGACTGCGAAACACCACTGCTGCGATCCATGAGGATTTCTGGGGCTCTATCTCATGAACAAGGTGTAAATACCTTGCTGCTGCGACGATATCGAACTCATTTGCCCATAGCGCAGGACCAGTGCCTACGGTGGGACTGTTGCACGTCAGGCGCGCCAAATAGGTTTGTTATCGTACTTGCCTGTCCGTTCCCGTGTAGGCAAGCGCGTCATAGACGCTGCCGAGGTTCAATACAATGAGCACAAGCAGGATGGAGGTCACGGACCCAAGTGAAGTTTCCGGAGGCACAACCATCGTCACGGTCCCAGAAAGCTGGGCGCCGGCATTCACCAGCTGTTCGTCGATCACATTTTCCTCCGGTCCCTCGGGCACGATGTAAAGACTGAATTGGCTCGGATTGGCCGTGAGATTGTCCTGCGCCCATACGATTACAACCGTTCCCCCGGCGGGGAGAGGTTGAGCGGAGGTCATATTGAGACTAAGGCCCGCTGCGCTCGCCACGCACATCACCATGATTCTGGGGCGGATAAATGAGGCCAGTGGCGCTCGAGGTTGAATTCACGCACGTCCATAATGAAGCCCAAGACATGCCTCCGGCGAAGTGGGAGCGTTAATAGGGTATCAAAATCGCCAGCGACAAGGAAAGGAAAGGACAAAAGAAGGCACAGCCACACTTCAGCGCCCATCATCAGCCGAGCAGATGCGATCAATCCGCACCAACATCACGCGCCGCGCGGCTCTTCGCTCACCCCGCCATGTAACCTTATCCAGGATATTTCTGCCTTCTCGTGTCGACAATATGGAATGGAATGCTCGACGTGCTCGTTCTGAACGCCCATGTCCTCCATATCGCTCGGCTGTTTTTTTCGCCCGGGTACTAGTGGTTTATATTTGTCGGGTCTCTCAGCCAATTGTGCCACACAAGTTGGCTCGTTTCCTGTGATTTGGATACCTCCAACTGCTTGTGCTCCTGCAGTGTCCCAGCTAGTAGTTGGCCGACGGCTCGGGTAAAATATAAACACAGGTTCGGCAAGGTGCGTTCCGTGCCGCTGCGACGATTAATAATCCGAGTCGGATTAAGCTACATCACGTCACTCTGCGGAATCTGCTCCCTCCCCTCACCAGCCCGTGACGGGTATCGAATTCTGGGCAGATGTCGGCCTCAAGTTCGCCCAATGGTGAACTTACATCGTTCCCCGAAGGAGGTCTTCGGGCTTGGGGCACAGTTGTTGGAGCGTATGTCCATCGGAGGATTTTTCAAGTCGCCCCTCAGCCTGACGAGGACTCTGCAGTTTCCTGATCCAATTTTGCGGATTTGGGTTTGTGTATTTTTCCTTCACTTTCGCAAGGGGTTCTGATCATTTTCGTAGCTACACAACCTCATTCGGAGTTTACCAAGGTGATCTTCTCAGGATTCGATATTCCCTTGGATTTACGGATCACCGTTAGACTTCTACGTTCGCGACTACTTGTCTGACTCCTCTTCCTCGGACATCTCGTAAGTCAGGACCCAAAGGCCTCTGCTACTCGAAAATTTCTGATTTTATTCAAGATGGATAGGAAGTGTCAATGCTCTTCTGATCATTTCCGTGGGCCTCTACACCGGTCGTCTCTATGATCGCGGTCACTTGTAAGCTGCCGGTTCCTTGAAAAAGAACACAGCTTTCACTGTTTTCAGCCGGCTTCTTATATACGGGGGCTGTTCACTCCAGGCGTTCAGCCTGTTCATGCTGTCTCTATGCCAGCGTCAACATTTGTATCAGGTTTCTCTTGCCAAACTGCGCCCAAGGAGCCAAATTGATCTTCTCTGGCACAGATGTTTCTCGCCCAGGGGGTGGGACTCGGCCTTGGTGCTGGTATCGTCTATATTCCCAGCATAGCTGTCGTCTCCCACTATTTTCACAAGCGGCGTGCACTCGCAATGTCGATTGTCGCCTCTGGAAGCTCCTTTGGCGCTATAATCAATCCTCTCATGCTGAATAATCTCCTGCAAGGAGGTTTTGCGTTTGGCACTGCCGTCCGAGCAAGCGCTGGGCTTATATCCGGCCTCCTTCTGTTGGCTTGCATTCTTATGCGCCCACGACTTCCCCCTACGATGAACACTCCAGAATTCTGGCCGTCTCTGCGACGCTTCAGGCACGACGTTCCCTACGTCCTGGCGACATTGGGGTAAGCCCTGTTACTTCGTTATTCAATGACCTGATTCAGTGTTTGTTAGATTGGCCATGTATAGTGTCGCGTTTTACTTTCCGCTTTTCTTCTTGCAGTTAGACGTGACAACCCACGGAATCGACCGCACGTTCTCGTTTTATGCCGTAAGTACATCTCCGTCTCATAATTTTGTGCTTTCCAACACGAATTTATTCAGCTGGTTATTATGAACGCGTCGAGCTTCGTGGGACGAATTTGTCCCGGCTTTTTCGCTCACTCGCTTGGAATCGCGAACATGACCGCAGCCTCTGCGGGATGCGGCGGCGTGCTCATCCTCGGCATGATTGGTCTCTCCAATATCCCCAATGTGGTCGTATTGGCAATTATATATGGATTCTTCAGCGGTGTCTGTGAGTTGCTCAGTCGACCTCATTTTCAGGCCTGAGATGGCCTTTCTAGTCATAACAACATTGGCCCCTCTCGTCGCGGTCTTGACCGAAGATCTGACAGAACTCGGGTAAGCGACAGCTCCGCCCGTCCGTCGTGAGATTCACTCCTATCTATAGTCTGCGAATGGGGTAAGGGTTCAACCATGTTTAAAGATGTGGGCAGACTGAACGGAAAGAAAAGGCTATTTTTCGCTTTTGAGGGAATCGGAGGGCTCGTAGGTGAGCCCACATTTCGTATGCCGTGATCCTGTGGATAATTGACTCTGCCCTCAGGACCACCGATAAATGGTGCGCTTCATGGTCGGGATTTTGTCTGGTGGCGTCCGGCCTTGTTTAGTGGAGTAAGTATTTCGTTCCACACGACTTGCGTTTATTCAAAAGCCAACCAGCTCATGGGTCTGGCGGGGTTTGCGTTCTTCCTTGCCACAATTTTCACTGTGCGGCACAAGGAGCACACCAGAATCCCCTTGACCGAAAAGACGACTGTCACGGTCTCTGGGCCTGGATCAACCTCAGATACTTAGTCATTGCCGATTTTTCTAAAATTTTGCGACTACGCGAAACTGGCAGGTTGGATAATGGGCCAAATAATATCGGCACTAGTGCCGGACATGGCGCCTCAACTTCCGCGAAATAAAAGGCGATTATCTAAGCGATTTCTGAACCCTGTCTCAACTCCGTCGCTTGACATCCCATCAGACTTTGAGCGCCGTGCACTTCTTACCACTTTGCCATGAGAATTATTGCCTTTCTGTTATATCACCAGCGTCTATGTATGTACCCTGGCCTCTATACTAGTATTTTCACTCCTTGCCAGCTCGACGCCTCTCTTCTCCTTTGCCATCTCGCCACCTCGAGGCCCCACTCACGCACACACACACCTTTACCGCCCCGCTTGCCAGCTCGACGACCCTAGCCTCGACGGCGCGTACCATCAACCCCATCCTCACCGTCTATCTCTCCCTGCGAATAATCCTGACCCTACCCTGAAGCACGACGCCGGCGTCTTCCGGCGCCGCAAAGCCGCGCGCGCCTGGCCCACACCGCCGCCGCCGCCACCCGCCCCGCCCGCCTCGTACGACTGCCGTGCCTGTATCCGGCCCTCTCTCCCCGATCTCTCCCGCCAGCTCACCCACATCGCCCACGACTAGATAAGAGCTGCCGAAATTCCTCCACCGCTCCAAGCCGCTCTCCGTCGACTGCCCGTCCTCTGCTACATCGTCCTCTGCGTCTCACACAATGAATACCAGCAACTCCACTTCTGCGTCCTCAGCATTGAGAAGGTGCAGCGCCACGTGCTTCATCGGCATCGGCAAGCCAAGGAGCGTGAACGCGAGCGGCAACGTATCCGCGAAGTCGAGCGCAGGGTACCGAGCGACGGGGAGAGGTGAGTTCGCGGTTTTACTTTATATCTTTAGCGGTAGAGCTGGTGCTTACACTCGCGACGGGTACACTGCCGGGACGCCTTTTTCAAAATTTCGGCACTGGGGTGCGGGTAGACGACGCGTTTTCAAAACTGGTGCTTAGCGATTTTCGAAGGTCGAGAACCAGTCTCTTGAGCTGTAGGGTGCCCGCAGGGACCTTTTTGATTTTTCGGGGATTTGAGCGTGAGCGGTGTGGCATGCGCGCTCGTTCTCAGGCGATGAAAGCTTACGGCGCTCCCCCCGCGGACGATGGGTGTGCGCGTTGGCGCCCACGACCATTTCCATTACCGGGAAGCTTTAGAATTTTGGCGAGCTCCTTGTCGTTCAGGATGAGCACCTCTCGATATTTCGTTCCGCCCTAAAGCCTTCCAGATAATTACTACTCTTTGTCAATGTTTGTTTTTTCCTTTAGCTTCCGGTGATCTTCGGCTCCGCCTTTATCCCTGGCGGGAGCACCACGACGTTTACCACCACCAAAGCGCCGATCGTGCCCGCCGTAATGAACTATTGGATCTCCTTCATCCGTTCGCTCAACCCAAACCCCCATCGCGTCGCGGGCACGTCAGAGTGGATAAAGTTCAACGCGACAAACCTGCGTCGGCTCAAGTTCGTGCTCAACGACACACATGTGGAGAAATCCCTGTGGACGAAAATACGCGCTGTGCGTTTTGGAATGAGATTGGTGCGAGGATCGAGCAGTAGGGTTTCTGAGGAAAGCAAACAACGTCGTGTCTGTGATGGATAAATTTTCAGTTAGGGTTGAAAAAACCGTTTGTCTTTTATTCAAAAGGGGTGGCGGTATTGCTGTACTAGTCAAAAGGTATTTATTACCTCAAGTTTCAAGTCTCGACTTGATCATTTCCATCCAATTGATTATGAGACCAATACAGTACATCTTGAGTTGCATTATATTTATTTTGTTTTGAAACGAAACTACTCAACGGCCCCCTAGAAGACCACCGCAGCGAAGGTCCTAAGATCTAAATCTGGAACTCAATGCTGTTTTTGCGATCCTCAACCACCTTGAAATGTCCCCCGATCCCCTCTTCTGGATCTCGATGCATATGCGCGTGAAGGGAATCTGCCTCTGTCTGTTGGGGAGGCCCTGGGACCTCTAGAGGCAGTCTCACCATGCTCGCTGTGCTATTGCTTTCAGCTTTATTCCCGTCGGCCAGAGTCCGCGTAAATAAAGATGGTGTCATGCTGCGTGAGCTCCGAGACTGAGACTTCGGGGTGCTGCTACTTCGTTGTGAGCCATCGGAGCTTGCGCTCGGATGCAGATTTCGGAGGGCGCCAATGGCACGTATGAACGACTAATAATATTCATTCAGGGTTAAATTTTTGTCCTCAAAGTATTGGAATGATGAGTAGCGCTTACTGGATCGGTGGCGGCGAGCAAAGCATACAGAAGTGGACGGGCGTTGAATATGCATCGACCTGTGGAATGCAGTCAGCGAGACGTCTCATCCTGTGGATTCCGGAGACCGCCCACCCACGGCGTTTAACCGAAAATTCTGCGGGAGGTAAGGGACCGTCAGAGTAATGGGACGACAGCGTTCGTTGAGCGCACATACCAATTCGGTATTCGCTAGGGGCTTCGCCGCGAGATACAAATCCAGAGAAGCGCCGGAGAAGTTGAGGATGCTAGAGAGAAACGGATAAAGCGCTGCATCGGCAATACGGTGAGTCCCAAATAAATGGGAGGGGTGAATTCAAGAGACCGTACCGATGCGCAGTATTATACGCCGGAATTGCAGCATCGGCGCAGCGCTGTACGCGGCCTGCTGCAAGGCGGTCATTTCGGCGGAAATGTCCGAACGCATGCGCTTCACGGACATCTGCGTCCCTCGTCGTCAGTCTCGAAAATACACAGGCCACGGTGCGGCAAACAGACCCGGAGGCGGAGCATGTACGACACGAGAATGACGAAACATACGAGCTCCGAAGATGCCATGAACAATATCCAGAACTCCTGCGTGCCAACGAGCCACCGAAACTTCAGGACAGGGTTCGGATTGCTGAACCAACAGAGATCGTTGTCAAGACTTTCGAATTGCCCTGCGGCCAGGGGAATGATGGCGGTGATCCCCACGAGAAGGGAAGACCCCATCACGTAGTATTTTTCCATCATGAGCCCGTTGACCCCGTGGATCAGAACCAATCTAAACACGGTCAAGTCATTTTGAGCGCTATTTTATAAAGGGCGGACTTACTGGAGATTTAGAGCCATACAGAAGTACATGCAAGCAGAGAATAAGAGCGACGCCTGCAGGGCATCAGGATAAAGGAATTCCAGTCGTCATTGGACGTACTTTACCAGCAAACGCAATGAAAGTACATGCAGCGGCGGGGATAAGGCCCCCCGTGAACATTTCCATTGGAACCAGGGTGACAGCAAAGATGAAGCTTGGTTGGTGAGGTGAGACAAAAATGTAAGTGGGGGAAATGCCTCTCGTACTTGGATACCAAGGCGTATACGAGCAGGCGAAAGCTCACGCGGTGCAAGTGGAGCCGCGAGCGACGTTGCGAGGCAGTGCATCCAAAGGCCATAAGCACCATGGCGGAGAGGACGATCCCAAGGATCAAGATCCCTTGGACCAAATCACTGTGGACAGTTGAAGCGGGTGACAATGGCTCCAAGCCGCCGAGCACGACATTCAGCGTACCTCAGACGGTCATCGAGAGACCCGGTGACGTGCTCTTTGGAGTCGGACATGGCGGTAGGAGGGAAGAAAGAGCGACGCAGGAAGTAAAATATGATAGCGTAAACCGGAACCGAGCAACATAATTTGCATCTGAAACCCTCGAGTTCACCGTGTGCCACAGTTATGGTGTCAACTTCTCTATATGTAAAGATTAATGTCATTGAAACTTGCCGACTCAGAATCGTTATACCAAACACCCCAAAAAACGAAGAAAAAAATGCCGTTGAACCTTACGGCTCAAGTGGGTAACAGGGACTAGTCCCAAACCGATGACACCGGACAGAGAGAAAGACGAAGGCCGCCGGCCGGGGGCTCATTTTCGACTCCGTTGTCCACTAGCCAGAAAAGAGAAGCATAAAGAGCAAATGCTGGAGGCCGACATAGCGGTGAAGAGAAAAGCATCAAAAGTTGATCACAAGGCCTAGTAGCACATGCCATAATACCGATCATTTGCGGACATATGGTAACTACTGCATGTTTCCAAGGGCGCCAGCCGGGATTTGCCGGAAAAAAATTTCGGGTCGAAAAGGTGTTGACGTTGAGCTGGCTCCCGCCTCAACACGATCGTGCTCTTTCGTTTCTCCTGACAGCAGGTCGAGCTTTACAGGCGCAGGCAAACCTTATACTTTGCTGACACGGTTTCTCCGGGAATAATATCGACTCCGCTCCGCACAACTTTGAACCCGCGATGTTTCCACAGCCCCACTCACCCGGGCGCGAAGTAATGCTGAATGACGGCGGCGGCGAGCGCTGCTTGATGACGATCGTCGTAAGGCCATCCTGGTCGCGGTGCTCCTCCTCCTCGCTCTTCTTCTCCCACAACTTGCTCCGCTCCGGCGACTCAGTTCCGTGGCGCGTCACCAGCGCGATGCCCCCACCCAGCATATCCGCCAAGTCACGCCCCAGCATGCTATCCCGCTAATTATCCCCGTCGTCCGCCCACGTCCGCTTCTGTGCGGAGATAATGTCACTCAACGACCGGCGGTGGAACGCCTTGCGCGCGGTGGCAGTCACGAAGGCAACTGGTGGCGGCGGCGTCTTCTTCTCTTGCTGCGGCAGCTTCTCGACGATTCCCACCAGCTCCGCGCTCGCGCTGGCAGCGGCGGCAGCTCTGAGTCGCTCGCTCAGCATATCCCGCTCCTGGACCGCAGGACGGGTGCTGCCGCTCGCCGAACTTGTGCTCCTCACGGGCGCCGGTGCAGGTGCGGGCAGACTAGCCGCACTTCCCGCCGTCTCCCTCCGCATTGCACTGCTCCGTGACGCGGGAGGCCCAAAGACACCCACGCTCCCGAGCACGCACGGCGGCACCTCCTTCGCGGGCGAGCTCGGCGGCGACGGAAAGTGCACGACCCCCGTCTCGCTCCGCACGGGCGGCGAGCGCGACGTCAGCACCGGATTTGGCGCCTCCTGCTCCGGCTTTTTGGTGCTTGTCTGCACGCCCAAAGCAGAAGCGAGCATCTCTCCACCCGTGAATCCGTCGTCCTTCCCGCCGTCCTCTTGTGAGCGCTGCGTCGGCTAAGAAGCAGTGAGCTCCTTGATGTCGATGAGAGAGTTGGGCTTATTCGGCCCCGGGGAGAGTGCGCTGCATGGACGCCGTGGTGCTACGAGCGGCGCATCCTCATCTGAATCCTCCTCTTCGGGCTCGGACAACGATTTGGAGGATATTGCTGCAGGAGGGGGTGGTCTGTGTTGCTGAGGCTACGTTTGCAGTCGTATGGGTGCAGAGCTGGGAATTTGTGGCGCAGGAAGGACCGGCTGGGAGAGGCATTTCGCTTTTAAGGAAAAACATGTCAGTCGTCGTAGTGATGGTGTGAAAGTGGAAGGTGACGATGGAAGGAAGCAAAGGAAGAGCGAGCGCAAGGCTCGTGCGACGCAAGGCGATCAGACCATGATCGTTTCCCGCATTGGCTTCATGAAGCCACTCCCAGGAAACGACGACAAAAATCTTGTCCTCGCACATAAGGCACGAAAAAAGCACCGTAAATGAGTGGCGCGATTAAGAATGCGCAGAACGAGGTGTCCCCGTGCCAAATCCCTCGTGTACCCGAAGAACAAAAAAAAAAAATGAAGGTGATGCAGGACATCAGCGATGATAGTCCTTTCCGGAAAGAGGAAATCGAGTAGGAGTGGCAAGCAATCGAAGCAGACGATGAGCTCGTGTCCCAGCTCTCCCCGCATGGTGGAAGGAAAAGAGAGAATATGGGGTGTAGAGATGAAGAGCATGTCGTTTGCTGCTCCTCTCGTCGGCACACCCGGGATAAATATGACGTCATAGGAAGACTGCGCCTGCAATTTAGCGCAATCCTCGCGCTGCGAAAAAATGGGACGGCGGCGAATCCAAGAGCATTGCGACGCCGAGACTGTCGCGCACATCCCAGCGTCAGGCGTAAGGCACGTGCGCAGAAATCCGAAAAAGGAAACGAGGGGATTTGACTTGATCGTCTTTTCCTGTCCTCTTCGACGCTGGCCTTGGAAATGCAAGGTGAAGGGGGGAAAAGGAATCGAGACGGTGCGATGACATGCGGGCCCGTCGCACACCACAGCGAGAAGCGAATCATCAAGAAAACAGAAACGCAAACGAATCGCTGAGAAAGCAGCAGATAGAACGGAGGGAAGGAAAGATGGAAGAATCGCCACTTACAAGTCGCCGCCGCTGCTGCGAGAAGGAAAATCGCATCAATTAGCGTTCCCTCGATAGAAGAACAGGTTGAAAACTTACGTTTCCTCGTCGCCACATTCCCCGTATTTGCACTCGCACTCGGTGGTGCGCCGATCCGTACGCGCCCAAACTCGATGCAGCCCGTGTCCCTCCCGGCGCCCGTGCCCGTGCCCGTGCCTCGCGTCGGACCTGCCCGCCCGTCCTAGTGGTGGTGGTTTTTGCGAATTTGAATTGGTCGGCTCGGCAGAAGACCGTCTTCGTTCTCGTCCTCGGACGCAGACGTGTCGGACTCCCACTGCTGGCCTCCCGCGCGTGGCCATGGCTCGTTTTCTTGTCTGGTGTGTGTTGCGTATCCTGTTGCGGCGGAGGCTGTGGCTGCGTATTGGCTCTGCGGGAGATTCGACTGCATCTGCGCGCGCTGCTGGTAGCGCTTCCCTGGCGTCGTCTTCGCGGGGGGTGGAGACGCTTTCTGCGGCGGCGTCTGTTGCCCTGGCTGGGGATACTGTTGTGGTGGCGTGCGCTGCTGCTGCGTCTGCGGATCCGACTGCCGCCGCTGCTGGTGGGGTGGCGTCTTCCGCTGCGGCCTGCCCCTCCCCTGCTGCGACTGATTCGGCTGACCCCGACTCGCATTCTATATCCCCCCTCTTCCACCCGCCCACCCGCACGCAGATTTTCGCGCGACCGATCCCCTACAGTCATCCCCAGATTCTCCCTCGAGCGATTCAAGTTCTCTCGCGGCAAGTCCCTGCTCCTCCCCCCGCCCATGCCCGCACCCAAATTCGCACGTACCCGCACCGGGCCCACCAAACGCCGGAATCCTCGCCGCGCCCCACCGCGCCTGCACCTCCCGGAACGCAGCGACGCTGATCTTGCCCGAGCTCGCAGAGGCGTCGCTCCCGCCCCGGGGTCTCGGCCTCCGAGGTGCGCTGAAGAATTCTGCTGTCGGATGTCGGTCGGCAGCGTCGAGCGCAGAGAGGTTGCTGCTCGTCAAGGGAGCACCTCTACCGTGAGATCCCGAGTTGGGCGAAGGCGACGGCGGCGCAGGCGAGACGTGCCGGAACGACTCGAGATTGAATTCGCTCTCCCAACCTGCTCCTCCGCCTTCTCGCCCCTATGTAGACTCCGGACTCGGTGGTTTCGGCGTTAGTGTCGCGCTCTTCGGCCCCCGACTCCAGAACGCGAACGTGGCGCCCACGCTCTTCGCGCCCGTGCTCCGCGTCGTGACGCCCGATTTAGCGGATTTGGTGGACGGCGCGAGGGGCGAGCCGGCGAGGTGCGAGTGGGACGCGGAATTGTGTGCGTAGTCACCTGTGGAGCGAGCGAGTGGATTCCGGTGCTTATTGCGACGCACTGCCGCTGCTGCTGCTCGTATAGTGCCCCGGGGCGTAGGTGTAGTTTGAAGGAGCGAGGGATGAGGTCGGGGAGCCTCGCGAATGCAGCTGCGGCGGAGGGAGGCTGCGCATACTTGCGCCACTGCCGCTCATATTTTATGGCGGCTGCAGCCCGTTTGGGTTCGAGGGAGAGGTGGGCGGCGGGAGCTCGGACGACGTGCTCTTCCGTGACAGATACGCGTACAAGGGGCCGCCATCCCTCTCTTCAAAGTGTCCTGCATCGCTCCGCCCGTCGTCCCCACAGTTCTGTGGTGTAAGCACCGCCCCGCTTCCGCCCGAGAGAACCGAGTCCGTCTGTCTCCTTCTTGCCCTCCCTGCCACTAACATCTCTGGGCGTGGTAGAATTATCACTGGATTCTTCCGCGTACGCGAACCCCTCCCATTCGGGCCCGACGGCCCCGCGGTGGAGGACGCAAAAGAGATGCATTCGGCTGGCGGGGACGACGTGGAAGAAGCAGCGGCGGAGGTGTCACCGTTGGTGTTGGAGTGTTGTGGGTCGGCATGGGAGATCGTAGGCGAGTTTTCGTTTGAAGCTGGAGTATTGCGAGTTGGTTTGGAGGTCGGAGGCGCTTTTGGATTTCCCGCTGGGGTTGTTGCGCGCGAAGATGCCGCCGAGGAAGGACATGGTTTTCTTCCAGTCTGGGGATGTTCTTCTAGACAGTTTATTCGAATTTTGACGATGGTCGATTTTTGTGATTTTGAATAGGAGGGGGTAGCCCGGAGAGGGCGCCATAAAAGGAAACGTACAAAAAAGCAGGCAATAGGAGTGAATCGTCAGGTTATCTGGGGTTAGTGGTCGGGCTAAGACATACGCTGCTAGCCTTCCTGCTTCCCTCCCTCGTTTTCTGTGCGTCCAGCGGGCCGCCAACACGCTATTCGGAAAAAGGAAGTATTATTAGCCGGGAATCCATACTCGACTTGAAACTGTAGGACATACTGCGTGCCCTTCCGCCCAACTGTTCCGTTCCAGGGTATTCCTCCAGCGGTCCTAGGTTGATTAGAGAAGAGACGAAAGCGACATAAGTAGACCGCAGAGCCGCGTGCAGAGTAGGGACCAAGTATGCGTATGGTCGGTATTCGTATGGTTTTGCTTGTGTAAGGACTGACGAATGTAGGGTTGCGCCCGACACGAGGTGATAGTTGGGTGATAGAGGGGCGGTTGGGGCACACGCATTTTCATGTCATTGTCACGCGACTGGCACGTGGAATGTTGATGCGCGCCGCTGCTTGCCGTTGACACCCATCAGTTCCATCAGTAATAACACAATTTCCTTTTCGGGCTTTTGGCACTTTTTTGGCTTGTTTCTCTTGCGCACAAGCCGACAAGTCCGAAAAGCCCTGCAAGACCAACAAGAAGAATATTTGACATTTGTTCGAGGATTTATTATGAGCTGCGACGGCATGTGAAACGATCCAGAAATGTGAAATAACACTTGTAGCACGGTACTTAGTGGGTGACTTCCCGTAAGCGTAGATAATATTTCCTGAGTATTTGAGGGGTGCCAGTGATGCAGTGATGCTGCCGTACAACTTCTACTCGCGACATGTATTTATATTGGTAGTTCCCGCAAAAGTATTTGAGAATAAATAGTACATTTCCTCCTGGGGGTGGCACGACAACTGGGCCCATTCACATGGTGTCCCTACAACCTCCAGCAAACAACGGCGTGCGTCTCGGAGGCACTGTAAAGCAGATTATGTTGATATTAAAGAAATGATACTTTGAGTTCAATGGCTTGGATGAGAGCGGTAGAAAGGCCTTTCCGTTGATGTTCAGGCACGGTTCCGAGAAGCTGGAGCTGCCAGGACTTGAGCTTCATGCCTTCACCTATACAGGCTGCGTTCCAGGTATTATACCGCCGAATAGTGGCTGCATCCGGGAACAATGGGATCATTGTCTTTGCCTTATGGTAAAGCCGCCGCCCTCGTCGCAACACGATCTGAGTCGGCTTGCGCCTTACTTCCGTCGCGGCAGGGCGGACCGTGACGGAAAAGTGGCTGAATGCGGATGAATCTTTATTCAAGTGTAATAAAATCTGGAGAGGGGTACCCCCCCCCTCTCCAGATTTGAAGTAAATCAACGTTTATAACAACGCCGTAACGACGCCGTAATGAGATCCAAGGACGATGGGGTCCTGACAGCTGCCACGGCATTGCGGCAAAATACTCAAAAAATACCATCTACTCTTACGGGTAGTCACCCAGTGTTGGGCCATGCACATCAAAGAGCAAAGGGAAGAAAAGGTTTGGACAGAATGAAGGCGGGGAGAAAAGTGAGAAAAACGATAAGTCCGTTGCTGAGGCACCAGCCCTAAATCCGCGCACGGACCATATCGACGCCCACGTGCGAGAAAAAAGTGGTTGTTGACCGGATTTGGAAGGCCACACAACATCTGTCAATAAACTCTCTCGACCTCAACCTCGTCCCTCACCCGCCCACCCCTCATTCTCCAGGTCTTTGGCGCGCCATCCCTGCTTGTATTCTGAATTCTCCATGCCCGATACCTCTGCCAACCCGACCGGCGCGCAAATGGACCGGCGCACAAGCACGAACAGATCCCCGGTCGTAGACGAATGTCGGTGTATATGTATGTGTGAATCCTTCATGTCGTTCTGTCGACGGGCGCTTGATTGGGGCTTTAGATAGGTCCCACAAATTCGCGAATCGAGCACTGGGTATCGATTGTGCGTAAGCATGCCCACCACAACTCGATCGCGAGGATGGGTAAGCATTTGGTTAACCGTTTAGGCTGGTGCTTATTTTATTGATACAGACCTATATGTACATTCGTACACCTGTTTGACTGCCGGAGCATGGACAGACTTGGGATTGCGAGACACACACATCAGGATTGTGAGTCGTATGTCTGTGGATCCGTCCTTTGCTGGCTCATTTCTTCCCGCCCAGCAGGATCTGCATTCCGTTCGTGGACATGGGACCACCAGGAAGCAACAATGCTGCTCCTCCTGCTTACTCAATTTTTTCCTCTAGTCTCGGTAAACGTGTGCGGATCCTACCAACATCTGCATGCTATATTGCGCACTACAAGGGCAGGAGCTGGCTGAGAGCGCGATGCATGAGGTGTTCAATGTGAGTTTTTTTTGTTCGCTTTCGTCTGCAGAGAGTTCGGAGATGGACCGGTGTTGCGCTTCGGACCGTGCAGTGGATACGGACCGATTGCACGCTTACCGTGCCCTACTGCCCAATGTAGTACCGTATGTAGCCCCATTATACACTACTTGTGACTCTGGTAGAAAACTCGTAAACTTTTCTGGCTGGTCTGGCTTGTTGGGCTTGTCTCGGATCTACTTGTTGAAAATTCGTCTCAGCCTGTGGTCTTGTCAGCTTGTCAGCTTTTCTGGCTTGTACAAGCTTGTACAAGCCCAAACAGGCAAGTTGTTAAAAGGCCGATGTCTGTGCCTGCAACCCTGCCTTTTTCTGGGTATTTCCAATAAGGCGGGTCGACGGAGAATGTCTCGAGGTACATTGGCGGCGAAGACAGCCATAGGCTCAAGTTTCATGGGATGTCTGGCCTTATATTCAGGATTCTGGCATCCTTGATCTTGGGGGACCGTCAGCGCTGCGATGATAATCGAGTATTTGACCCCTACCATCGGTATGTTTTTTATTTGTTTTGTGTTGCACTTTTTAGCCGCAACTTACTATTCATTATTTGAGGACTGTCCTGTGGCTCGGGAAGCTATCTCATGTACGCTTCTACGTCCACAGTTGGGCGGATATTGTTCGTTACCTCAAGCGTTCTCTCTTCCATTTCTCATCCACGGAACCATCCACACCTCGCTCAAACAGCTAGGTTCTTGCGGCGATCCGGAAAATGCTTGGCAGCCCTGAACTCCGCTTGGATAGTCCTCCTCTGCCTATTTCAATTTGCGGGCGTATACATGTTGGTGTAGCGGCGTCGTTCTAGGCTTCGGCCGCGCGCGGGTATACACCATTTGGATTTCAACTCCTACGGACATCGTCGCACTTCGGTATCCCGTTGTAGGTGCGACTGTGGTCGCCAGGTTCGGTTTTAAATGCCTAATTCGGCGTTGTTCCACGAGCACTCATTTTTTCATAGTGTATCCGTGGCTATATTCCTTGTATTCACTAACATATTGCTTGATCCAGTATAAGTACAGGTTCAAAAAACAAAACCATTATATTATGCATGGCGCCCCCGCCACCAAACATTCAAAATCCTCCGCCGCCGACAGGATCTGCCATATGATATGTCAGACCAAGGCGAACAACAAGATGGAAAGGCGCGCGAGGCAGAGACTTACTGATATTGTCAGCAGTCGCAGAACTACTGCGAGATCCCGGTGTTCGGCAATATTGTAGACCGGGGTTCTCGCCGTCGTGAATGGCGCAACTTTGGGATCCGCCGGCGGTGCCTTGGCAGAAAGCCGTGTCGACCTTCGCTTGGGATCCGGTCGTTTCCTCTTGGAAACACGGGCGAATCTCCAACGCCGGCCGTCTGTCAGGGTGTTCATTATAGAAGCCCGCCCGCTGTGTTGGCTTCAGAACATCGGGAGAGACCTCACGATGGAAAATACACACGTCATGACACATAGAGCAGCGCCTTGTGCAGCCAGCTTGGCCCACGATTTGTCGCTGTGAAAGGTGCTGTCGGAGTTAGCCTCCATTATAGACAACAGGCTACTCTGGAGGTGGTCGGCCATGCCTTTCCGTCTCATGAAAAAGCCATCATCTGTAAACAGATCAGATATATGGCGCATCCTGGCAATATGGTTGCAACATACCACGGGCTGCGAGCCGGGCTGAAACACAGCTTGTTTGAGGAGGAAATGTAAGATGTAATACATTGACGCACCGTCGATGGCAGAGATTATTTCGACCAGATAATCTATCATGCCGTGTAAAGCCAACGACGGCAGCATCTGCTGGTCGGGGATGCTGACCTCCTGGTGGAGAATCACCCAGCTGTGGACCGGAGGACCATACAAAAATGAAGATTTCAGGGCCGAGAGCGAGTGGTTCGCGCGGAGGTCCTCATCGACACTTGTTTGTTGCTCAATCTCTTTCTGGGCGAGATCGATGGCAGTCAGGACGACCATATCAATGGCCGTTCGACACGATGCTTCGTTCCATCGGAATATGGTGGTGAGCAGAAGTTCAAAGAGAAGTTAAATACGGACACCATGGACGATATGCTCCCGGACTCCTTGCCAGAGCACATTTTGCTCGAGTGCGGTGGCCGCCGCCTCGTACGTTATGTCCAGTGGAGCGGAGGGATTGATATCCTCGGCGGCGTATATCTCGGTCACTGGCTCAGCCTCAAAAAGCTCGATGTAGAATGGGTTGGCGTCGGTGAAAGGCCTTGACAGGATTGGCTGTAAATGCAGCATGAGACAGTGTGACGAGATATAAATGAGAAATTACATTCGGTAGAGATGGGTCCTCCAACATCTTCGCGGTGACTGCATTCCAGTCGTCCTTTTCATGGGCCACGAAGAGGTGCTCCTGCCTTAGTCGCTCCATAACATGCTTGTATATGGCTACGGGGTCGAGCTCGTGTGCTTGTGCTTTTCTTTTCTGCCCCTGGGCGGCGAGAGAGGATGATTCGGAGAGTGAAGCGAGAATCATTTCAGAGGAGACAGGGAAGGAAGTCACGGGTAGGCGAGACGTTATTCCGGGTTTGGGTTCAATTTATGTGTTTTTGCCTCAGGAGTTACGGGGTGAGAATTTTCTCTGATCCATGCTGAAGTTAGGTTTGCTTGATCGGTTGTTGATCGGCCTTCTTCTTTAAGTCAACGAATGCCAATCAGTGAAGGACAGTGAAGATGCTAGGTCACTACTTAATGACCCAGCCGTACATGGAAGGCTCTCTGTCAAGCTCCGATCGTGTACCCATCATTGGGCGGATCACACAAAATTGTCTCAGCACTACCTGCTGTGGTATGGTATTGCACAACACACCCTTGCACGTAAACTGATGACAGAGACGCCTTCAAGTTGGGGTGAAAATCATCGCAAGACCGGGTACGTTCTCCCTGCGAAAAAGTCTGAACATTTCACGAAGCCGTGCACACTGCAAACGGCTGTGATCGCAAGGCAAACATTGAATTGGAAAACAAATCACAGACCTGGAATGTTTCCGGATACGGGTTGATAATTTGGCTTCATGCAACTCGCACAACGCACGCACGAACCCCTTTACAACCTCACTCGATGGCGCATAGGCTCATCTCGTCCCTATGTTTGGGGTTTCTTCCGCCACTTCCATCTGAATTATCTCACGCATTATTTAACCCGTCCAATTTAGATGACATATGTGCCCTACTCGAGTGAGTTTTCCTTCCCATCGTTTCTCTTCTCTTCGCATAAACATAGTAAACGAATGTAATGAATTAAATGGTTAGCAATATACCCCCGAAGTCGGGAAAGACGTGGTGAGTAGGCAGGAAGGGTGAGTAGGCAGGAAGAGCGGCAGTTCACAAGGGATGTACGCGGAAGAGCGGAGGGGTAACGGGTTGGGCGTTACTGGGCGCTGGTATTTGCTGTCAGGTAAGTGACTGAAATGGACGTGCACACTAGAAAAGAGAGGCGGAAGGCATTAGCTTTGGAAAGAGCGCCAGGAACAAGGCATCAGCAAACCCTGGGGACGGCGCCGGGGTACCCCCTTACGTAGCGATCCGCGGTACCACGTACCGGTGCCACCTTTACTTGCTGTACTTGTGCTGTACTTTTTCGCTGACGTACGTACTGTACTGTTTCGACCAAGTGTTCCCTTTGCCATGCCTAGCGATCTCGGGCACGAACTGGTGTTTGTTTGTCGACGGCTAACCTGGACAGTGTCTCTCATTAAATCGAGTTTCCAAGCAGCCATCAATACCCGAGGCGGTTGAACGGTGTACAATCCTATGCACCACGAGAAATATACGACAAACACGCTACATTTCGCCTTGTGCTTGGCGTGGACGGTTGAAACTGGCTATACGTGTGTCAGATCATCGACAGGACCCTGATCGCGCTAACCTGCACTCACCTTTCGAGAATATCGGAGCCTTATGATTATGCTGTCGGGTGCCCGCAGCTCAACGACCACACTTGATCGATCCTAAGCATTCGTCAGGGGTGTATGTCGGCGCACAGTAATAAAAAACAATGGGTACCATGCGCTCCCGAGGTTGAATGACCCTTGGTTGGCTCCCAGGTTCAAGCTCGTATTGGTGCACCCTGCACCCCTGGCAATATATTACATTTGAGTCCTGTTTTTTGGATGTGATGGAGATGGGATTCCGACTGGCTGGAATATCACGCAGTCCACATTCGCGGTGATGATCACGACCTGCTGAATGAGGTCCTCGAACCCCGGCTGCACGTCGTTGCACGCGGATCCGGTCCCCGGGACGTTGATGCCGAAGCATTCGCCCTCGTTGTTCTGCGATGTCTGTCAAGTGCACACCAGACATATATGGGCGGCTCAGTGTCTGAGTATCACAACGGGCCTTTGATTCACGTACACAGTACTCGACATCGAAGGCGTACGCCGCTCCGAAGAAGGAGAGCGTGATCACCAAGGCTGGCAGAAACAATTTCATGACTCGGAGTGGATTGCGATAAACTCGGTTCGGAGACGTACGACTTGGGTGCTGAGCGCTGAGCCTTATAAGCTCTATCGGAACGGTGTAAATCTCAAACTTACATGCTTGTCATGTCATGTCAGAAATGACACAGGAGAAAGGGCCAAGGCACGGATTAAGCGAAGGTTGGGACCATGATTGGATGAACATTCAGAGGATCCGGTGCGCTAGTGGGATGGAGATACACACCTGGCTCACTGGTTTAACATTTGCAAAACGGAACAGAAAGCCATCAGCAGCCACCGCTCCAAGCAACCGGTTCGGAGTTGCGATGACTCGGCGGACAACTGTCGTCCCAGAATAACTAGATCAGAAACTGCCGTCTATAGTTCCGGCGATGGAGGAGTTGATGTATTAGACTTGTCATTTGTCTCTCCTAGACTAAGGCTGGAACATTATGATTAAATACGGTGCGGGGCCATAATGTACTGTAATCGTAATATAATTTTAAGGATCTGCCCAGTATTTAATCATAAGGGTATCATAATGTATTGTAATCGCAAAATAATCGTATTTAATCGTATTTAATGGATGCTAATGCCTTCCAGATAGTCTAAATCCTCGCCGAAACCAGCGTTCAGAAGCTCCTTCGCCACCACAGTTGCTGCTGCGGTTGAAGCGGCCATCGAGGAGCGTGCATCCGACATGGTGTGCTTGCTGCTTGAGAAAAGGCGCTCGACCGCAATGCTTACCCCTGGAATGGCAAGAATATCGCGCGCAATTCGAGATAACCAGGGAAAGTGCGGTGCGTGCATCTGCGAAACAAAATCAGCTCAATATCAGGAAGGAGAGCATCCAACCGCACCTTCCACCATCCCAGAACGTCGTCGTCATCTTCTGCCATTGGATAGATTCCGCTGAAATATACCTCCAATTCTGTCTGAATTTTCTTCGCCGTTGAACCAGCGGAGGCACCGGCCAGTGCGCGCCTCCAGATCCCCTTTGAAGGAGAGGTTGTAGCTGCGGATTTCGTTTTATTTGATGTGGTAGGCTGTTCTTCCTCGACTTCCTCCTTGTAAACATTGTACAAATGTTCGAGAACGATCTTGGCGCGGTGTGCGAGCCCGATGTCCCACTCACCCGACTCAAAATAGGCGAGACGTATCGCTGGGTGGAGCACTACAGATGAAACGATGTCAGATGGTGGCAAATATCAAAGTAAAACTCATACCGGCGCCAAGCAGGGGATAATCACTAACCAATGCGTTGTCCGTGTGAATTTTGAGCTTCGCAAGACCAGCCCGAATTGCATTCCGCAAGTTACAGGTGTCGTCTGCTGCAGGAATTGCAGCCAGACTCGCCTCGAGATGGTTCTGGACAACCTTGTACAGGGGGAGCACCTTGCATATCGTTGGTACCCCCTTCTTTGAGAGATCAAGAGTTGCGTCCTGGATGACCTTTGAAAATATAAGTAATAATTCTGGTGTTCAGGAAAATGAACACGAACCTCCATTACGTTGGTGATCCTGCGCAGATCCTTGAAGTCGCGTGGCGACAAGTACTGGCGTGCGGCTTTGCGTTCGGCCGCGGCTTTCTTTTTGCCTGTGAGACCGCGCGGGAGTTCAAGATTCCAGCGCGTAAGTGCCTGTTAAAAAAGAAATGAGGTGAGTAAAAGATCGGACATTCAGCACAGTTTGGATGTGTACCGGTTCGAGACGCGTTCCACGCTCGATCTCTGCGTTTGTGGTGTTCCAGCGAATTTTCATTCCACGGACAAGAACCAACCGCTGATCCTTCGGGTCGCATGACTCACGAGTGATGAGTCGGAATCGTTTCCGTCGAATCTCAGAGCGATTAACATCCACGACAATTTCGTGAAGCTGAACATGGTCAGCCGCGACTGCCGTGATGTGTTTAAACTCACTTTATCAACAATGGTGCGTTTCCGCTTCGGCTTCTTTTTGGACTGCTTTTTGGATTTGCTTGCGGAAGGCAGCTCCGCGCTCGCTGACTCTTGGTCGGAGTTAGAGAAGTCGGCGTCCTCTGGATCGGATTCCGCAGAGTCCGAATCTGAGTCCGAGTCAGCGACATCTGGTGCGCGGCCAGCCAATTTTGTGGCGGCATCAGGGTTGGAGGCAGCTTCGGTATCCATCAGCTGGGTGTCCTCGATTACCTCCGGATCTTCGGCCGCACGATACGCAAGTGGATACTTTCGCGCTTCTTGATAATAATCCAAGATGTCTGGATCATCAGCAATACCAAGCGCAAAATAAATTGCCCTGTATAAAAGATCAGCTGCGGTTGACTACGTAATTGAACCACGAACTGGGCGACAATGTTCAAAACATGGCCAGCGCAGCCAATCTTCATATTATCGGCGGAAAGATGAAGAGTCAACTGCCACATGAGTTTACAAATCGTTGCGCAAAGTGTTCCATTGCTAGAAGCATTGTCTCCTGCTGCCGCAACTGCGAATTGAATGAATAAGACATTAATTAACGAGATAAGCTTGAGGGAATTTACGCAGATGTGTGACAAGCTTGCGATCGTCTAGACTCTTGAAGAGTATCCGGCCCGACGCTGCACCGGAATGGTCGCCGTTAAGAGGCAAGAGATCGAGGACGAATTCACGGAGTGTCCAATTGGCGTCAATAAGCCACCCGACGGATCCGCAAAAGGCATAAACGGAATTTTTGCTAGTCCATAGGTCCTGCGCGATCGCAAATTTGGAAGAGTTCGACTAGATTCATTACAATTGGTGGTAAAAATCAGAAGACTGGTGACTCACTAGAATCAAGTTGTCAACTCGCGTGCGGAGGAGTTTAGTGAGCACGGTAATGTCTGATTTGACTGTCTTGCGCCCTGGAATCTTCCAGCCACGAGGGAGAAGGTATTGAAGGAGCCGGCGCATTCCCTTCCTCTCAGGGAAGGCGAAAGGAAGATCATCATAAGCGATGCCTTCAATGAGGTGCTTTCGAAAGCCACGCTTCGTTATCACGACGGCAGGATTTTCAATGCCATCCTGAATAAACTTCGTCATGGTTTGGCACTGCAGGGCAACACTCGATGAGCTCGCAAGAGGAGCTGGCCGCATCCCCGCCTTCTCAGCTACCTCAGCCTCCTCGAAGGCTTCGAACGATGCATCGTCTGGGATACCCTTACATTTCGCAAGATGCGAGTGAAAGTTACTATCTACAACGAGCTCGACGGTCTCATCCTGGTATTTGATGCACCCTGGCGTACGCGCCGACGTCCTGTAGGTTCTACATGTTTTTTTTCGCTGAGCACAGAACCTCACAATGAAAACTGAGAGCACATACGAGCACCATTTACATTCCCAGCGCCAAACCGGTACTTGCTTTTTATTTTGATGAACCGTGGGCGGGGATTGGTAATTTGCAATCGCCCAACGGCCCTTCTTTGGATTGCGACCCGTTTTGGTTACGGGCGCGTCTGCATCATTACTGGGACCGGGGTCTTTGTCGTCGTCGGAGATATCGGTCTGGATGGAGATTCATTGACATAATGAATACTAATAGAATGACAGCACAGACCTTGCGCCGCTTGGCTGGCAGTTTTCTTGTTGTGGCCTAACAAGAGGTTCATAACTTGATCTATAAATTGGTGGAGGATAGCACAAACCTTGGTTTTTTGGACTGCAGCTGTTTTCACTTTCCCCTTGCTCTTGTCGCTTCCATCGGCCTGTCAGGTTATTAGACGCAGAAGTGATTTGCCAAAGTATGTACCTGTCCGACCACTTCAATGCCATCACTCTCTTCTTCCGACAGGATAGGAGCATCGCGTGGCGGTCGGTAACTCTTGTCTGTTGGATCATCGTCATCCGAGGCTGGGGCTAGATAATAGTAAGATGATGCGCCCGGAGAAAACAATTAAAACAATTAAAAACATGTTCGTACCTTCACGTCGCTTAGTCGGGACAACCGCGGAACTCGTTGGAACAGTTTTTTTTGCGAAGAATTGTGACGCGGGCACAGCACCGCCCGGTGTCGTACCCGGTCTGCGGAAAATGAGTGATTTCCGCGTAGAACAAGTGGGGCGCTCACATCAAGTTGAGAATGGTGTTCAACTCACGTATTCTGCGAGCCAACATTCCCACCCCGTCGGTCCCTTTGATACCCTCCTGTTCGGAAAAGAATTCCAGAAACAGGCAGACGAGATCCATGCCGTACTTCCCCCGTGTGATTCGTCTGCATTGCTCAGCCTCCGGGACCTGAAAGGCACACTCCCACAGGCAATTTGCCGTGTCCTCCGCACCCACCGATGCGTCGATTTCGAGATCTCCGAGGTATTCAGCGACCGGCTCGTTAGAAAGACCAACGGGAATAGAAAGAGGGAGGGCTTTAATGCGAGCTCGCAGGGCCTTTAGCAGCGCAGGGAAGTGTTTAGTGAGTCGGGCATCATCAAGCATTGGGCGAGAGCGAGGAGGGAAGATGGGGGCAGAGGGAGAAAATTTGTGCCGTCTGATCCCCAACATTTTGCATGTCGGTCGATGACTGCATTTTTGTAGATCCTTCCTTCCATGCAGGCCGTGCAGATCCTTCCGTAACATTTTTCTCTCCGTATGTCCCCGAGGCCAAGACAATCCGTAACATTGAGGTTCTCTCCGTATATCCCCGAGACCAAGACAATCCTTAATATTATGATTAAATATGACCCCCGTACCGTAATATAATCGTAATATAATGTAACGGACTCCCTTATAATACTAGGCCCTAAAGTTATGCTCTCACCATATTTAATCGTAATTTTAGGATTATATTTAAATATATTCAAATATAATCATAATTTTAGCCAGCCTTATCCTAGACAGACGCTCCAACAAAATGACACGCGTACCTCGCGTGTTGATAACTCCTCCCCAGTCTGTATGCAAAAATCCAAAGGCTTTTGGTTGTATACAGCCTGGTGCAGTTCGGGTGCCTGGCGCGGGGTTTTGGATAACAACGGTGAAAAATGGTGGGACGCGATCAGTAAGGTTAAATGTGTATACCAGGGCTCGGGGCTCGCCCGTTGCCTCCCCCGGTATAGAGGGGTACACTTAAATTAGAACCGCAGCACAGTGACATGGATTCAAGGGCAGCACATTGTGCGAGTGCCCTGTCCATCAGATGCATGTGCCGCATCTATTTCGGAGTGCCGCCGTTCTAAATTAACTGCGTGCCTCGTCGCCAGGTCTCAATAACTTAAGAGGTGTCTCGACCGTGACCAAGCTCAGGACTCACTCCTTCTCCGAGCCTGCATCTGTCACGGTCTGCCACTTCGGCGTCTTTCCAATTCTCGTTTTACCTCACAACGCGACCGGTGCTAGGGCTCCAAGCATTTCTGTTTTCAAACAGTAAAAACCGTTTCTATTTCCGTTTCGTTTGCCAGGGTGTGAAACGGTAAACAAACAGTTTAGAAACGGTTCAAATGGGTGAAAAATACACCTACCTCGCATTAGCTATGGAGTATATACAAGAATGGTGGGAGTGGGACTCGCTGAGTCGCACTGATGTGTTCGAGTCGCACTTTTGTCCATCAAAAGTGCGACTGGTTAGCCGACGGCTTTAGGGCCTCCGCCCGTAACCGTCACGACGGTTCGATGGCACCCATTAAACAGGTGCCGTGCCCGTCCCGTCAACGAATAACGGCCCGTCGAATGACGGGCGTGATGGCTGTTGAAATGGGTGATTTAATTTGAGGTTTAAAACAAAGCAGGCAGGGTACTATTTCGTGCAGGGATCCAGCCAGCAACGAGTGTAAGGAGACAATCTTTTGGGTGCAGCTCCACATTTTTGGAGCCAGAATCCGAGGACAAATACATTTTATTGGAATTTTCGGCCAAGTCCCCAGATGATTGCCGGATTGCCGAGGTTCAACCCCACAATGTTTGCATAGTCAAAAGGGTCAGTTGGCGCGGTAATAAGAGGATAACATTCAATCAATGATATGACAGTCAAAATGAATCAATGCATGAGTAAAATGTGCAATGAATAGCAAAATAAATCGGACGCAACCCGTTACTGTTTTTACGGCCGTCACGGCCGTCCCGTTGCCCGTCCCGTCCTGTCAGATGTCAGTAATATACCCGGCAGTGGAAACGGCATCGATCGGCAGTGATCGGCATCGGCTACCACTGGAAACCCACAAGCCTTCAGTGGACTCCGGTGGACTACAGTGGGTCTGAGTGCCTGCTAATTGGCCCCCACTGAAACCTGGTGGAGTACATTGGGTCCAACCCACTTCAAAACCTTCACCAATCTCCATAAACTGCCCGATTCGCCATTGATATCCAATGGATACCACTATGTCCCATTGGTTCCGTCCCTCTGGTGGCCACCAGTGAGATACAATGGACCACAGCACAATTCCCTCAGCCTTAACGGTGTCCAATGGACCCTCGGACATCTTGTGCTCCATCGAAGTCTACCCACCAGTAATGGACTATAGTGGTTATGAAATGCAGCGCAAGCTCACTGTACTCCAGTGGGAACCATTGAATACTTGGCCACTTTTAGGGAGTTTCAAGGTGAAAGATCACTTCTGCGTATTAATTAGAAAGTGTAATGAAATGAACAGATTCCAGCCATGTGATTCCACCTCGGCACAAAATCCTTAGTGTTTGTTGGCAAAGTATTCGGGGATAGCTCACTAAGGAAATATAATGGTCTAATCTTGAATAGGTGGATACCCTTCATCTTTCAGAGAAAATACAGCTATACCACAATTATTCTGATTCAACTCTGCCCCCAAAAAAGTATGACCAATCAACAGAACAGATGTATCACATGGAAACTCCGACATCGTCATTCCATTGGAGTCTTCTCAGCCCAATGATCCACTGGGTAACATTTTTTTTTTTTTTTTTTTGGTGGCACGATCGGACCAGAGGCAACTAACAATGGGTTAGCCCCTAAGGCTCGCATATGGTTCCGGGTCCATGGACCCGAGGACAGAAAATAAACACACCGACCAGAGAAATGCATTTTGCACGCCAGTTTTGGCAGTGTGGGGCTGCCGGGCTAACCTACCCCAGTATTACTTCTTCGCTGGAGTTGGTTCCGAGTAAGTGCCCGATTACCCACTAAAACTCTGGATGTCCTAAGCCAATTGGCAGGTAGGTTGCCCTCGCCGTCCAATATACCAGACCAGGTCTCAAGTACCAATTTTGGGTCGAGGTTCGGTCCTCTATGCTTGGGTCTGTTCGCGAGAGTCACGTCAATCTGGAGACGTTGGTTTATGTTGAACAGCCACTTGCTTATGATCTCGGCCTCGGAGATATCTTCTCCGGCCCGCGAGATGACGCGATCATTCCTGATTTTCCATATGGTGAAGGCTGACTCCGACACCAGGATGCGGTAGCGCCTCTGCAACCCTCGGCTCGCTTTACCATTCTTGTCTTTGAAAGTCGCCAGGCCGCTCCCTAGTATGGTCCCTAGCGAGATCTCCGGCCACTCCTTCTCTGTCAGCAGCCACAGGCTTTTGGCGGCTTCCCATATGGTCCTGACCTCAATTGCTTCACACTTCACCAATATGTGCTCCAGGTCTTCAGTGACTCCACATTTTTGACAAGTTGCTCTGTCTTCACATTCAGGAATGTGTTTCCAGTATGCACCTACGCGATGGGCATTATGCATTGCCCTCCACATGAATTGCGCGGTTCTAGGCATGAGGTCCCGGTTTCGGAGGGATCTGGAAGGCTGCCGTATTGTGGAGGCAGTCAACACTAGAACAGTCGGCCAGACAAAACTAAGAGTAGCCCAGAATGACAGAACAATAGTGTGGTCATTCAAGAGGGGCCACTATAGAAGGATACATGGTGGTCAAGACCAAGAAGAGAAGATCCGTAACTATGGGACAGTCACAATCAATGTGCGATCAGATATGTAACAGAGATAAGTAGAATGTAACATAAGATGTAAATCATAACATAAGATAAGTACTTAACAACAGCAATATAAAAGGTAGGATGTCGAAGAGTGGAATAGTAGCAATACAATAAAGGTGGCTGGATGGCAGTGGTGCAGTGTGAATAGCACAGAACAGTGACAGTACAATTTGGGTAGCAAAGGTTGAACTAATCCAGGAAGGAAAAGATTGGACAGTGCTGAGGAAAGTAGTAAGGTTGGTGGAGCAGCCTTACACCCTTCCCGACTTGAAAAAATTGAATCCCTTCTAGTTCAGGCATCATTCATTCAAGCAAGGGCAGAATGCCCTGCAAGAGAGTGGGGAGCAGAGCTTCCAGAGTGGATGGGATGAACCATCCAAACAGAGGAGGCAGTAGCAGGAGGAACAGGGAGCTGTGCGGACTGCAGGGTGACAACACGGATGGGATGAAGTCAAGGGGTGGAATGAGAGGACAGAGGACAACCTAAGGATGACAATACCAGGAAAGGTAATGTCCGGCAGGAGTGACAGTGCCGTAATGAAGAGGTTGAGTCCAGCAGGGGCGGACAATACATGGAAGAGTAAAGTCCAGTGTTGGTGCAGCATTGAACAGCATACACAGGAGGCAATGCAGAGGTGGTATGAGGGACACATGCATGCCGACCAGAGAGCAGATGCAGAGGCCGTGTAAGGCATACATGGCTGACGGCACAGAAGGGAGGAATCAGACAACACGTAGCAAGGAGGATGATTCTGGAAGATCAATACAACTCCAAGAGCCCAAGGCTAGAACAACAGTGTGTCAGGAAACCAAGGGCAGCATCAGGAAAGCAGTGGTCCAGTGATGACCCTGCAATGACACAGAAGGAGGATGGGAAGATCAACTCCAGAGGGGAACAGTATCGGTATCGGAATAGCAATAGTCCAGAGATGACCATGCAATAACGGAGGGGGAGGATGGGAAGGCCATATGCAAGCCAGCCAAAAAACTCCAGTGGGTACGGACAGAAGAGGAGGGTGAGGTATGTGGGCCTCAGTTGGATGGCGGTAAAAGAGGATGTGGTTGGGATGCTAGTCCAAAGACAGGGACTGAACCAATGTTGCCATCATCAGTACAGGGAGGCAGTAGAGGAAGAGGTCAATGGTTTGCTAGGCCAGAGACAGGGACTATGCCAATGTTGCCATCATTGTATAGGGAGATGGGAAGTTGATCATGCCGGTAATGCAGAGGATCGGAATGGAGGGATCATGCCGGTGATGCAGAGGATCGGAATGAGAGGATCATGCTGGTGATGCAGAGGATCAGGATGGACGGATCATGCCGGTAATGCAGAGGATCGGAATGGAGGGATCATGCCAGTAATGCAGAGGATCAAAATGAGGGGATCATGCCGGTGATGCAGAGGATCAGGATGGACAGATCATGCCGGTGATGCAGAGGATCATGAGAAGGGATCATGCCGGTGATGCAGAGGATCGGAATAGAGGGACTCTGCCAGTGATGCAGGAGACCAGAATGGAGGAATGGCCATGGCGGTGATGGAAGATGACCATAGGGGAAGTGGCAGCAAAGAAAGGGGAATGTAGACACAACTGAAGCTTCGGTGATAAGCTGTATGAGCCAGATGTGCAGAGTAGTGACCAAAGGTCCAGTGATGAGATCTATAGAAGGCATCCAGAGGCAGTGGGACATGGAGGCAGAAGGAGACAGATGATCACAAGAGGGAGATCTCACATCCCCGAGCGATAGGAAGATGCAGTAATGTAATGGCAGCATTATCGGTAGTGGTAGTGCAGTAATGGTGGTTGGTATGTCTGTCAGGATGTTGTAAGGTTGGATCAGCATCCTTACACCCTTCCCAACTTGAAAGAATTGTATCGTTTCCAGTTCGAACATCTGTCTGCTCAAGCCAAGTGGAATGCATGCGAGAGAGCAGGAGCAGATCTCCTAGTGTGGGAGAGTTACAATATCCAAGTGGAGGATAGTCAAGATTGGAGATCCGAAACCAAAGGTTGAGTAGCAAGTGACAGCAGGGAGGATGCAGTGATCGGTCATTTTATTATATAGCCGAAAGCGGACGGCAAGGGGATAGCAGCACTGAAAGATTTCAAACACAAGGTATGGTGCGCAAAATGTGAGAGTGGTTGTGGAGAAGCGGAGCAGTAAAGGTGCAGTCATAAAACTGAAGCCAGTACAGAATTATTGTCTTGGGAGGTGAGGAAATTTAAGCAAGAATCCGCGGCGATCGGAATATCTGCAAAAAAGAACCTAGAAGAGAGCCTGCAATATCTAGAAAAGCCCGCGGCGATCGGACTGTTATCTAAATGAGTCCGCAGTGATTGGACTGTTATGCAGAAAATCCCAGCATAAATAAATCTGTGTGTGCAATGCAGAATGTACAAGCATGCCAAAGGGATCAGCGCTTCTGGAAGAGCGGTGCAGCTGCTGAGGAAAGCAGTCTGATGCTTATGGAGGGGCAATCAGAGGCAATGGAGGTGCAAGTCTGGGGACTTTTGGCAGAGTCGGCCCAGGTCTGTGAAACTGTGTTCAGATACAGTAGAGCTGTCCTAGGGGAGGGAGTTCCCAGAGGAAGGACAATCCGGAGACAGGGGCAACAAGATGACAGTGGGCGCGGATGGAGGAGCAGCCCAGTGACAACGGCAACGAGGTGACAGTGGGAAGTGATGGAGAAGTGACCCAATGACAGCAGCAACAAGATGACAGTTGCCACTGATAGATATCGGCAGGGACTACAGTGGGACAGATCATGATGCTGATGCTGATGCGATCAGATCAGATTCCCAAGGAAACAGCACAGGGTGTTGGGGAGAGGGCAAGTGCACAGAAGGGCAACTGCAGTCTCAGAGGATGTGCTTGTGGAGGAGCAACCCAAGAACCAACAGAGAAGGTGAGGCTGTGGCAGACACTCTAAGAGTGCTAAGGAAGTCCAGATCAGTGGTTTTAATCTGATCAAGTGCCAGATAGGTGTCAATGTGATGCGGATCAAGTGCCAGATGGATGTCAATGCAGTGACAGAGTGTGGGACGACAGATGTGCAGAGGTGGGCGCAATAAGCTGGCAACAGTGGGGGATGAGCAGCGAAAGTCCAGTGAGGAGACTGGTGGCAGACAGAGAGAGCAGTAAAGAAGAAGCAGTATGGGGAGAGCTGAAGGTCCAAGGAATGTCCAGCGATGACAAGGCCCTGAATGACAACAATACTGCTGGTGTCAAAAAAAAAGTGGAAGGCTGCCGTATTGTGGAGGCAGTCAACACTAGAACAGTCGGCCAGACAAAACTAAGAGTAGCCCAGAATGACAGAACAATAGTGTGGTCATTCAAGAGGGGCCACTATAGAAGGATACATGGTGGTCAAGACCAAGAAGAGAAGATCCGTAACTATGGGACAGTCACAATCAATGTGCGATCAGATATGTAACAGAGATAAGTAGAATGTAACATAAGATGTAAATCATAACATAAGATAAGTACTTAACAACAGCAATATAAAAGGTAGGATGTCGAAGAGTGGAATAGTAGCAATACAATAAAGGTGGCTGGATGGCAGTGGTGCAGTGTGAATAGCACAGAACAGTGACAGTACAATTTGGGTAGCAAAGGTTGAACTAATCCAGGAAGGAAAAGATTGGACAGTGCTGAGGAAAGTAGTAAGGTTGGTGGAGCAGCCTTACAGGATCTCCATATCTCTTGGTCTGAGACTCTTCGTCCGAACAGGCTCTTTGCGCTGGCTCTCACTAGCAGCAGCTTTTCAGTCGTGGCTGGCCTCGGGGTCATCTGTTTGGACTTGATTTCGCAGATCGCACGGTAGAAAGTCTTCTGTCAGTTTCCTTGTAGGCGTACTCCCGGCAGGGCAGTACCAGGGGGTATGGTCATATCTATTTGACTTACCCTATTCCCTCTGGCTTCCACTTTTGCCAGCTTCCCGGCTTCCTGGCAGAGGAACCATGCTTTTGTTCCTGGCTCTGCTGCCTTGAGGAACGTGCTTGCCTTTCGGTTTTTTAGTTCAGCTGCTAGACATCTGAGTGCGTCGCGGTGGCGTACGCCCACCCAGCCTTCTTTTTCCCACTGCGGGAGTTTTTTGGTCATCGCCTTGCAGATACTGTCCTGGGTGCTGATTATGGTGAGGTTTGCTTTGGGGTCTGTGCTCCGGACAGCTTCTATGGCAGCAGCAAGTTCAGCGGTGTATGTTGTCTGCGCCCACGATCTAGGGATGCGCCACGCAGAGTTTCGTGGGTCATTTGGGCCGTAGTAGGTGCCAGCAGCAGCTCGAGGGACCTTGCTCACTGGGACAATGGTTGCGGCCCCAACATATACGGTCTTATCCTCTGGTGGAGGTTCTCTGGCGGCCTGCCTTCGCACCCGCGGTCTTTGGCATTTCGGTTGTTCCTGGATCTCATCGCTCCTCTTCGTGAGCACACGGAGGCCCTGTCCCAGGGACTCGATTTCTTCGGGGCAGCGGAATTTTTGTGACCCTTCCGCCAATGTCTGGGCACCTTCGGGTTCCTCCTGGTCAGCCATTCTTTTGGGGTCCCATTCGGGGCGTAGCTGGCCTAGCCTGCGTGCTGCTCCTTCTGCACACACATGCGGGTTCTTGCATTGTGCCTCTCTGTCCTTTTCGCACGCATCACATAGGCAGGTGGCGGATTTGGTGTGTAGTGGGTCTTGAAGGCGATCAGTGGTGTCCACTCCTTCCCCCACAGTCAGTGTCAAGTGGTTCTTTCTTAGGCATTTTGCCTGTCCACTGTTGTTTGTCTGTGTCTTTGATTCGTCTTCTCCAGGGTGGTGCCAGAGAGGCATCTTCCGTTGCAATTCCATCAACGGGTTCACCACCTTGAAGACTGTGCCATACTTGTTTAGACATTTCATAGCACCTTTGTGTTGCTCTGGGTAAGTTCGTTGGTTTATGTGATAGTTTTGGATTGCCATCTCTGACTTGGCATTTTCAGCCACGACTGGGTGTTTCACCACTCGCATTTTTAGTCGGTGCTGGGCTAGACTCGCCCAGTGCGTGCGCTTGTCAGGATCCGTTTCCATTAGGGAGGCGGCTTTTATGAGGTGCAGAGCATCATTCCGCGCCTCAATATCGAGCATATTTAGGCCTCCTTCGTCTTGCGGCAGCATCAGCTGTGCCCTCGATATCATGGATGACTTCCCGTCATTCATAAATTCTTTCTGTGCCTTCAGGACATGTTTCAAAACAGTTGCAGGCATACCATTAACTTGAGTTAGGTACTGGGTCCTGGAGCCAGCTATGATCTGGTCAATATTTTTCTTCATGCTCATGGTAGGGTTCATGTTTGCCCATCGGGTATAGTCCTCATCTATTTTATCAAGGACTGGTGTCCACACGGAGAAGGTGTCCACCTTGTTGCCTACAAAACCACCTAGGATGCGCACTGCTTCACCATCAGCAGCTATGTGTACTCCTGCAGGTACGGGATTGTCAGTCTCGGAGAGACATCGAGTGGCGACAAATCGGTTGCGGAAGGACTCTTTCCCGAATGGTATGATTTCTGTTTTTGACGCATTAAACTTCGCTCCTGAGGCTGCGCACCATCTATCTAGTATAGTGGTCAGATCCTCAAACTTGTCGTATTCGGACAGGTAGGCTGTAGTGTCGTCTGCAAACAACTTCACTATTGCCTGCTCGGCTACTCCAGGTATTGTGTACCCATGTAGGGATGAGTTTCTCAGCATAGCTGCAAGTGGCTCAATCGCCAAGTTGAAGAGGAGACATGATAGTGGGTCTCCCTGTCGGACCCCTCGCGAAACCCGGAATGATGAGCTGATTTCACCATTTATTATAACCCGAGTATCCGCAAATTCGTAGAGTGATTTCACAGTGTTAATGAACAGATCAGGCAGTCCAACTCTTCGGAGTGTAGCCCAGAGGTAGTCGTGTCTCGTCTTGTCGTATGCTTTCTCTTGGTCCAGCGCTACAATGATGCCATTTTGTAGGTCATCTTCATCGTAGTCCACTACTTCCATTGCGAGGTAAATAGCATCAGTGATTTTTCTGCCCTTCATGAATCCTGACTGGTCTTTATGTATTAGTTTTGGTGCTATCTTTGAAAGCTTATTTGCCAAGGCCTTGGTGAAGATCTTGTAGTCAGTGTTTAGTACTGTTATGGGACGGTAGTTTGCAATGTCAGTCTTGTCCTTTTTTTTGAAGATAGGACACATCCAGCCCAGAGCAAAGTCGGTTCCCTCTACCACACCGTGTTCTTCGATGTCATTATAGACCCAGGTGAGCACCTTGACAATGTCACCACGTTTCTGTGGGGAGTCAGAGTCTTCCTTACTCACATCGTGCATTTCTTTCAATTTTGTCCAGAATTCAGACACGAGCCCGTTTATGCCGGCGGCCTTCCCCGATGCAGCTTCGCGCATCAACTGGCATACATCCCCCTCTGTGAGTTTTTTCCTCAGATCATCCGTGGCCGGGGGCTCGCGGCGTGGGATTTCTTCGAGGACATTCGCTATGTTGGTTTGTCGCGTCTCCGGATCGCCGCGTAGATCGCTAAATTGCAAATCACTGTGGTAATCTCTTGCAATTTCAGCCATTTCTGATGACCGGCGACTGCCTCTTTCAGGGTTTATATCTGTTCGTCTAAGATAGTCAAGTGTGTCTCTCGGACTTTTACTTTTGCTAAGGCTGACAGCATACTTTGTGATGTGGTTTAGCTCCGTCACTCCTCGAGTCCGTGTCTCCAGGCGCTTGTGTTCGTTTTTGGCATCTACTAGCTCATTTATTTTCCTCTGGATTTCGGCCACGGTCTGGGCTTGTGTTTTCTCTTGGCACACTTTGCAGGGTGAGGTCTCTTCTGGCGAGTGGTGTCTGTGTTTCTCGCTTCTCCCTGGTGTTGCGGGGCGGGGGAAGTCTTCGACATTTTCTTCAGATGGGAGTGGTGGCCCTTGGGTCCCGGTACTGTTTAGTATGGTCTCGCTTTCGCTCTGCAAGGCCTTTTTCTTCGGGTCCATCGCATTTATTTTCTCTTTGGTCCTTGCTTTCGCATGTTGAGTAGAGCTCTCCTTGAAGCTCTTGAACTTGGTTTGGGGGTTTGAGGTCGCTGATCTCACCTCCATCATTGATTTCTCGAGGTCGTAGAGTTCCTCTGATGCCTTGACCATGAATTTCTTGTCGTGGATCAGGGAATGGGACATTGTCCATCTTCCTTTCCCGATAAATGGTGCCCCGGGCGCAGATATAATTACAGACACCATCCGGTGGTCGGCAATGCTTCCAATGTCTTTGATCTCCCAGTGCTGGCAATTTCTCATCAGTTCCGGGGATACCAGGATACGATCTATTCGTGATAGTGAGTCTCGTGTGCTAGTGTGGGTGTATTCCTTTCGGTCGGGGTTGCAGTGCCGCCACCCGTCCATCAATCCCAGCATGCGGGTGAATCTCAGGTATGCAGAGACTACAGCATCTTTGTCGGGGCGGTGTGGTAGTCGGTCAATTGCATCTGCCACAAGGTTTAGGTCCCCTGCTGTTGCATCGGGGACTGGTAGATTTGTCATCAGCCAGAGATCTGTGAGAGTATTCCAGAATTCAATTTTCTCCTTGTCCGATTCTGTTGGGGCATATATACCTAGGACCGTGAGTGTGCGCTTTCCGTGCCAAGGAATGGTTGCAAGCATGGCTTTGCCAGGGACTAGGTAATGTACTTTGACGCCTTCTGTGTTTGTGATTTCTTTATTCAGTACAATGGCTATACCTTTTGCTCCTGAGTTGCCAGGGAATTCGGAGTTGAATAGTTTGAGGCGTCTACCAAGGAAACTATCTTCTATTTCTAATGCCTGCGCGGCGGACATGTGGGTCTCGGAGACAACTAACACCCCTATTTTTTGCTCTCCCATCATCCTGTGGATGCCGCGCCACTTGTGGCTCTCCTGTGCTACCGACGTTGCGGTAATCCCATTGATGTTAATGGCATTTAGTTTGATGCTCGCTCTTGTGTTGCGGCTTATGCTCGGATTTCCAATCTGCTGTTTAGCTCGTTTGTTTGTGAAGAACGCGGGTGCGTGTTCTTCATCTTGGGGGCAGCCTTGTGGTGGGCGGTGGCGCCTAGGATGTGTTGCTTCCTCGCGGTTTACTCCAGGGTCTGAAGCAGTGGGGCCGGTCGCGGTCCCCCTAGCGTTCCTTCCATTTCTCCTGCGGTTGCCCGCACGGGGAATGGAATTCTGCGAAGGGGAGGGCGTTTCCATACTCCTCGCCGGCGTACCCGGGGTATCCGTGGCTCCGCTGGCGTGTGCGCATCGCACGTGGCGCGCACGCGTGTTGTAAGCAGGTTGTTGCTCTTCGCCTGTCTCTGCAGCAGCCAAAGCAACTGGAATGGAGCTGCCGCAGGGGGGGTCTCGTTGAGGATAGCCGGGGCTAGGCCCCCGGTCGCCCCGGCTCCTGCTGAATTCACTGTTTTGTCTCGCAGCCTGCAGGCACTGATGAGGAGGACGTGCCGAGTCCCCTAAACCCTCCCGTGTACCAGGAGGGTCTGTGGCGCAAAATTCGTGTTCATTTTGTTGTGTTGTTATCATTGGTTTTGAAAGTCGGCACAGTTTTGTTTGATTTCCAGCCCCGTGCCATGAGCTGGAGAAGTTGCCGTTTTTTATTTATTTATTTTATTTTTCACGCAAGGGAGAAGAAATAAGACAACTATCATGTATTCGTTGTAGTACGGAAGGCATATGCATAAACAAGGAGCTTCTATGTGGTTATATCGTGCGTTGTGTGCGTAAGAGAAAGATAATCAGAAAAAGTCGTCATACTCGCGACGTTTCCCCTTGCCCTTGGCATCACCACCCTTCCTGCCCTTGGCCCCGTCCTTGCGTGGCTTCTTGTCGGTGTTCGCAGAGCCTTGGCCGCGGGCAGCGGCGGCGCGGTTGGTGGTGCCGGGGCCAGCAGTAGCGTTGCCTCTAATAAATTCCTGCGCCTTCGCAGCGGCTTGGCGGCTGATTTCCTCGAGGGCGGCAATGGTCTGGGCAGTGGGCCCAAGCCAGCCGGGCAGGAGGGGGAATGGGCAGAGTCCAGTAGGGTGGTCGGTGGAGGGGCATATGCGGCACCTGAAGGAGCGCTGCAGTCGCGCTGTCCCGTGGAGCGCCGTCATAACAGAGAGACGCCCGAAGAGGCGTCGGAGCTGGAGCCACGCTCCATAGTCGTGCGTGGGAGGGGTGATCGTGAGTTGCCAGGCCACCGTAGTGGTCTCGTTGCTTACTAGTCTCAGGCTCCTAACCGAGACGGAGTCGGTGACGATGTCCCACGCTTGGTCTGCGGAGATCTGGGGGCCGAAGGCGTCCCGGTGGGTGTGGACGCACTCGGCAAGGTTACGGTCAGCGCGGATGGCGGTTTGGAGAAGGTTACGCGCGGTACTCGCCCCGTCTGGTGAGTCGGGGAGGGTAAACCCGCCAAAGGTTCCCACGAAGCCCGTGACTGGCATATCGAAAGGGATGGCGTAGATGGTGACACCGCAGGAGGAGAGGGTCTTCTTCTCGAGGACGGTTTGAGCAAGGCGCGCGGGGAGTCCAGCCACCAGCCAGAGAGCGGGGCTGGGGCCGTGTTCCGCGGTGGGTGGGGTACCGAGGTGGAAGCCAGTAGGGTCGACATTGATGTATTCACCGATGGCGAGCCGAATTCGGCCGTGTGTTTTCATGACCACACCATTTCCGCCGCTCACGGTCACAAAGAACTTGGGATCCGGCACCTCTTTCCAGAGTTGCATGAGGGCGGGAGGAACACCCTGCGTGAGTAGTTCGTACGAGTAGACGATGGGGGGGAAGCCGCCCGGCGGTGTGGGGGTGTACGAGCCTCGTGGGGGGTTACTGTCAGCTGTCGGCCAGATCGGGCCTGCGGGCGCTGCGGCGGCGTTTGCGGCGAGGCGCTGGGCGATGGCTTGGGCTGCCGCGGCGGGCGCGGGCGCCATCACAGCGGCGGCGAACGTGACGGGCGCAGCAGCGGCATGAGCGGGGGCTGCGACACCAGAGGCAGCAGCAGCATGGGTAACGGTGGGGGCAGCGACGTTGGTGTCTATGGCCTGCGTGGCAGTAGCGGGGGCAGTGACATGGGTGTCCATGGCCTGTGCGGCGGCGGTAGGGGCTGTAGTGATAGAAACAGCATTAGCTTGGGATGCGATAGTCGAGGGGTACAGGGTGCGTATACCTGTTGCAGCAACGGGAGTGAGGAACGGCGAGGCAGCACTCGGGGCAGTTGCCTGGTAGGGGGCAGGGGCCGCATCACCTACCGAGTTGGTGCGGAGACATTTGCCTGGGGATTCAGGCGCACGTCGCGACGAAGAGGCTCCCGTAGTAGCATGATCGAGGGCGGTTGGGAGTCCAAGGGATGCGGCGATGGCGACCGCAGTGTCCGCCGCTAGGAAGGGGTCGTCCTCCACGGTATCAACTGTGTAGATGTTTTAGCATGCGGGCAGGCCCAACTATTGCTAAGTACCTTGCGCTACGCGCTTCTTCCCTTTGTCCTTGCTTGTTTTCCCTTTGGGCGCAGTCACAGCGGCGGGGGCCGGAGTGGCGAGGGCAGGGAAATCTTCCTGTGAGATCTCGACGACGGAGGCGGTGGACATTGCCCTAGCAGGCTGGGGGGTCGGGGTGGCATCATGGGCGCCCCCCTTGATGGCCGCCGACGCGTCCGAGTCATAGGTCTCAAGTTCGTGGTCGGCTCGGGTGGGGGAGGTGGGGGACCGTCGAAAGCTGGGTCGTCATAGTATACGTCGCTGCTCTCCGATCTCACGGGCGAGGGGGTGCGGACGATGCTGGAGCTGCGGGTGTTCATGCGCATGGCTGTAGGCTGAGGCAGATAGGTGTTGCTTCTGGGGTTTGGGGGTGACTTACGTCGCGACTCGCGCAGAGCATTTATTCAGTCCCGGACAAAGAGGCCAAATTCTCGGTGCTTTGCTCCAGGGCGCGACGCGTCATCGATGGGACGCGCGGGGCGTTGACATCGGGGGTGCCAAGTTTAGGGTGACGGGGCCTATCTTCCCTCGAGGTGACTTCTCTAGGCGTCTTGGGGCGGAAGCTTGGAACAAAGAGCTAAGAGGTATATTGTCGAGAAAACAGTGGTTTCTTCGTTTTTCCGGTCCATGACAAAGGCGGGTGAGCAGCGGGGGAGGTTGCGGAGGCCTGGGCGGTGAGTTATAGCATGCTGAGTGGCCAGCACCCCGACGCCAGCGTCGACGAAGGACAGGGTTTGAGGGCTACGGGTGAGAAAGAAACGTGGCCTCCTGCCATTTCCAGTCGTTGACGTTTGCGATCTTTCGGTGCCTAGCGACAGGAATAGTTTTTGGGGAGGGATTTCGGTACAAAGAGATAAGCCTTCGGAGGTGGACAGGGCGCCAGGTTTTCGTGTTAGTGAGAGCGTGACAAAGCGGAAGGCACTTGTTGCATGGTAGCGCAGGCTGGAGCACTGAGTTCGTGCGAGACGGGTGACTCTTTCGTCGACGGCCAGCATGGACAGACGGCAGGGGTGTGGGAGCAGGCGGCATTCCGCAGCCGTCTTGGCATTGATTGACAGTTGTCGTTGATAAGAAGGATTTAGTATGACGCACGCGTTATAATATTTTTAGACAAAGAGCCACTGGGCGCGACGAGTAGCTACGGGGTGACGGATAGCCCTGTGAGGTTGCGGTGAGGGCGGCGTGCGGCTTGCAGAGTCAAGCTGCTGGGTGTGGCGTTGTTTCGCGGTACTGGCGAGAGTTTACGGTCAACGGTCAACTTCTGATGTTGGGGGTCATCTTCTTCTTATGAGCAGCGGAGCTGCAGTCGGGTAGGCCGACATTGGGGGCTAGCCACGGAGGGCTTCAGAGGATGGGGGACTTCAGCCCGAGGTAAGTCGGGCTTCATTAGCTGCCTCATCGCGTCTGACGAGCTCACGAGTGGCGTGAGAAAACCGCCCACTGTGGTGGTACGGAACAAGAGCCCCCCACTGGGTAACATTGGTTTCCAGTGTACTTCAATGGAACCCATGTGTCAACGAATCTGATGCACTTAGTCTAGGGGCATGAAGTGCTGACAACGGAGAATACTGCCAGGGGCCCATATAGTCGGATAAAATATTGCCGTGCACACCCAGATGAATCTGAAACAGGCACAGAGACACTAGCGAAGTACTGTACAATTTCATTCAATTCGGCAGTCACGCGTCACACCCATTTTTTTTTATTGCGGCAATAATTCTTTCTCAATTTATCCGAATTCTTTTGGATTTTAATTGTACTAAAATTTCCGGATTAGTGCCGAATTAATCGAAATTGTATAGTACTGTGGACTTCAGTGGAATCCGGTGGAGGCCAGGGCACGCAGAGATGACTCAGATGAGCAGAAAGGGGTGAAAGGTGAAGAAGTCCGACGGAGATCACCGGAGACCAATGTCAGGTCGTAACGGTCCATTACCGAACAACGTAAACCAGCGGCCAGTGGTGTCCACTGGTGTCCACCAATGGACTTTCCACCGGCAGGTATAAAACTCTCAGATGTTAGAAAAACGGCCGTCAAAACGACGGCCATTGCCATCACGGAAGCTCCACAGACACGGTACCGTGACCGTAATACACACACGCATCACTGCCATCAGTGCATCAGTCGCACTCCGTGACAGAGCTGAGTCCCATTAATGGGACTGAGTCGCACTTTATAAGCGATGGAGTGGGACTGGACGAGTCCCAATCCCACTAAAATCGTTGTTACTCAGACAAAGCCATTGATGCGAAACACGTACAAAGTTGTTGGCGCCCGCCTGAATACCCATCGTGCCAGAGTGTTTGTAGCAGCGTAGCGCTACACGATGCGCCAGCGTGCATTTGGGCCACAGAAACGGCGGGTGAGTGGACAGACACCCCAGTAAACCAACTGCACACGTGTATGAACCAGCAGAAGCACCCTGGTGAGCTACCTTTTTGGGCACTGGGCGGGAGGGCACAGCCACAGGCGCGCCAGGCGGGCGCTGGCAGCGAGCGGGCATATTGGAACCAGTAACGACTGAAAATGACGAATATAACCTAAAAAAGTGAGACTTGGCGGTTGATACATCACGGCCGCAAGTCCTGGATGTATCACGGGCGATCTCTCTCGAGAACAGCTGGATGTATCATAGTGCCGTGTAGGACTGCAAAGTCAGATTGCAACAGTGTCGCCCGGGGCAGGTTACGTTTACCATGAGCAACCCGATAATAAGCGCAGGCCTTCCGTTGCGATATACCGTGCTTACGGATAGCGGTGAGCGCGAGTTGGACGTGCTCCTCATTGGTGAGATGCTCAAGCTCGTCATCGCACAAATCGGCATCGTTGTCGTCGTCAAAATCATTGTCGTTGCCATGGTTGACCAGCGGCTACAAATCTTCGAAGTCGTTGGAGGCGTTGTCGTAGGGAGCAGAGGGAGAATTCGGACGAGGGGCACCATCAGGCATGAAGCAGACGTTGAAAGAAGAATGTTGAGAGAGGCTTGGAGGAAGAGGGGCTGAAGCGCAACTCAAAGTACGATGAGGGCGATCTATATGCATGGTCATAGAGGGGCATGGAAGGTCCAGAATGGCCTTGGAAGGCAAAGGTCATCATATTGAACAGGAAATACACAAGAAATGATGGGCGGATTGATAGGAAGTTGATGCTTTCAACACAGGAAAGTCGATGTGGATGCCTCCGATTACGGGCAGCGTGACAGTAAAATGTCAAAATGAGCTAGGATATGTTTTAAAGGGGTTATATGAATGTACTTAAACTGCAGGTTACACCACCGACACATCCCATTTCCCATAAAAAATCCCACATCATGTGGAGGCGCCAACCGGCCATTTGATGTAATGGACTGCGCTCCCCAAAAATAAAATCGATAAAATCATAGACGCGCCTCTAAAGGAAGCATTCACCTTATCTGAAGCCCATACCAAGTTGTGAGGCGGTAGGGCCCCGCGGTCATGAAATACATTGGTGGCCATCTTGCAGCATTTGACGTGATTTTGGGTGGACAACAGCAAACCTTCGGTGAAATAGAAAGAGTTCGAGAGAGGCAAAGGTAGGGCTGTTCGCCGTGCCCGTGATGGGCACGGCCGTCATTTCGACGGGAGGGTGACGGGCAAACCCGTCCCGTCTCCGTCCCGTCGTGGAGGTCAACCAAACCTCTACGGAACGGGAGGCGCCGGTCTCCTTGCAAGGCACAATTTCATTTCTTGCAATTCGAGAACTGGGAAGTCGGTGAAACTTGAGAGAATCTGGCAGATTGGTGTGTTTAGGAGGTGGGACATTACTATCAAAACATAGTCAGATTACCAGTGATGCCGGGGCACAAAAGCTCAAGGGAGAACAGAATAGCAGTCAGCGTTGTGTTGTTTCGGTTTGAAGTTGCTGTACGCGCTCATGAAGTAATGGGCTTGTCCATTCTTAGTTTTTAGATTACATTAAATTTGAAGAGAACTATCTCTGTAAGGTTTACTGTCCTGTCATTTGCTATAGCATTAATCTAGTGCAAAGAGAGATTGTTGATTGCCGTGTTTGATTGCCGCTCGAAATCTTTCCAGAAGTTAGTTGTTTTCTCCTCAATTGCTAGGATGCAGGTTGACCTAACATGGGGAAAGTTGCTGCAAATGAAAATATTTCGTCCGTACAAGTCTTTTAACCAAAGAAACCCACATTTCCACGACCTGAACCGAACACACCCGTCGCGCCGTCACGACCATCAGTTCGACGGCCGTCACCCCCCAGAACCGTCCCGTCACCGTTCCGTCGGCAAATATTTCTAGGGCCCGACGAAACGGGTCGGTTACCCGTCGCCGGAGTCCGTCGAACCGGCGCGACGGACACGGTGCACAGCCCTAGGCAAAGGACAGGATAAGGGCTGAGGTTGTAGCCGGACATCCACTGAAGAGAACGCACCCAAGCTCGCGGAACGAGTGAGAGTTGACGGAAATAGAGACAATTGTTTGTGGCCGATCCGAGTCGATGAAGTCTCCGGTCGCTCCGCAATCGACCAGACCCTTCACGGACATCGTAGCCGCGGTCTCTACCGATTGCATCTCCAACGGAATGTGCAGGGAGTTCCAGCCTTCGACGGAATCAATAACGTACCGCCAGGGCAGTTTGCGCTCCCACCTCGGGCGGCGGATGCGGGGAAGGGAAGGGGGGAGTTCTGTCTTTGCCTCCGGGGCGGGAATAGGGGGTGCGTCTTTCGTTTCAACTGCTGATTTATTGGGTATATCTTTGTACAAGCAGGAGTCACGATTGGGGGACACGACCAAGGGCGCACCGCTTACTCGACCGCATCCGGAAAACCCTCCGGCTCCGCGTCTCTAGTCTCCGGCTCGGCCAGAAGCCCAGCAGAGGTGGAGAGGCGCGCAAAGAGTTCTCCAAGGAGGTCGTCACCAAGTTGACGGACGACCTCGTCTAGGACGTCCGCGTGCTGGACATCCGAGGGAGTTGGGCAGTCTCGGGCGAGGTGTCCGGCCGCACCGCAACGGCAGCAAGCGCGGGGCGTGTAGCGCGCGTGAGTCCGGTCGACATCCATCGGGATGCTGAGCGGAAGGGCGGGCGTCGGGGCAGCTTTAGGAGCGGGCGTGAAGGAGGGGACTGGGAGGAACGTCCCAGTGTGGGGGCGTGCAGCCGGAGCCGGGGTGCGAGTCGGGGGTACTCCCGTTCGGACACGAGCGAGGGCGTCGTACTGGCGGAAAGCGCGGATACGCCATCCGGCGTAGTCCAGCAGCGCCGGAGCGGTTCCGGACGTGGTGATAGCCGTGTTAATCCGCGGGTCAAGCCCTGCACAGTACTTGGTGACGCGGACGAGCGGGTCCGTGTATCCGGCCGTAGCAGCGAGTTCCTCGAAATCATCCGTGTACCGGTAGACATCGCGGGAGCCTTGGTAGTAGCTGTGAGTCTCCAGCCGGAGGAGAGCTTGGTCTTGCTCATTTTCCTCTATGAACCGGAGCCGGAACTCGGACTCGAATTCCGCCCAGGACGGGAACGGGAACGGAACGATTGCTGACTGTCGCTCTGCCCACCGTCCGGCCGCGTCTCGCACCATAAAGGACATGGCGTACCGCACGAGTTTTTCCTCTACGACCTGTCCGTGGACCATGAAGGCTTCCGGAACCAATTGGAGGTATGTGAGGACAGAGTGGAGGAACATCCGTCCTTGTGTCCGGTCGCCATCAAAAACGGCCGGAGGGTTCGGTCGGAGGACCGATTTTGCTGCTGGGGTGAGGGTGGTGAAGTCTGGACCCGCCGCCAGAGCCGGAGCGGCAGGGACGGGGGCAGTCGCGGGTGGATTTTGGCTGTTGTGTAAAACGCGGAGGAGTAGGGTTTCGATATTCGCGAGAGAGTCTTCAACCGCGGTCAGCCGGGTCTCGGGGTCGGGAGCCGAGTCCGGGATGTGAACATCCGGGAGCTCGGGTTGCACGGACCCGTTTCCGGGCGTCGGGGCGTCCATCAAGGAGGAGGGGTCAAGGTTGGAAGTGGGGGAGGCCGGAGCGCTGGCGTAGCGGTCCGAGTCCGAGTCTACACCGAACTCGCAATCTTGACCGGTTGATCCCTTAGATCCTTTCTTCTGCTGTAAGGGCAACCTCAGCTCGGCGCGTGAGCACGGGAACTAGCGGGAGAATCCGAAGTAAACTCAATTCAAGGTACTAAATACAGAGTTCTAGAATACGCACCTAGCGGGAGAATCCGAAGAGAAGAAAGGATAAGGATTCCCACGCTAGGTGAGGTTTTTTATAGGTACTAGCCAGTAGCACGTGTCCGAAGTGACCAGCAGTGGTCCCGAGCTTGATTGCATAGCACGTTCCAGTGTGAGCGACCGGACGAAGGGGAGCGGAGGGGAACGGAGTCCGGAGGGACGGGGGACGACGTTCCGGGCGAAGGTGCTGGCTGGGGTATAGGACCAAAGGCCGGACGGTCGGACAAGGCCGGACGAAGGATCGGACGAGGCAGTGGGGCGGTGCGATGGGCCGGAGCCGGACAGACAGACGGACAGACGGACAGACGGATGGGTGGTTCCCCTGACAAGACCCGGATCACACCTCTTCGAGTCCTCACCCCTCCTCGTTCTCAGCCGACTGTGTTATTCAGCCTACAACAAAATTCGCCTCTGCAAACTATTCATTTGAACTTACTGGGCGGAGTAAATTGTCATGGGCTTCGAATCTGATCAAAGCTGCGACGGGGATGCCATCCCAGTCCACAACTGATTCCGACGTCAGATGCGGAACATTTGTGCACAAGCTCATGCCTGGGATGGACACAAGGTGACATTGACTCGTTCTGACGAGCACTTCTTGCCCCAGAACAGTCTTAAACTCGCAGGATACACTACACAAGCTACTTCCCGCATGAGGCACTATCTGACATTGTGAAAATCCGGAAACATTGTGGGGCAATAATAGAATGCCATGCCTGTGAAAGTCATCGAAGTCCTATGTTCTTTGTGCTTGCTGTCCTTGGATTTGGCGCTGTTCCTCTGTTGCATTGAATTGCTCGAGTGGGGTAATTCCGTGTTGATGTGCTAATTTGTTTTCTGCTTCTTCATTTTCATCTAGTTCTACCGCGGCGAGTTGGTCCGGAGCACCCGATAATCCACAGCGACCGTGAGCTCGGCTAGAGGGACTTGAGGGGGTCCAGGGGCGATGATGTAAATAGCGTGTACACATCGGGATAATCCCTGGAAACCGGCGTTCCTGAGCGGGACCGTGCCGTGTAATACTACCTACCTACCTACCTACCTACCTACCACGTGTTCGGCGGTCAAACCGTCCCGAAAGCCGTCACAGCCTCAGGGCAATCACACCAAACCGCATCAAAGTTGGTTTACATGGGCGCCTCGACATCCTTTACAACCTACAATTCAAGTTTGGGCAGAATAATTCATTGATACTGTTAAAGATCACAAGTGGCCAGCTAGGTAGGGTGGCCAGGTAGGTGGTCCAAATTAGTATTTGTCCTAAGCTGCGAAAGAAATCACGTTTGCTCCGGAGTACACCCGGTTACATGTCTCTACCAGTGGATTTCATTTGCTCATATAGTGTGTGCAGAAGCCTGAAGACACTGTTACTGTGCGTTCATTGGGCTCAATCACAAACATTCGACCGACCGAACTCTTTGGTTACAGTGTATTACCGTTCGGTCTTGCTTAATTCACTGTAATCGTAAACCCCTACCCTTTCTTGGACGATCCGAAAGTGATCCTCTGCTGCCAGTTCATGGGATTATCTTAACCGTATACCGAGTTACTCGGCGGGCCAGCCACTCACATGGTATTTATGCAACAAGTTTCATCCTGGGATTTTCGGTCATTTCTGCTTAACTCTAGCTACTAAAAGAAACCCTGTTATTCTGCCAGCGAACGAGGTTGAGGCGGCAGTCGGGCGCCGAAGGCTAAAAACCATATCGACCAAGAAAAAGAACCCCGGCTCGGGGAAAAATTATATGAGTTTCCCGCGGTCTCGGGAGTAAAAAGAAAACTAGTGGAGACCGTGCGAACCTTTTTAATTACCTGAGCATTGATCTCGAGGCTTTTACTTGGATTCTGGTCACCTGGTCAACCGAAGAAACGAATGACCATGTGGCAAACACTACAGTTGCCAATCTCGGCATTCGTTTCTGTTACCCCACATCATCGTGCTTCCCACTCTGAGCTCAGCGACGCCGAAGAAGGACTTTTGTTCCTTCCTCGCGCCAGTACTACTACTTCCCGTAGTGTAACTTTGTCAACCACGTGAAAACCATTTAAGCGAGGATCCGTATCTAACTACTGGCACCGTGCTCCCGAGGTTATCCCACATAAATTGTAGAGAACACTCCGCCTTGCTCGGCGAATGATCCAGAAGTTAACAATGGGGAGGTTTAAAAGTCTGCTGCATCTTCCAAATAATTATCTCATTACTCAGGTCTCCACCCCATCAACGACAATTCGCTATGACAATCCACGTAGCCTCTTTCATCATCCTCCTCAGCGCCACCTTGGTCGCCGCACAGTGCCCACAGGTGCACGTCTTTGGTGCGCGTGAAACGACCGCGCCACCGGGATTCGGTACCGCTGCCAGCGTAGTTTCATCCATCCAGAACGCCTTCCCCGGCACGACCGCAGAGGTGATCAACTATCCGGCGTGCGGTGGCCAGGCGTCCTGCGGCAGCGTCTCCTACGCCAGTTCGGTCATCCAGGGTGTTTCTGCCGTCGCGAACCAGGTCGACGCGTTCAACTCGCAATGCCCAAACACCATCCTTGTCCTTGTGGGCTACTCTCAGGTGCGCATAATAATTCAGTCGTAGGCACATCATCCGAAATATGAATTGCAGGGTGGTCAAATCATGGACGACGCTTACTGCGGCGGGGGTGACACGAACGAAGGCCTCACCAACACCGCGATCCCCATTTCTGCCAACGCACAGAAGAAGATCGCTGCCGCAATTTTCATGGGCGACCCGCGCCACATTCCTGGTCTCTCCTACAACGTCGGTACCTGCCAAGCCTCCGGCGTACGTCCGCCTCCTCTTCCGAGAACCTCAGTTACATTGAATACACTATACAGTTCGCGCCTCGCCCAGCCGGGTTCCAATGCCCGTTCGCGGCTAACATCCAGTCGTACTGCGATGCGCCAGACCCTTTCTGCTGCAACGGAAACGACCCAAATGTGCACCAGGGCTACGCCGTCGAATACGGGTCTGTGGCACTCACATTTGTGAAGAACAAGGTAAAGGCCATGCTCGGTGGTACTGGGACCGAAGGTGGGACTGCCGTAAGTCCCCTTTTATTTTATTTTGAGGGAGGCGCGTAATTGATGTTTTCTATTACAAGGCTCTGCAGAATTCGCCCAGTGTGGAGATACCGAGATCTCTCGGACTCTAATGCCATAACGTTTCTGACTCGTTCCTCGTTCGACATAGGTTTAGGCTGGGCGGGACCGACTTGCTGCGTAGCACCTATCACGTGCAAAGTATCCAATTCCTCCTTCTCTCAGTGCCTTTGAATCCAAAACTGTTGTGTTGTACAATAATTAAACGATGAATCAGTGTTGAATCAGTGTGCCATTTGCATTCTAAGTTCATCGAAGGGGTCCCTCACATTTCTGAGACTTCTACGTACCAGTGCTAAGTCATTTCCTTTTCATATTTCCCTTTTGGCTCGCCCCATGGACGGGTGCATTCAGGAAACACGGTGGACCCATAGCATGCCCAAATTGGGAAGTCACGTGAAATACGGCCATCACACGGCTCGAATGACAACGCTTGCGGCTCGACATGTTCACTTCACAAGTACAAAAGTGGGTACGAAGCCGTTGTTGAAATTGTAGTTATGAAATCAAAATCAACTCAAATTTAACGTAGTTTGTAGTACACCATGTAAAGGGTTTGAGCGACCCCACTGGCAGGACTTAAGCCGTCGGAGCGGTTTTCGGTAGCCGTCAGACAAGGGGGTACCGGCATTCAAAAAAAGGATATAGGGTCAAATTTCTTTTTTTCAACCTCGGCCGGGATCTAACTAACTACGTAATCATTCCCACATGCCATATATGGTAATTATTCAGGTGTTTCAGTCGCTGGAGTGCTTGTACCACACACAGATGGCCTGCAAGCAAGTAGATAGATGCTTCAGGTGTATACCAGGGGTGTTACTGACCTTCGAGTGGAATATTTGATTGATTTGGATGTGGATGATAAGCTGGTGTCATGGCAAACACGACCACAGCAAATGCCATATATGGATGTGTTGCACCAAAACTAATAGAAAACAGAATTACACATATTCTAGAAGCGTTACAGCCGTTTGCAAAATTGATGACAGTCGGCGTAATTTCAAAACATTTCAAAACATTTTGAGTTCTCCGTGTTCTGAGCTCGTTTTGAGTATACGAGAAGAGTGGGAGTGAGACTCGCCTATTTACACGAGTCCCACTTTTGATGGTTAGTATTACGAGAAGAGTGGGAGTGGGACTCGCCTATTTACGCGAGTCCCATTTTCGATGGTCTTCGCATCAATGCATATCAAAAAATCATTTCTCGGCAATGGGAAGCCGATTCGAGTATATACAATCTTAGTGGGAGTCGGACTCGCCCAGTCCCACTTGTGATGCGCGAGTCCCACTCCTACTCATTGACAAAGTGGGACTGGCCATGGCAAGTGAAATTCGGGTCCATTGACACCACTGGGGTCATCAAACTAGATGAGTTTCATACAGTGGGCACATGAATTTGAAAATTCATGAACAATCCATGTGAAAGCATTTTCACGCACTTCAGAATTCATGTACCTAATTCATATACTTTACGCAGGCTTCCCAGAAGGCAGCACAGTCAAAACCATTGTGAATACTAAGAGACTGCGAGAGGCGGTGCGGGGAGGGCTGCAGATAAGTCATCGTCCGAATCCGAAGAAATCTCAATCCCATCGTTGCCGAATGGACTGGAAGAGCGAGACGACGGGGCACAAAATGCCGGCAGAAAGGAGGCGCGACTGCTGGGATGAGATTCACCTCGCGAACACGAGGAGTTGGCCCTGGAAAGTGCGTGAGATCCCACAGAAGATCCAGCTCGAGAAGGAGCATAGGAACTGGAGTTGCGTGTGCGGTACTCGTCAAAAGAACTATGGAAAATATTCATATAGGTGTGGAAAGCAACAAGCTGATCCAAGAATCCGTGTTGTCCAGGCTGAAGAAGGAGTGGTCGATGTAGGCGTCACCAATCATCTGTGATATTGTTCGAGATTGTGATCAAAATAAAGCATGAATCCGACGCACAAAAGAACGGTATGCTCGGACTTGACTGGGGGGTGGCTTGGTTGGGATTCCAGAATGAGAGAGACGTCTGAGCATCATCATGTTCAAGATAGAGCTGATACCCGTGAGCAGTGATCCAAGTAGTTGCATTTTCAACAGAGAAAAAGGGATCATGACCACGATCCCCAAGCGCAGGTAGAAATGCCCGAGCGGCGGTCAATTGGGGGATAAAACCTGCCAACCAACACGTACAAAAGACCGATAGGACTTTATTTCTCCCTGCAAAATCTCGGCAGCATCGAACATGGTCAAACTGTATGTAGCTCAGCAAGTCAAAAAGACCAATCACAAGGGAATCTGTACTCAGAGTGGACACCTAGCAATACACTATAAAAGACTTGTCAATGAAGGTGACATTGCCAATAACGGAACGCATACCGGCAATATCGAACAGACGTCTCGTTGAAGGTACAACAGATATCACAATTTGGTTGAGGGGTGGGAGGTAGAGCAGATGATGTTTCGAGATTTGAGCGAAGTGGAATTGAAAGCAGACGAAATATTTGTGTTGTTTGAGTGCAGACCTGCCGAGACTTTATACTAAATGCTCGAGCCGCGCTCCGACGGAGATTAGCCCAGAATGTATGGTGTTGCAGCTCCGCACTTTGTCCTTGAGGCAATTAGTTGTAAAAGGAAACTCAGAACGAAACCTAATTGTGAAAATTGCCCCAGAATGTCTGATAGCAAACAGGCCTTGGAGATGATTTATGGCATCTTGGTATTAATCTTGACCATAATGGGACTCAGAAAGACCCCAGCATGGCGTAGCGCAATTGATATTCATGCAACATGTTCAGCTATTAATGAAATTTGTCAAGATGGTGTGCTGAGCAGTGTTGCTGATGCTGAATTGGGGCCAACATACGGATCATTATCAAGATCATCGGCGAAGGGCGGGGATTGATTGCGCATCAATGCATCAGTCGCACTTCTGATGCATTTGCCATCAGTCGCACTCTGTAGCGGGGTTGAGTCCCATTAATGGGAGTGAGTCGCACTTTTCAAGTGCGGGAGTGGGACTGGACGAGTCCCACTCCCACTAAAATCGTTGTTACTCTTAGCTATGGGAATCAAATCTAATGAGTTGTGAGACATTAATAGAGTGTTATCATTAAAGGATTGGCGGTCACTGATGCATGCCGGCGCTCAGCTGGCGGGACGGTTCCCAGTGCAGTAACTATCCACGTGATTGATGGCGCGTGGTGATCCCCGAGCCCCTTCAAATCAATGCATCAACACGAGGAGTGACCACACAGTTTTCCGAGTCACACAACTAAGTAGTTTACAATCCAGAAAAGTTCGTAACCTGCCAATCTCGTGAAAGACACAAGTCTGTGGCCCAGCAAGAAAAAGGCACAAGTTACAGACTGCTGAAGAAAAACACAACCCATGAAACAGACAAAGTAAAAAATGCACAACCTTTGGTCAAGAGTTTTTCAGCGACTGTTGTGGTATGACTTCTGCCGATCCGAAGGTGGCTGATGGCAACATCGGCATTGTTTGCCGAGATGACATGTCCTCAAAGCTCTGCTCCTGTCCGCTGGTTTGCGACATCACAATTTGAAGAATTATGATCATAATGCCATGCTCACAGTAGTTCAGTGTGTACTGGAGCAGATTTCTGAAATCCAACTATGTTCTGCCTGTGGAAACTTCAAACTCTGAAACCCTATCAATGACTGTCATATGTAGTCACACATCAATGATTTCAACTATCTGCCGAAAGGTGGCGTAACAAAAGAGCAGCACTCTTTGGAGTTGTGCCTTATTTCAGTGGATCAAAGGTTGTGACATCTTTTCAGCAGCATTCAACATGTCCATATTATATATTTGAAGAACTTCTGCTTTTTTGCCTTGTGGTGCTACAATATTAGAGCCCCTGCAAGCATGTGGATTTTATGAAGAGGCAGTTGTGATACCTGGGAGGTCACCTTGCACCTGCGTCTTTTTTCACCATTTCAGCTCAAGTGGTGTATCTTTGGAGGACAACACCCCAAGTGGAGTACCAAATAATATTGCAACGCTATTACAGCCATACATTTGGCCTTGATCCCAAGAAAACAGCTCACAAAACAAGTTTTTTTATCCCATTATCTACTGGATGCCACATTCCCCTGACGCCAGATTCATCAATTTTACGCGTTTTCACTCTAAACGTCGGTTTTGGAATCTGGCGCCACATTCTCAAATGAGAAAGATAGTGCAACATCCCACAACCAGAACTTGGTAAGCACTTGGGACGACACGAGCTATAGCTACAAGGACAGTACCGCGTGGGACGAGGAGAGTCAGGATGCAGATGTGGGCGCCGAGGTTGGCTGTTTCTTCTCCTCTCAACGTCAATTACGACCTCTTCTTTTTCTACCAGACTCATCCATATAATTCAGCCACCTATGTCACTTGAGCGCGGTAACCCCATACCAAGATTCTTGCAAGTTTGTTTTCCTTGTGTTGGAATCACCTTAAAGTTCGTTTCCCCTCGGGGTGTGTTTTGCCTTCTCTGTATCATTCACCATGCACCGGTGTACCTGCTTAATGTCGCAGCTACATATGAAATAGACTCGTAAGCAGACTGGTTACGAGTCTACATATGAAGTTTAATTTCGCCGCCTGCATCCCAGTTATTCCGGCCAACCCTTGTAGTGCACACAAAGCAATTTCACTGCAACTGTAGGATCTTCTTCATTCTTGGTAATCCTGGCACTGCTCGTATTGTCCTCCGGGAATCCACGCGACTGATGCAGGGCGAGCAAGAGCGAGCAGGGACCGGGAGAGCGACCTGTGCCCTCATCATTGCGGTTTGCGATGCCCAGTTTGAATTCTGCGCACGGAGAAAATGGTACTACGGAGATGAGCAGCGTCAGAACAGATCAGCAAGTCGTTTGAAGAACAAGTTCTGTATATGAGTTTCTCTAACAGTACGGACTACAAATTATTTCCCCGATTCTGTATATGTAATGTTAAGAATAGTGGTGCGGAATGCGCGGGTGGAGTAAAACGAGCGTGGGGTGATGGTAAGAAAGGCGCGTATGCGCGCCGTAGTCCCGTCGATGCGCGGGATCTAAAGACAGAGCCTATTAGCTCTTCACTCCAATCAATATGGACAGAGTTTATTATGTCTACCTAAAGACAGAGCCTATTACTGGATGTAATGTAAGTATGGAATAATAGAGATGTAAAGGAAAGATGTACACTCTTCACTGCAGTCAATATGGACAGAGTGAAGAGCGCTGAGTGGGACACGTAAGTATATATGTAATGTAAATTCTAGCTGTCGCGTTGCCCGCGCGTAGCGTACGCGCGGGCTCGCCTCCGTGCCGCCTTGCTCCGTAAATGTTAACATGTAAGGGTTAGAATTTCCGAAGGGATGGGAAAACTCGGGCCCATTCACAGAAATCATTTCACCCTGCAGCTATATCCGAGCACGCCCACCCTTGGTTGGAAATCTCGCCTTACATCTATCTATCTTCTCCTCCGCCGCCCTGCCGTGGCTAGATGCCACCGTGTGCCACGTTCGATAATTATGGAGGGGTTTTTTTTTGGGGGGGGGGCGTCAAACCCTCAATAGTTATTGACAGGTGGCGGTATTTTTAGCTGACTTCGAATGGATTTTTTGAAGAAGAGAAGTTTTTTGTATTACTTAGAACGGCACCGACAGTAGTCGTGTTTGAATTTGTAGAGAATACAATTGTGCTTGTCCTACGAACTGAAAGAACTCACAAAGCCTTCGCAACCTCTGCCGTCTTTTGATTAATAAATGCAATCCCCGCCTCCCTAAAATTGTCGTTTTCAACTAAACTCCCATTTCCAAATCCCTGGAACACAATATGCTGCCCACCACTCGGACCATACGAAGGCCAGACGGGTGCACCAGCGACGAGATTATTGTTGGGAGTTTGGTCGTGCGTGAAAGCTACAAAAACATAAGCAGGGGTATGGACCGGAAGACCAGAAGATGGGATGGGGAACGTACAAATCCACATGCTACTCATGAGCAGAGCGAGTTCGGTGTCGATGACTCGAGGACCAAGAGGCTGGTTAGAGGGTAACGCGGTGTTGTTATTTCGGTCGTTGAACACATAGGCAACCTCAGAGAAATGCGTAGCTAACAGCAAACTTGATCAGAGACGCTGTCGAGAAAGGTACTTAAGAGGACATACCACCAGGATCTATCGGGAAGTGATAAGGCGGTTGATTGAACCTGTACGAGAATGTAGCTGCCGCTTTTGCATTCGCCTGGGCAAAAGCACGTCGGGGTCCAACCATGACTGCGTCGCCGAAGAAGGCCCCGCTCTGTGTAGAGTGCCTCACTGAGGAATTGGACCGAAGTTGAAAGTGACAGAGAGCTTACTCTCTTGTCCTGGAATCCAGTTGATAGTATACCGTCTCCTGTACCAATAGGAACGCCTTGAGCAGGGTCGTCGGGGTAGAGTTGCAAGATTTGTTGTACATCTGCGGCACTGGTGAAGGCGTAGTTTGCTGCGAAACCAATATAAAATCTGCAAACTGGCATAAAAAGAAAAGACACACTTGAATTCCTTGCCAGAATCGCATTGACCAAATCTGAATCGAAATTAACACCGCGAGTCATGAAGGCAGTCCCTTCGTCCGAGTTCGCTGTTCCGTGTAATTCAGTACTCGGAATCAAAGAATGCACAAGCCGACTCGCCGCCAACAATCAATGGAACTTTTACAAACTCCCCATCACTAACCTGCCCTGCCGGATCCACCTTAATGAAATCACCATCAACGACCGGATTAAAGGCCCCTGAACCAACTAGCGCCACTGAAGCGTTGAAGGTGGAAAGAGGGAGAGCTTGGAGACATGCGATGTCCGAACAGTTCGTGATGGAGAGGAGGCTGTTCCATGTTGCGTTGTATGTGGCGGCGCGATTGGAGGCCATCAAGGGGGCGAAGTAGCCGCTTTCAGAGATAACTGGAGGCAAGTCAACATTATTCAAGTGGAAACAAGAGGATAAGAGGGACGCACCACCACGAAAGAGATGATCATTTCTCCCACCAAAAGCAAGCATGTGTTGGAATACGGAACTTCCACCGGCACTAAAGCAGGTGACATCAGTGCATAATAAAGTAATCAACTTGGACTTGACGCACCTCTCACCCTGAATGGTCACTTTCGACGGGTCGCCCCCAAATGCTGCGATATTTTCGTTGATCCAATGGAGAGCGAGGCGCTGGTCCTTCAATCCTAAATTGAGTAGACCAGCTTTTCTGGGTTCGTCGCCGACAGGGAAGCCATAGGCTGTAAGACGATAATTGAAGGAGGCGAAGATCTACGAAAGAATTAGAATCATTTTCGAAGGAAAGATGAGAGCCTTACGATGGGCTTGCTCATATTAACGGACCGCTGAACATTGAAACTTCCATTATATCGGATATTGTCCGACGATCCCATGGTGTATCCACCACCTACAGGCCAACGTCAGCGTCTCTTAGCTTATTCCTACAGCAGTAAAAAGAAACGACCTACCATAAATCCAAACCAACACCGGCAACCCCTGTCCCGGCTTCACACCCGTCGGTCTAATAACATTAACCGTTAAGCAATCCTCCCCCTGCACGTAACCAATATCATCCCCGCCGATACCTACACATCCCACCGAATAATTCAACGCCTGCTTCACTTCGCTGAATCGCTCATTAAGGGATTGAGCGGGGACGAAACGACGAGAAGGTTGGGCGTAGGGGATTCCACCGAAGAAGTCTTGGTTGAAGGTAGGGAGGAAGGTGCCGGCGTAGGTCCCGTTGAGGGTTGTGACTGTTGGTTGGGTGGAGGATTGGGCGCAGACGTGAAGAGCGAGAAGGAGATGTAGGAGAAGAATTGGAAGAGCAGCATCGGGGTCGATTCTCGGACTGGACTTGGAAGAATCGCGCCTTTTGCCCAGAGTGAGCCGAACACTGACAAGGCATTGCTTCCTTATATGTATTTTCTCATAGGACTTCCATGTCGCCAAGAAAAACTTGCGCGGAGAAACCAGTAACATGCGATGTTGCACTTGTGTTGAGTCTTCTGACTCAATGGTGACCGATGTCGAACTGAGCATGTGGACACATGGGAAAGGATCTCCATCGCCCACTGTCCATTAAGATGTAGCGACTCCCATGAAATGGGACTTCGAAGAACGAAGATCCATACGTGAGGAGTGGCTGAGGCTCAGCACCCTCAGAAGGTGAGGAAAGCGGTCAGCTGGTGACGAAGAGAATCCCACAGCTGTGACAGCGCCGGATTGTTTCGGCCGGCTGCCAGCCACTAGGAAGAAAACCAATGATTGGCTCCACTCCGAGTCAAAGATAGAGAGCATGAGAGAATAGCGAAGCGATTGAGGGACAACTGTTTGCAAGGCGCTCGTCATCTTTTTTGTTCAGGAGAATACATAGAATGGATCATGAATCCAGGAGACTTTGAGGAAAGTCCACGGGTTTTGTGTAATGGCGCACAGAACCGCCGCACCCGAAACTCACCTTTCGGAACATCGACTGTGTTGTGTATAGTATGTTGCCCAGCACAGGTGGCTGGGTAACGGCCCAAGCCACCATTTGATAATACGAAACAGCTGGGAAACATGGTGGGCATGCGGAGGAAATGAATATCGAATAGATCCGTGAGCCGGAAGAATCAAAGGCGGAGATTTTCACCGAAAATAAGTAAGGCTTGAATGTGATTTAAATACTCACAAACTGATGAGTGGGGAAATAGGTCGTGGACATCGAGCATTCTGCTGCAGCGGGCCGGCGAAGGAACAGAAGTGTATTGGGCGTTGCACGACTGAGCGAACACCCAATCGAAGTGCGCAGAACAGGACATGGAAGGCCGTGAAAGACCATCCGATGAACGGCGACAGCAAAAGTGAAACGGCAATGGCTGCTCCGGACAGTGGGATCCTGGGGGTGTTAGAGATCCAGAAATCCATGTCCAGGGAGAACTGTGCGGATCCGGAAGAGAAAAACAGGGCGGAAATAGATTACACAGAAAGAGGTCGAGCCAACGCGTATCTTTTCGCAAAGAAACAAGGATGGCCCTGGGCACCTGAGGATTAAACCAGCCAAAGACGCACTCTGCCAGAAGGTACGGGCCTTCTATGGAATTTTCAGCGGTTTCGACGAACCAAAAAGTCCGCAGAATGTGTTTCCTTGAGTTCTGGAGCGTTTCATGATGCCCGTCCCTTCATAGCACCTGGGAATCCGCGCTGCCGAAGGCATGACCAAGAATAATCAAGGAAAGTAATTTCTCTGGATCAGGAAATTCGTTTTAATGCTGAGACGCCAAGCGACAGTAATAGTCGTCGCTATACCGAGTATGTAGGCCGCTCACGGAGGAGTGAGGATTTGATGGTAAATTCGTTCGGAGTCAAGAACACGAATCCGATGAGGCCGGCAGCCAGACAATATCACAGCGAGAGAGCAGTACACTTTCCGATCGGTCCACCCGTTCTCGGATGAAGAATCAATCCCAGAGCGCGCCCCTCCAGAGAAATCGTAAACTCCCATCCTTTGAAATATCACCATTGTGGAGTTTAAAATGCGCCGTGAACGCATTTGAAGAGTCTGCAGAAGATTTCTAGGACAGTTTCGGTACAAGTAACCAAAAAACCTTCAGTCCTCGTTCATCTTCAAGTCGAGAGAATTCAGTTGACGCTACGAAATTAAAACGGAAACATATGGAGCTTACGGGTTTATTGACACCGTCGTGCAGATAGAGACCTCTCACATACAAGAGAACGCTGTGAGCTGGATTATTTCTAGTTTTCTGTGCGCAGCTAGACGATCTCCACAATTTCCGCCAAGGTTTCGGTGCCTCTACGACGTCCGTCATCCGGAAAGCAACGGCGAGAGAACGGGATTGCGGGCAAAGGAGTAGAAAAGGGCACACCCAGAAATGTGACAAAAAGACGAAGCAGCATGGTTCGGGATGGCGCACGGTCAAGAGATTCGGCATGGGAATGTCGCCGAAAATAGAGCACAGTGATTTCAGCAGCCTGTGGGGCAGGTATAGCGGGTTGAATTGTAATGGAGCTCAGAAGCAGGACTTGTAGCCCAATTTGCGAGGCGATCTGAGTCTACTAACGAGAGATAAATTTCGTCGGATCCAAATTCGTTCGGTCCTCGTGCCGTTCAGGACGAATCGGATGGCGCCAGATGACGAGAGAAGATAAAAATGGGCTACACAGGAACAAGGTAGGCTGCGCAAGAAATGGACAGCGTGATGGAAGTTCGGAGCAAGGAGAACGTTGCTTGGTTTGAACACCGCAGACAAACATTTGCACTGCTTTGCTGGTTTGCTTCCTTCGTCATGCACGCAACACGAGCACTGGTCCACTCGCCTCTTCCCGTTATTCTTTGCGCTCGCCGACGTTCGCCTCAAGTTAGTTGAAGATCGGCATTATCGACAATTCGCTGGCGTTTAGAATAGTGCACAGGCTGTGAGCAATCTTCAATCCTCGCCTTCAAGTTGGTTTCTAATCTTCCCAGCCAATCTTCCGGTCTTTCTCTCGGTCGTGCCTCCGTCGTTGTGCCCTTGGGTCTCCCCCTTCACCCCTACGCCACTCGTCTGCATCTGTCTCGCCCGCTCATCGCTTATTACTGCCGCACCTCTTGCTGTTCTGTCCATCTTCGTGCAGAATCCACTCGACGAGACGGACGATGTACAGCGTGGACGATGTACTACAGCCTTTTCTTGCAAGCACGAACCCTTTAGAGAAGTGCACGACACCCTTCTGAGCCGTTGCTCCGTACCACACAGGTCGACCCTCTACTGCTTGTCGATGAGTGAAATGAGCGAAATTAACGATGTTCTGTGCAGTCCTTTTTTTCCCCTTGGCTCGCGGTCCAGAATGGTTAGACTCTCCTCACCCGCGGCCGATTATTTGAGCCCCCCCGCCCTTGCCCTCCCCATAACTACTCGTTCTGAGCTCTCCTGTTTCGCCAATCCGGGTTCCCAATATTTGCGGTGGTATCACGTGACACCATCCTTCGCCTTCACCTTCATCTCGCCGTCCTGTCCGGTCACCCACGTCGAATCGGCACTGACTACACGATGTCTAATACATTCGCGCTGCTCCTCCCGCCATCTGCTTCCTTCTGGGCGCTGTTACCGTCAGTTCAGATGACGCACGGCGACGTGGCGCAGTGCCGATTGTGGACTATGCAGTCCTGCCTGATAGATATTTCCGTGCTCATGATTACGCTATTCCACTGGCGGTACATCTGCTGCTCGTTCGGCGCGTTGGGAGCCTTTTACCTCGTCCTCGTTTTCGTGATTTGAGAACCCTCGTCTTCATCTCGCCCTCTAGTCCGGCCACCCACGCCTAATATGAATAGGAGTAAGGAAGGAAACGGCGGGAGAGGGAAGTGGGGGAGCAGCGGTCGACGCTCGGCAGCGAGAAGGGCTGTGTCGGGGGATAAGGACAAGGAGGATGCGGACGGGGAGGAAGCGAAGGAGGGCGAGCACGTGTGCGTGATACGTACGATGGAGCGTGTCATGGTCCCGCCACCTGCGGCTATGGAGCCCGTACACCAGCGATGCGTCCTTCACGGGGAGGAAAGGCGTGTCGATATCGACATCAAGGCCGAGGACGTGCCGCATCTTCACGTACCGTCGTCGGGTCAGTTAAGCCCATATGTTAACATCTCCTATAGCTTGCATGCTCAATTGGATGATATCAAAGAGTCCCAATATCCTCTATGATTATATCCCGGTGAATGTGTTACCCCATTCGAGGCCTCGAGGGTATGGCTGTGATGAATCCTTCCTCCAATAATTCCACTACTCCTTCCGCGGATAATCAGCTCCCCCAGAACTAGAACGTATCATCCCCGAGATGGCCCGTTCCACGCCTGATTTGGACAGGCTGGCGAGTGAAAGAATGGTATGCTTTGAAAGTGAGTCTGAACCATTCCCGCATGGGTGGAATCTTGTATCCGGTCTTGATCGGGTCGCTATGTTAACCCGCACACCGGAATGTCTTGTGCGGGGTAACCCCGTCTGCACAGCGGATATCTTGCTCCCGTTCCTCGCTGCCAACTTGGAACCTCCGGAATTTTTTACAACATTACCGCTCTGGCATCAGAGGTCCAGGTCGTCCTCGTCGCATGTACTGGCATCACGAACCTATTGCTGTACATTGGGACTGCCGTGGACGCGTGCGCTCGGGCCTTGCGGCATCTCAGGCGGTTTACAGTTAGCGCCGTTCTTGGAAAGATTCCCTCCTGAATGTCTTGTCCTCTTCGGGCCATCTCATGCTCTTGGAGGTGCTCGGCAACGGTTGGGACGCCTCTTGGGTGCGCGCTTTACATTTATCCCACATCTCACGCACATTGGATTCAATTGTTACACCCTCCAGAGCCAACTTTTGCATCTCGCTGCGGACATACGCCTGCGCTGCATCGTGTTTTTGTCTTTCGGCCCTGGAACACAGGATATTCCAAGCTCGCTAACATCCTCCACATCAAAGCCCTCCAAACACGCCTTGATGCCGAAGACGTCCGCATCATCTGCCTCGCCCTAAATCCAGGCGCCAAGACCGTCATGGCTGCCATTCACACTGGAAAGAACGGATATTTTGTTCGGCTGGACATGTTACCAAAAATAATGGTTTGGGGCACAAACTAAATGAGACTGAAAATGCGGTCAAAAACAACAATTTCGACAAAGGTGAATGAGTTGCTGAAATGATAAGATTCAGTAGTGTTTTCTGCCATGCTGAATATAACAGTTTAGGCTACAACTTTTCCACACCCGAAAGTGAGGCCTAAAATTATCAAATCAGCAAAAGTTTCAGCTCAATTGAAGTCAATGCCAAAACTGTTGCTGAAAACAATACTTTCATCTGCCGTTTTGACAAAGCTGAATTGACAGCCGGATATTGTACTTTCGGCGAACCAGAGCCGAAATGATGGCTGACTGTTATTGTTTTGGGAAGCCGGGGCCGAAACAATAGCATTCGGCCGTCAATTCGGCCCAATTCTATTGTTTTGGTGCAGCTGAACATGCAGCTGAAAATGATCATTTCAGCTACAGTTCCAGTAACACTGAAATTCCTACATTCGGTCAAGCTGAATTTGTTGCTGAGTACATAGCTTTAGTCCTCACTTTCGAACATGGTGTGATTGCGACGCCGTGCAAGTCTGCTCAAGACCCGAGGCTGAGAGAGGAGTTGTATGAGACCACGGAAATGGTCGTGCGTGAACTTGGGCTGTGATTCCGCGTATTTTTTTCCATGAAATTACAGTAACAGGGACATTTCGCAGTGCACATGATCGGTTCCACCCTAAAAACGGTTGCGACTGCCACGTCTTTTCCGTCCATTCGGAGAGAATTATCAAGAGAATCTGCTAGTATGTTGGCCTTCAAGTGAAGTAGTCTCAGAACGGATTTCACTGGAGACGTCCAGAGTGTGCCTGGCGTTCGCAAACCATCCCACATTCACCAGCCTGTCGTTAAGACTCCAAGTACGTCGAGAAGAGACTAATTACGCTATTCACTGATAAATGCCGGTCAAGAGTACGCTCTTGAACTCTGACAAGACAGGCCTCCGCTCCGCTCCGGCAAATAAAGGCGAAAGTGAAAAATATATCTTGCATCGAGGAAGCACAATGCTGTAAGGAACATAATAATAATGGAAAGGGGGAATTACCGAAGCCTTAGAGTGCTTGCGATCAATCTGTTCAAGGCCATTTCATTGCGAAATATCCCAGAGAATTTGGTCCAGCAAACCAATGATTCCCAGCGAAGCAGGAAGCAGCGGGAGTGGAACAGCAGGAAATCAATACACGAGAGCTGTCGGCGGAAAGTGATTGGAATCAAATCGGGATCTTATAGGGCCGCGCTCTCTCATCTTTTTCTCATCGGGGTTGCCTCGGTTACGTTTCAACGTTTCAACATTATTGGCTCGTGCGGGGTTGCCGTCGCTCGGGTTGGGCACGCCCTATAATGTCTGGAAACGAGACAAGGAGCCGGAACATTTGGTTTCGGAAACGGTTTCGGCTGACCTGAAACTTTCACTTTTGGAAAAGGTTTTGGCACCACCAGACCTGTTTCAGACATTTTTAGGTTCCGAACCGTTTCCTGACGCCCCGAAACAATAGTTTTTACTGAGTGGCTGAGCAATGTCTTGATTTGGTGCGGGAGCATTTCAGCATGTTCTTTGCCATGGAAAAAGTCCAGCACATGAGCCCATATCTCCTGCACCGCCCCGGGAATGAAAACACAATATCGTCGATGGTGGTCCAAATCTGCTCAAAATTTACCTTCTGCAGGGCCGAGCACGGTCTTGATCTGGGCGGGAGCATTTCAGCATGTTCCCTGCGATAGAAAAAATCCGGCAAACTTGTTCTCGTTCATCTTCCAGGCTGTAAGGAATTTATTATTATTTCCACAACCAATGTCAACCACCAACGCAACTTGAATACAAGCTTGTCACTAATTTCACGGGAACTCATATAGATTGTGTCATTTCATAACAAGGTCAATTACAAGCTAGACTAGAGTGCGCAAGGGCACCAATTATCCGTGAACCGGTAAGCGGATTCAGTACGTTGATACCGGGATGCAGCTTGTGGCGCAACATTCCCCGGGCAGCCTCCCAAACACGGTACCCGGAGGGCTATTAACTGCGTCAGCACCTCACATGTGTCCGGGAGAATGAAAACCGACCAGCGTAGGATAAACTCTGGACAAATACCGCCGCACTTGACGCAGCCCGGGCAGCAAGCGCCCGGCCGAACTTCCGCGGTCTCGCCGAGGGGACTAAATATCCACAAGGAAATGGCGATTAATATGTATTCGGTGACAAGGGTTTATGTTGAGCGCACCAGCGTGTGGCAGGACAGTCGATGTGGGAGCAGTCGATGTCCGTGGGGACAGCGCCGACCATTTGAGAGGTGAAAATGACAGAGAGGAGGACAGTAAGGGAGGCAAATTTTGCGTGCATGTTGACTAGGGAGGTGGGTGGCTGAGCGAGCGTCGTCTCATCTTCATGATTTATACCTTGGCCAAGGCCTTGGGTATGTCATTGACAGACCTGGCATTTACGGTATGGTGACCCTGCCTCAGGAACCCGCCCAGGCATTACGGAGCGAAATACAATTGCGCTCAGTAGTCACATCTTGAAATGAACAGCTTGCGTGACTAGGATCTCCGGGACCCAACTCTTTTTTATGCGGGTTGCAAGAGGAGATAAATGCGCCGTGGATGGTACGCATCTAGTGTTGCCGCGGCTCGGCTATGGCTGGCTCGGCTCGGCTTTTGATGGCTCCAGAGCCATCACCGCCTAAAGCCGAGCCAAGCCATTTATAGACGGCTGGCTTGAGCGGCTTGCGGCTTAGCTGCGGCTCAGCCGCGGCTCGGAGAGCATTGGTTGCCGCTTGGGTTCTAACCACTTATACGACCTTTTAGTAGCTGCAGGATTCTCGAGATAACAGGGCTTGCACCCCACAACAACCTCGGCACTCGACGAAATCGATTGTTACGTCAAATGATTATCGGATGTGGCCGTAAGGTGATCTGATCAGCTGTCTCCGCTCAAAGTCAGCTTATCGTTATTAACTTTCTCGTGGCACGCGGGTTGCCATGAGAAACACCCATGAGTTGTTCTCTGTAGTAGGAGGCATCACACAACATGTAGAGTGCTCAAAATACCAGAGGGGAGTGGTCTGCTAGCACATTTGAAAAAAGGCCTGAAAGCCGTGGCTAAGCTGGGCTTAAGCCGGCTTCAGCCGAAGCCGAGCCACTTATAGCCACTGTGGGAACGGCTGGCTCGGCTCGGCTAAATTTCGGCTTCGCTCAATCGGCTAGCCAAGCCAAGCCGAGCCGCGGCAACACTATACGCATCGCGCGCGTGGGTGCGGGAGCGGCCACGATCGGGCAGAAGCGGCGGCAGCAGTAGCGGCAGTGATGGGGGCTGAAGCTGCATTGTTAGCGCTGCTTGTGGCGACCAGGAAGGGGGACCCACTGGTTTGGGTGCTGCCTCGGGTCGGAGCACTCAGCGGGCGTGGCATAGCATAGTAGGCTGGTGTCCATCGTGGTTGGGGGTGAGGCAGAGTCGTCCTTCGCTGCCCATTTTTATTAGCTCTTTGGACAAAGAGGCCATTTTCTCGGTGCGTACAGGTATTTCCAATGCCTCGTCATCGTTCCGGAGGCTGTATCTGCTGAGTTTCTTGGTTTTCTTGACCTCGTGGACTTCCAGATGCAGGATTGAGGAAAGAGGGCCAGGGGAAACAGCCGTGAAAAACCCCTGAAAGAGGGTGTTGTGGCTTGTCAACAAAGAGAATCATGCAGGCCTGGGTTCATTGTACATTTGAGTGTTTGTGCATTAGCGAACGAGTGACCGGTAAGGGGTGGAAGGCGGGGGTGGGAGCGTGGGATCGAGCGGGGCTCCACAGTCGTGCATGACAGATTTCCATTGATTAGAATCCGCCACATGGCTGCACAAACGATAAAATAATCTTCTTTGGTGACCGAGCGTCATGTTTCTATTTTTGTATTCATTCCTGCACAGATACACACGGACCGCCGTTGGCCGTATGGACAAAGAGCACTTTGATTTGAAAGTGCGTGGGGGTTGAGCTGACTGAGTGGCACACCGACGGGTCGACAACAGCAGGGGCGCCAATGGAGCCACGGGTGTTGACGGCGAGATGTGCGCGGCTGAGGTGCGAGAGCAGACTGGGGTCTGGGTCGGTGTTGTGTTTACGTGGACACGGTACAGTCCAGGTCCATGTTCGCTGAAGCGTCGTACTTATAGTGCGAGATTTGTGATCGGGTGATCCAACATCGGGGAGTTTGCCGCAAAGGGCTTCGAGGCGTGCAGGGGCTTCGAGGCGTGCAGGGGCTTCAGCCCTAGGGCATCCTTAGCGACCTCACTGTGTCCGACCTGCTCACGAGTGGCGTGAGAAATCCGCCCACAGTGGTGGTACGGAACAAGGGAACTCTCCATTTGTGGAAATCTTGCAGGCCCCCAGGATCGCGATCGTATATGTGAGCTGCGCTCCAACTTCATGGTGTGTCTTTCTTGTCTGCCGGCGGAGGACAGACACCAGGGGCAAAAGACGACCCACTTGGAAGTCGAGTGCGTTACATGCACTCAGCCTGTAGTGTGTCAGTTGACATGACAAAGGTTTGAAAGACCTTTGTTGCATCTTTCTTTTTGGAGGTGAGTCAAAGAAGAAACAAAGATGCCACAAAGGTCTTTCAAACCTTTGTTGCATCAACTAACGCACTACAGACTGAGTGTGTGCAACACACTTGGAAACTGAGTGCATCATTGTTTGCCCTCATTGAGAATCATGTGCCGCACGTAATATACCCTCAACGAATGTTTCGATAGCTAGCACAATTCTTTTGCTCTTCACAAAATTCATCCCCAAATTATTGGGCATCTTGGCAAGTGAAAAATGATACCAATGCATATTCTGGCAGGATAATATAGTACAATTTGATCTGGAGTAACCTTTGGGTGAACTGTATTGATGGTACTTGTAAGATCTTGATCAAGTTCAGAAAGTTAAGCAGTAACAACTTGCGAAGTGATAGTGTGATCCCATCACCACGAGGATCGCAAGTTCAACTGGTAGCAACTCAGAAGCTATTTCGGGGAATATGTGTCGGGTTTAGGAGACAGCATAAAGATGTGTCAGTTTTCTGCTGTGTGTTGGATGCACAAAATGTGTCGCTGTGTCGGGTTTCAGGGAGCCTCTGTAGTTGGTTCTTGGGTCAGAAATCATTGAGCTGTTGGAGTGCAGAGTGTTCAGATTTATCACTGGCACTCATTAGATGGCAGAAAAAAGCATGATTCGCTTGAAGGAGGTGGTTGGAGGTAAGTTGAAGAGCAACGGCTGAACGCGGAAGAAGCGGCCCGGCATAAGGGTGTGAACTCCTTCCCTATAAGGCAGTAGAGGAGGGGGGTGTCAGCTTGGGGCCGAAAGAAAATTTTCGACCCTATATCTGATTTTCGAATCCCGACTTCCCCTTGAGCACCGAGTACTCGAGTTTCTTAGCAATCATTGACTGTGATACTGTACAATTTCGTTCAATTCGGCGGTCACGCGTCACGCCCACTTTTTTTTATTGCGGCAATAATTTTTTCTCAATTTATCGGAATTCTTTTGGATTTTAATTGTACTAAAATTTCCGGATTGGTGCAGAATTGATCGAAATTGTACAGTACGTTGAGATGAAGAAAGAGTATTTGTGGCAACTCCCATGGCCTAAAGTCTCAGACTAGATATAGAGTGAATAAGTCAGGCCTATACGTTGCTTAAAAGGGTTCGTTGAAAGGGTGGACGCCGAACCAACAAAGGTGTTGGCTCATCGATGAATCCAGTCAAGCTTGTATGCCTAAAATGGTATGGCCGATGTCGGGTTAGACTGGTAACCGATCTGTCTATGAAAAGTGTCGATAGACAGACTGGTCGATCTGAGTTTCAATTTACATGGGGCGCGATCAATCACTTTCCCTCACGTGTTTTTCACAGGACCAGAACGAAAATATTCAATCCCGTAGCAAAGGAAGAGCTAAATTCATATAAAATTTGGGGGAAGCACCTCTATCATGCTACTAAATAATACTGTCTTCAGAATGTGTTATACTGTGATATGCAGACAAACCAGCGGTACTTTGTCAGTTTTGTTGCTAAAACAGAATTGTACACCATTTCAGATGGAATGGTGCCAAAGGTTTGGCCCTTTTTGTGTTTTAAGAGTGTCCATGCTCGATAAGTATTTTTTCACCTGCCCTCAGGCTCTTATTGTGGAGCTTTGAATATTTCTGAATTTAACACGTGCCGAAAGCGTGATAAAAACGTGATAAAAATGTGACCGATCGCTCCCCATGTAAATTAAACCTCAGATCGACCGGTCTGTCTACCGACACTTCATAGACAGATCGGTCACCGGTAGATGTCCGGTTCTTTGCCAAAAAATCCGAACCCCGACCCGGACCACAGGCCCGGTCAGGTCCGGTTTATTTTCGGGTTCAGAACAGGTTCAAACCCGAAAGATTTCCCACGCACTAGCGGTGTATATTTTGGATCCAGAAACCTTCTGACAGGTGTAAGCTATGTTTTCTTTGGCAAAGAGATGTTGTTTGAATTATTTTTTTAACGTACATATCAGAACGAGAAAGAATGAATTTTTGATCACTTTGATGGCATTTGGATCAATCAACAATTGCACTTTCTGTTGAATTTCCGCAGGGTATTCAGGCCTCCCCAGGTACCAAAGATCTTTCTTGGCATGAGGGAAGCACTCATGCTTCATGGTGAGGCAAATTGTTGACAATTTCTGAATCAAAATGGACGAACGGTTCGCACAGGTTCGGAAAAATCACCAAACCTCCGAACCCCGAACCGGACATGGGGTTCGGTTCAGGTCTGGTTCAGGTTCGGAATCGGTTCTGAACCCGACCCCGGCAACACCACAAATGAGTCATGCATCTCGCACGCGTCCCTCTTGAACTCTGAGTAACCTTGCAGTGCCGCTGGCTGCATGGCTTGCCCTCGAATTCCTACTGTGTCGACTCGTATCTAGATCCCCCTCCCGGGACACAACAATCAATTACCAGCTGGTGGACGAATCGAAAATCCGTAGAGGCAGAAATTTCCCCATTTTTCCCGACAGACGTGAGCCGTGTGCAACAAAGCCTCAATATAACTTATGACTTCGACAACCGTGTTAGGTTGTTCTAAGCGAAAAATTGGAACAGTCAGACTGCTATTCCGCGCGCCGATGTACTCTTCTACGGAATTTTAGAGTGTATCCATTTTGCATGTGTAAACCATGCGCTTGCCGCCTGCCTTCATCGGCGGGTGACTCATAATCTGGATTACTCTGAGCCAGACGCGCTAGGGCTTCCACTGCTATAACACTGTACCCAGATGCATGCCAGAAATAAGAGTGATTCAAATCTGAAAGGGCTGTTGATTTAACGACATAATTTCCACAGCCAGGGTTGTGGAAAATTACTATGGCAGGTACATGGGGCCAAAAACTACAGCACTCTCGAAACATTGTTCGCATATTCAACTACACTTCACGAGGGCCATCCAAACTCAAAGGGTGACAGGGATGCAATTGATGGCGATGAGGCCTCCCCATCCTGCGTCGGGAGTATCGCAAGTGACGGTGGTGCTTCCGCTATCCAGATGTCAAGAAACATCGAATAGTTAAGAGGCAGCGAACATACCAGTTGTTGCCGACGAGGGTGATGGGGGAGCAGCTGAGTCCGACGAGGACGTCGAGGCCGGTGAGATCGAGGCCCAGGAGAGCAGCGACGGCGGAGGCAGCGGTGCTCGAGGACGGAACAGTACTGGCACAGCACTGGTTCGACGTCGGGGGCGTCACCGGGGGAGTAGTCCACGGCATGGCGGCAGCAAGGGTCTACGATTGAAAATTAGTCAAGTGGCCCGGGAGAATTCAGAAGGAAGACCTACAATGAGAACTGAAGCGGTAACGATAGAGAGTTTGGAGAACATGTTTGTTTAAAGAGCTTGAACTACGGGGGATGTTGTTCGAGTGAGGATTGAAGGTAAGAGGTTCTAGGTTTTATACATTTTCGGCAACCAGGAAGGCTTAAAGGAGCCGACTCTGTGAAGAGTAGTGCGTCAGGAGATGAGAAGAATGACGAGTCGTCCAGGGCGGAAGGTGGAGCCATTGGACAGCCTTTCGGACACGAGAAGGACGGGCTCAGCAGGGACCCGCGCGCAAGTGTATTGAGATTCGCGTCAAGGACGTCCTACACCCTCACGGTATCGCGAAGAGTGGAGCGGTGGAGCTGATATGGCACGGGTGGAGGGGCAGTTGTTAATATAGATACCGTCTATGAACAACCCAAGACAATGGCGCCAAGGTGACAGCGGTGCTGACAGTGATAGAGCGGCCCTTGGAAAACCGCATCGGGAATGCACGACCCACGGTGCGGATGTCATTAATCATGAAGACCACTGTCCAAAGATTAAATATTGGCGAACCATAATAGCAAACGGCGTGCGTTTCGGTGTCTGGACTTGACAAGGTGTGGTGCTGTAGTCCATTGGGTTATCCAAACAGTTTTTCAAGGCGCTGTCGTCCTTTAGCCAAATTCAACGATGGGCAACGATGTCAATCCCGCATTGTTATAGAATCATAACCCAAGTTGGCTTCGTCAGCTATTGGCCATCGGGGAACCCGAATTAAGTGGATGCGATTGCACATGCGTTTGTGTTGCATTATGATCTCGGTCACCGTGTTTTTGGACTGTTTTGTATTTTCCGAGAGGACTGGAGCAGCAAGTTGAGCCCCCGCCCAGCACCAGCCTTTGATCAGCCTCGCAACTTTCCACACGGTTTGTGTCTGCTTGCCGTCGGGCGATTCCTGTCCCTTTGTCGTCACAAGGTTTCCGTTGTGGCCGACCAATGAATTGTGACATACAGACAGGTCAGGTGAATGAATTGTGGCATACAGACAGGTCAGACACTGACAGGTGCCAGCCGAGGGGTGTTTCAATACTGCGCACACGGGAATCCAACCGTTCTTTTTTATTTTTTATTTTACTGTTTTGAACAGAACCACGCCCTCCGAGACGAGTTCCAAGACGATTATCGTCTGATTCTCGACCGCAGACAATGCGTTATCATGAGCTGGTTTCGACGGTTGTGACTCAGGCGGCACCGGTTTTGCGCCAGTTCAAACTTCACGGTACGAGTCAGTGTTGGCAATTAAGGCTTAAGGACCCACCTGAGCGGAGCCTAAGGCTTAATCGGTAATAATCTTAAAGGCAGCCCTAGCTTCATTATATGTACGAGAACCTCCTCTGTCGTAAATGTAATATTACGAACGACGTGAACGGTTGGCTGTCGAAAGGGAGAACCGTAGGGTGTTGCTCATCCGGATTCGCAGAGCGTGGGCACTGAACCATGGGTGGAAGTGACAAGAAGTCTGGGGATATATAGGACGAACAAAGAGGATTAGTGCTGCAGACGAAGGAAAAAAACAGATAGGAAGAAAGAGAAAATCGGCAGAAATATGGAGTTAGCATTTTTTTCACACCTCGCTGCTGCATGATGCTACATGGAGAAAAGGGAGGAAGCAGCATGCATTGAACAAAAGGCGACGGGAGGGCAAAGAGCGAGAACGTACCTTACGATCCCAATAGTTCCATCTGTCGCTCCAATTGACATTGTTCCGTGGCAAGAACCGACCGGTTGCTGCGAGAGAGTCTGTTGAGAAGGCGAATCAGAACTGACCGCGAATGTGGAAGGGACCGAAGGAAGGAAGGAGGAGCGGGGGAATAATAGACAAACTCGCCGGAGGGTTGGGATGATGAGGATGTAGAGGGACCAGCACAGAAAGGTGGCGTATGCGAAGCGTGCAGGTACGGGTAAGAAGTATTGAGAAGTCGGCATGGGTGGAGGTGGTGGTGTCAGAGTTGAAGGTGGGAAATGGCATCACGATCGGAGAGTGGCACCGGGCCATGATGGAGACGGCAGTGAGGAGGGCGGGGCGGGATGGGCGAGCGCAGAGAAAGACGATGGAGTGTGCTGTTGCGATGGGACGCGCGCGAGAACAATGCCTCGTGTCGTCCCATCGAGACGAAGCGAGGCGCGGCAGTGGGTTTTTTGCAGGCGGGAATCAGGCAGGCATGCTGCAGCAGCGGGAGCTGGAAAAAAATCGGGGACGGGCGTATCGCCGAAGGGTAGGGTAGCTACATCGGCCTTTTAACAGCTTACTTGCCGGCGCTTGTACAAGCTTGTACAAGCCCGAAAGTCCGAAAAGCCGACAAGACGACAAGCTATGTCAAAAATCTGACAAGTAACTCCCCGCAAGCTGGAAAAGTCAGACAAGCCCACAAGAGACACAAGGAATATGCAGTATTTCATTATATATTGAGCTACGTATTACAATGTGGCCTACATGGGTTATAAAAAGGCCTGGAAAAATGGTAGGAAGTACGAAAAAAAGGAGTGTTGAGCCGGGCGCCCGGAGCGGCAAACTTAAGAGGAAGCTAAGGACAGTGAGCTGTAGGTAGGGAGCGTGGGATGCGACTAAGAGATCCAAACCGGACCGGGCGCAAACACGGCGGAGTAGGCGGCAGTGCATACTGGATATCGCGATGGTCTGCGAGGCGCGGTCGCTGCTCGCGGTCGAGTCGAAGGGCGCGGGCACTACGGTGCGCAACGCGTTGAGCCCCAGGTATTGCAGCTGCACGCGAACATGAGCGGCCACGGGCCGGGAGGCGACATTGAAGAGCAGGGGCATAGGAGAGGCATGTTGCGATTGAGATATTGGAAGCAATAGGGCGGAAAATCTTGAGCTTGAAAAAAATGGGGCGAGGTTGCTAACGGATTTGCGGGATGCCTAGGTAGGTAATTAACTGGAGAACCGGCACATGATTAGACGAGGTAATGGGCCTCAGAGACACGGATTGAGGCTGGGGCAAGTGGAGAACATGGGGGGAAAAGGAAAGAGGCGACCAACCATTTGATGCAAGTCACGCCATCCGTTGCCATCTGTCAACAATTGGCATCGTGATGGGCGGAGTTTGAAAGACTGGGACTACATTTCGCCCACCCACCAACACCCAATCGTCTTTATATTATTTCTGTAATTGCTGTTTTCCGCAATTTCAGGGAGGGAGACTAAAATGTTAGCTGTTTGTTAGATTTCATTTAAAACAGAAAGGCACCGACTCAGACTTGTCAGTCTTGCTTGTTCGGCTTGTGCATCTTTTCTGTCTGATGAGCTTGTGCACAAGCGAAACGGGCTAAAAAAGCCGTGAAAGCCCCAAAAGGAAATTGCGTTATCACTGATGTAGGATCCGGCGGAACGAGGCGGTGTATGGGAATCCGGCGGAGCGGCGTGGGGAACAGGAGGCGGAGGTGGGGCGGATCGGGCGGAGTGAGGAGGCGCGTGTGGGGCGGATCCGGCAGAGCAACCGAGGGGCTGGTAGGCAAAGAGACGGGAAGGAAGGTCGGACATATCGGCTTCGGGCCGGTTCGGAGATGACGAGTCCGGAGATGACGAATGTGGATGACGCAGATCCGCTAAACTGCGCGAGACAGTTCTTGGGCAGGTGGAATGCAAATATGTGCACCAATATCGGGTGAAAAAATCGGTGTGAGCTACCCATATCAAGGTATGCAGTTGGTCTTGACTGATTTTTCCGGTCATGTCCACAAGTTCTCACTTTGTGGAGATCACTGCGGAATAACTGATCGCTCCGGTTGGCGCCTCCTATCATGTCTTGGAGCGACAGTACTCAAGAGGCTGGTACAGTCTGCGGATCACGCGGCTTTTTGATCATAGGTTCAAAATAACGCCGCGGTGCAATATCGCATTTTGTTCACGGAGGACGGGTTTGGCTGCGGCAGTGGATCAATCAAGTTCCGTTCCGAGCATAATCGAGCGATTGGCCGCGTGTACCGGTCTTTCTGTCGAATTTTCTAGTAGTGACGAACAATCTACAATCTATGTCTTCGTACCCAATTTTGTGCTTAATCCGGCAGTGCCCACAATGTGTTACTTGATATTCTATTCACGAACATGTCATACTTTGATGATAGACGATAGCGGACGTCGGATTCGTGACTTGGTTGCGCCAGTGACGAGTAACCTAAGTTTACAGATCAAAGATCACCAGGTTTCAGGTGCCAGTTTCGTTCGTGAGTATCGATTGTGGGCGAACGTTAAATGACGCAACCCCCGGGAGGGAAAAGTCTGTGTGAGATAAATATCAGCGTCTCTATACATCAAACTCAAAAGTGGTTACCTACTGTGCTTGAAAAAAAGAGAACTAAAATTGAACAGTCGAGCGGCATATCTAAGGATAAATTTAGGAAGAACGAGGCGACGATGATCATCCCCAATCGTCGCCTCAAGATGGCCAACGAGGGAGCCCCAGTGGGGTCAAGTGGTGGTATGCTCGACTGTGCAGAACCCAAGTGCCCGCACTCTCACCATATACCAGGGTTTTAGACTTTGCGATCATTGGTTGGTTGTCCACAACTCTAAGCTGACACAAATTCAATATCCCGTCGCTTTGTCCTCTTCGACAACTCCATTTCGCTTCTCCCACCTCAAAATTTCGTCCTCCCCCCCTTTCCATTCCGACTACCCCAAAGTTTGATTCTATCTGTATAATCTCGGAAAGTGACACTTCATTCCGGGATTAGGGAGATAGGAAGAAATATTCTTACGATGGAAGAATTCAACAACACAAAAGGGACTATGAGTTCATTTCCAACTAAACAACTTGAACAATACAAATCGACGTCAATTCAGCCTCTCAAAGAAACTCTCTCCGGAAGTTGAACTTCTGGTTCGACTCATTGGAGCACCCTCTAAGAATAGGAGGCTGTCCCAGAACGCCGGGCTGTTGGATACAAAACCCGGAGACGTATGAATTCGCGATTTGACAGCCAACCCCGAAGACACCTCCGGAAGGTACACCGGAGTTACATGTGTCGCAGCTGATGAGCCAATATTGATGCCTGAAATATTATGAGCACTGGTAATATATAAACTGATTCATAGGAACAACTTACTCATCTGCTCCAGTATTGTCGATTACGTTAAGCTTAAGCGCAGGGGGGGAACGGGGAGCCTGCACAGCAAACACAGCGAGATTGTGATTTGCTTGGTCCCTGTGATTTTATTTACCCGTGAGCTGGAACGCACGAGATGGAAAAAGCGAAAGCATTACTTGATGAGATAGCTCGTGGGGAAGTGCCCCGAATTCTCAACCAAGAATTCGGGGTTCAGGTCGTTCACAGCCTTGGTAATTATATTGGCCCCTGCGGTGTCAGAGGCGACGGCGAGTTCCTCGAGACCGGCATTGTCTGCGTAGAGGATGCTGACGGGGTGGCCGTCAAATTGGGGATTACACGACGCGAAGGCTGACGAAGCCGCTGCAAGGACGACAAAGGCGCAGGAAAGGCGAGTAGACAGCATTGGACGAGCGAGACAAAGATGGTGGGTATCCTCCCGACTTTATAGCTTTTCGCAGCGCGCAGATGTCAGGGGGGTGCCATAGAGAGTGTCAGAGCCGGCGAAGCCACACCGCGAGTGATTGAACTCTTGGCACAGGGTATGAGATCTTTGTCATTACTCTACATCCTTTAAAGCTAAATGCTTCGTGTTTCAGCGTTCCAAAAGCCATGGCCAAGGGAATATAGCAAGGCCGTACAGCGTCACCTCCCATGCGTTTCTATAGCAGACAGCCACAGCGCCGCACTTCCCCGGCCAAGTCATCGAACGCTAACTAGTTCAGGGGGCGTCAAGATGGTTAACTTCTTGGTGCCCAGAGAGAGAGATCGGTATCAAATACGTTAGCCTGTCAGTGCAGGTCTCGTAGGGTTTGTGCAGGTGGAGAATTTTCTTCTACCACTGCTACCATAAACCTCTTGAAAAAAGAGAAGTGTGTACAACGATGTATTGACTCGCCAGCAAGGATACTGGCAGACTCCGCCACTTCCAGTGAATACAGCAGTTCAGCGCCAAGAGAATCCGCGTAAGTCGCCAGGGACGAGACACCGAATTAATTCAAATGGAGACACAACAAGACAGAGAGGGAGTCAGGAGCGAAGAAGATGGCTACCTGAGCTCGTCCCAAGAAGGAAATTCCATCATCGGTGCCGGCCCGTCTTCTCGCAACCTCCTCGTATATATATTGTTGTCCGCTGAAACGACTGTCAAAACATCAACGGGAGCTAGCCGCAATAAATCAGAGTCAAAGCTACATCTACCAACTTCTGGACACTGGAGGCAGGAATAGTCGTCTCTTAACGGGTAAAGAGGCGCTCTTGAATTTTGTGTTTCCTGTGATAAAAGGATTCCAAACCCATGAGTTCCGTGAGATGTCACGTAGATCAAAGAGAAGAGGCTGTATAAATGATAATGATACGTCCTAAAATGCGGAGGGAGGCCAAGAAATTGATTTGTACACTCACGGTCCACTTGAAATTAACGCGGTCCAATACAAACCGAGTCAATTTCCTCAAGCGCATTTGACGGTTAGTGATGTTGGGGCTGACCTGAAGCCCTCAAGCCTGCCAGGCCCGGCCCGTTTAGGTCAAGCCAGGCCAGGCTCAACGTCGAGCCTGAGCTGTGTAAATCCCACGCAACTTAACGCCCCTAGGATGCTCTATTCACACATTTTGAGGGCCTGGATAATATGTACCAAAAGATTTTATTCAGGCCTCCTTCGACCTCCCATTTGCACGTACGGAATTTGAATCCTGATTCCCCCTTGGTCGACGAGATTGACCGTTTCAAGCACTGTAAAGATTTATTTTTGACTTTATACCAATTTTCCAGCCATTTTCGTGATGTTTGACCAATGCGTGACACGTGATCTCGGCCAAATTCGCAACCGAGAGGGGCGTGTGTGACGCGTGACTGTCGAATTGCACGAAATAATCCAGTAGAAGACATTTTGTTGGATTCTGAAAAGGGTGTTGTTAGCGTAGTGCCTCAGTTACGGGGCAAGAAGTAACTCTATTGAGATATGTAGTACCTCTTAGCGTAGTCTACAGGATAGTTAGTAAAGTAAGTATTGAGAGAGAATACATCAGCCTTTTGACATTTTCATTACGGGTTTTTCAGGGTTTTCAGGTTGCTGGATTAGCTAACAATCTCACAACCTCAACACAACCGCAAAAGAAGCAAAAAAATGTCTACAAGGTCATGAAAGGGGTGTCTGCCAACTTTTTAAGGAGTGCAATACTGTACTATTTCGACCGTAAGTTCAGTCACAGGTCACACCGGACTTTGTTTGATGTGTGCAAAAATCACCTTTCTTCAAAAGAAAAAATTTCGGCCATCCCGGACATCAAAAATTCCCAAATAATTGAACTTACGGTCGAAATGGTACAGTACATCTGGTCCCCAAAGGGATTTGTGAGAAAAGGGGAAATAATGCCCCAACGGGGACTCGAACAGTCAAGGTTGTGGATTTGGGACATAGGGTTTTGACCTTGTGAGGTTGTGAGGTTTTTGCAGGTTTTCCGAGGTTTTTCGGGGTTGTACAACCTTACAATCAAAATGTCAAAAGTCTGATGTATATCCACGTACGCCTCAGTTACGGAGCAAGAAGTAACTGAGGTTTTGAAATGTACCGTAATTTTTATGAAGGAAGGAATGTCTTGGCATGACGGGATGAAGGAATGTATGTATGAGGATACTGTGACAAACCGCAAAGCGAAACAGTTGGCTTCGACACATGATTACAAATGCAAAATTGTCCCATACTTTGTGATGTGTGGGTAGAGGGACATACCAGCTCCCTACTAAGACAAAACCCTGTGTGATTTGGTGCAGTGACTGTGGAGAATGAAGTTGTTCTTTCCAAAAGATCAAATGTGAGTAAATAACACGGAAGCGAAACAGTTGTAAGAGCTTGTAATGAGACTCAAACCAGTATGACAAAGTAGTGTTTCGCTTCCGTGTTGCGTTTCGCTTCGCGGTTTGTCACAGTAAGTAGATAAGATAAAGTATTACTGCTAACAGGTGTATCGAAAGAGAAAGCTACAAAATAACGCAAACCACATTCTCCAGACCGTTTATTTATTTTCCCATAACATCCTTGAGCTGCGTCTTCGGGATTGCCTCTGGGAACGCCTTGCGCGCCAAGCGCGTCTGCGTCTTCTGTTCGTACGCAAACCCGAAACTGATCAGCTCAAAGTCCGAGAACGCCGTGCTCAAAAACGAGAGCCCAAAGGGCACGCCTGGCGCGGGGTAAACTGTTTCAGGCCCCGCAGAGCCGATGCTGGCCAGTCACAATATAAGGAATGGATTGAAGGTGAAAGATAAGGAGGACTCACGTAACGTTGTCTGGGAAGAACCCTAGCGGGACTTCGGCCGCTGTGAGCAAGCAGTCTTTAAGAGAGTGTGATATATATTCTTACCCGTGACGATTGGGTATCCTACAACCGCTGTTCGCAATAAATTTGAGCAAGCAATGTACCGGTTGTTGCGAAAAGTCAAATACCTGCTGGAATGGGCGTAAACCCAGGGGCCGGCAACACGAGTGCGTCGAGGTTAAACTTTTTCAGCACAAAATCGATGCCCCGCGTACTTCCAAGATCATGGTCGGCTGCGAGGCTAGCAAAGTATGCTGCGTCGAATCCATTAGTCGCCTCCGACGCGATCAACCTGCCGACATCATCAGATTGGAAGAAAATCCGAAATGTAAATTGTGCTGCATACCCAGACTGGTCTTCAAAGCCCGCGGGCTCTTCTAGCTCCGGGTGCATGTCGTTAAACTTGATCAAATCTGCGAGGCTCCGAACGCCAGACGGATTTTTTAGCAACGCTTCGAAATAGGCGTTGAGTTGCACCTGTGGGGCAGACAAATAATGTACAAGACAGGTGAGTACAAATCCTTCATACCTTAAAGTCAACCTCAAGCACAACCGTCTCGTTATTCGACGTCAAGAACTCGTCCGCAGACGGTAAGTCGGCCGGGTCGACGATGGTAGCGCCGAGCGCCTTGATTGTCAGCAACGCCTTCTCAAACGCGATGCCAATCGAGGGATCATTTCCCGAGAGGGTGTCATTTAAAACTACGCGCCGGGGCACTCCAATGCGCTTCCCCTTCAAGGCGTTCTTATTTAGCGCTTTGGTGAAGTCAGGGACGACGGGAGGCTGCGCAAGCGTAAAGTTGTCATTGGGATCCTTGCCAGCTATGATCGACAGAACAATCGCTGCGTCAGTCACAGAGCGCGTGATGGGCCCAATGGTGTCCTGGTGCGCAGAAATTGGAACGACTGCATGAGAGCGGATCAATATCACGAATGTATAGAGCCTGATGGAAATGTTAAGCATCGATTCTTACCTCCGGCACGCGAGGTCAGACCAACCGTGGGCTTGATACCCGCAGCGTTGTTATTGCTGGAAGGGCAGGTGATGCTGCCGTCAGTTTCTGAGCCGAGTGTTACCGCAGCCAGGCCAATTGAGGCAGCGATACCGGACCCAGAGGAAGAGCCACACGGGTCTGCGTGCGGGAAGTACGCGTTACTGGCTGGAGATGATTTTTGAGCATGAAACGACGGCGCTTTCGAATAACAGCCCAACCTTGACCACCTCTTCCTGACCATCCCGAGGCGATGTTACCTCTAAACTGAGCGAATTCCGAAAGATTGGCCTTCCCTGAGGAAGGATAAGTTTTCGTACGTAGAAGGGGAGGATAAAAACGGTATGTACCCAGGATTATCGCCCCCGCCTTGCGAAGCCTCTTGACCACTCCGGCGTCCTCGGGCACAATTGAACCCAGCAAACTGAAGGATCCCGCGGTCGTGTTCATTCCTGAATAGATGTGTAAAAATCAATTAACTTTCCGCATTTAGACTGCGATAAAGTACGTACCTTCAGTCGCAGTCGTCGCGATATTGTCCTGCACGGCGGTCAATATATATGTATCTGAACGCTATGTAGACTCGTACCTTCAGCAAGACGGGAATGCCATGTAGCGCGCTACGTTTCCCTGTCAACCTGCGCTCGACGTCGAGGAGCGCCGCCTGCTTGAGCGCGGACGGGTTCAGCTCGAGCACCGCGCGCAGCCCAGGACCGACGATGTTGACTTCTTCGATCCGTGCAAAATAAGCCTGGAAATCAGCTGTATAAGCACACTTGACCGTGTATTCAGTCTGCCGGGCCACACCTTGACCAGGTCGACACTGGTGAAATGGCCCGCGTCGAGCCCCGCCTGCAACTCCGGTACCGATGCCTCGTATAGGTCCGGCAGCGCAGGGGCGCGCGCGACTCTTCCGAAACGAAAAGGGCTAGCGATAGAGAAGCATTGCGCGAGATGCGCACAGAGGAGAACCAACGCAAGCGAGAACCACCTGGGGGTGGTCATGGATATTGTTGAGGAAGGATGGACGTGGAATCTGCACCAGTGACAAGTTTGGGAATTTTCTCACCCGGGGTATATCAGACGACGCTGCCGTTCCCGGCCGACGGGAGGCAGCTCTGAGCAGGTCTCCCTCTTTACAAAATTAAGCATGGCCGAAGCCTTTTCAAACTCCGTCTGCTGCACAATCAACCGATCTTTCTCCCTCTTCTAGACTGACATGAACAGCCTCTCTGAATCACCATCTCTTCTGTCAAAATGGGGTCTACACGTAGACGGGTGCTGCGGCTTTACTGCGCATTTCTTTCCGTGTGACGTGAACAGCCTCTCTACATCAAGAAATTGCATCTCTTCTCTCAAAATGGGGTCCGGATTTACTACGCATTTCTGAAGCCCGCCAGGCCCGGGTAGACTCGTTACCAGCCTGCCTACAAATTTCAAAAATGTGGCCAGCACTTTGCTGTAGGCAGACTGGTACAAGTCGGGACATGCCAAAGGGCTGAGCCCGGAGTTTGAAACTCTGGCGGGTGCCGATCATCGGCATCATCGTGGCTGTGTACACTCATCATTTCTCACTAAAAATCACAGCCTCAGTACTCAACACATGCAGACATTTTGAAAATTGTGAAGAGGCAGACTTGAAGAATACGGTATATATATCATGCCTTGCCATTGAAATTTGTTGAACCAGGCTGAATTGAGACCAGAACAGGAGAAAAGGAAAACATTTCAAACTCCGCGCCCAGGGCTTTCCCACAGCCCGAGAAGTACCAGTCTGCCTACGGCAAAGTGCTCGCCACATATTTTGCTCGTCGTAGGCAGACTGGTAACGAGTCTAAGGCCCGGGCCGTTTAGGCCTAGCACAGACCACCCAATACCACTTTGAAAGGCCGTGACTTTTTGCGTGACTGGACCATGAGTGTGACTAGTGCTGTTCCGGCCTGGGCCTGAGGCTGTAAAGCCCCGGCTTTTTGGCTCGACTAGCCGGGCCCCGGGACAGCGAGGTCAAAAAAATGTGACGAGAGGTGAGTCGTGACCATACCAAGGCTCCAACAGTTTCTGCTTGTATAGATTTTACGCAGTTAAAAATGTTTTTGTTTCCGTTTAGTTTGCGCCCTTGGAAAAACACTTTGTACACAGTAAACACACAGTTAAACAGTTGAATTTAATCATCAAATTATTTTGGGGATAAGACGAGCAGTCCGGAGTGCGGCTGAATCGGAAATGCTATATTTGCGGAGCTTTCCGCTTGTATGCTCATCTACGTAAGAATATGGACCATCTAAGCCATTCCTTGCTTCGGCCTCGAGCAGCATGCATCCTCGCCGATAACCCTATATATCCCCTGTCCAAATTGCTTTATTTTCGGCCCTTAGGTAAGTTGGGTATTTTTCTTATTCTTTTTTCATAAATTCCGTTCAACTGTACAGGTGTTCAATTTTCATTTCCCAGTCGTGTCGCGTGTCACAAGGGACCTTCTGGCCATTCCAGGGGCTAGTTTCTCTGTTGAATGCCTCTTCTTCAAATCCCACAACTTATGCAGTGAAACCCGCAGCTCATTGAAGGCGAATACGATCATGGAGGCTATGCTTGATGTGGGTCAAAGAGAGACACTTCAAATACTGATACCAACACTTTCTTTGCCTTGTCAATAAAAATACCGTGTGAAAACATTTGCAACAGTTTTTAAAACATTTATTTCTGTTTCCGTTTAGTTTGTGTTCAGCCACATACACAAATAAAACCGTTGGAGCCTTAGACCATACGTAACGAGTCACTCATCAAAGGCAAGGACATGTTCCGAGCATGATTCCCCATCGCCTCTGCGTGACTCGGCGAGTCTGACACATTATTCATTCTACTTACTTCGCAAAAAGAGTTCTCACCCTGTGCGTAACCGCCAAGTGGCTTCCCGGCTGACCGACGGTACGAACGGCGAAGCACCCAGTGCTGTACAGTGTACATCAAAGTGTCCTTGCTGGTAAATGTGGATCAAGGGCGGTTTATCCAAGTCAAAACAGTTGTAGCTATGTAGTACCATTTAGGCTTGAAATTCGAGAACACTTATGGTTAAATCTATTGTTTTTCACCGGAGTTTGGCCGGATTTTTTGGCGGCGAATATTTGGCGGATACAGGATATTTTAGCCAAATATTCGATTGCCATTATTCCGCAGGTACACCATGTATTCACAACATATTAGCTGCATATTCTTCCAATTTGGTGTAACACAAAGAGCTGTAATACATGGAGCGGTTTACTCATGGATGAGGCTTCATTGCCAGATGACTGGATGCCCAAGTGGGTTTTAGTGGGTATGTGGCCCATGAATGATAGACATGGGATAGGATAATTTTAAAGGCCTGAGTCCCACACTGGATAAATTTGTGCGTAACGGCATTTCCTCCTGGACATTTTCCCTGGCAATGACTGGCTAACACCAGCTTAACAAGCGGATGAGTTTGGAATGCTACTGCAGACTAAGTTTTCATTATCCAAACGCTCAAAAAGAAAAAAAGAAAAAAAGGAAATTTACTGGTAAACACTAGCTGTACTGGATGTACATCAAGGGTTGTGTCTGGTAAATCAAGGGGGTGCTGTGAATAGATGAGTATTCTACGGTCTTGCTGTATGCCACCGCAGCAGGTGCGTGGTCCCATAAAGGATTCTATGCTGCTGGTGTGAACACCACAACACAGCTCGTGCAACTAGTGGTGTTAAAGGCCCGGCTTGGCCTGAAAGCCCGGGCTTAGGCTTGGATTTTCTCAAGCCCAAGCCCAAGCCCTCAGACAGGGCTTGGCCTGACCAGGCTTGGGCCTAGGCCAGGGCTTGTGCATGCTATGTTATGTCCTCGATGTAAGTCGGAAAACTGATCATTTAACTATAAAGAACAACTTACTTGCCATTAACTTCATGTTTAACTCATTTGGCAAGGGAATTCGGGGCTTCTGTGAGTTCAAAATTTAGCAAGCTGTCAATACAAAGTCAATGTACAGTCTAAAAACTCAAGAATATTCCTCGCACTCATGTCATCCACATAGAATCTGAATCACAAAAAATCCATTCAAAATTAGGTAAAATTTACACCAGCTTCCTACAATTCTTGTACCAGGTATCCAGGCCAGGGCTTTCGGGCTGGGCTTGGCTTCAAATTTTCCAAGCCCGAGCCCTAAAGCCTGTTGACGTCAGGCCTGGCTTGATTTGGCCTAAATGGGCCAAGCTCCAACTTGGTAACCCTTACTATGTGCTTGGAAAACCTTTGGCCATCTATTTGAGAGTGTAAATAGTATAGTATGAAGGCCCTGTACATATTCTATGGAACAGAACCTTGAAGATCTAGAAAAGAAAATTAGTGCAGATGTTTCACCATTCAGTGGCTGTGCCTTGGCTGGGTGTGGCTGTGTTCAGCCATCAAATCACCATTGCCGGTCCCCATGTGGTCCTTGTTGCATCCTTGTCCCTTCTCACTATCCACTGGTCTCAGAGGCTCTGATGGGGTGTTCTTGGCCACCCAGTCTCATCCTAATACCTCTGGATCCTCCGATGAGAGCGATAACTCTAGCAATAGCTCTGATGACGACATAGGGGTATGGGAGTCAAATTCCGAGCTCAACCAGGATCCAGATTACATAGAGGACTGGGAGGGGTCACCAGAGCCCAGAACATTTGAGGAGAGAAAGGAAAGGAATGTAGAAAAGTGGGCAAGAATTGCAGCTAAAACGAGAAGTGCAGAAGTACGTGGTGCGGAGCATCGTTTGGCAGGCCCTGTCAATAGCCAGAAAGGTGTGTGACTTTCTGTGAATTATGTGAAAGATCAAATAGAACTTGGCAGAAGGCCAAAGATATGGTTGCGGAGGCACTTCAAATCTGTCCACTTCCCACCATTCGCCGATTCTTCTGGCATGCAAATCACTATGCTTGTCTCTATTGGCTGGGTGCCACGGGGCCGATTGCCGAGTTTGCAGTGAAACGGTATCATTCCCTCCATGGAGTACAAGGGAGGGATTTGGACATTGCCAGGGCTGAATAGGAGAAATGAAAGGCTAAGGTTTACACTTTTAAAAAGACAGTCCCCGTGGTGAGTTAAATACACTAAAAAATTCTGAAGGTAAACCAACCCTATTTTCCTGCTAAATCTCAGAGATCCAAGGGTTTTGCTCAAAAATGTGATTTGACATAAAATTTTGTCAGCAACCATACTTCTAAAATAAATTCACCACTACCTAAGTAGCAGGAGTTTCAGTGATTTTTTGGTAGTTCCTTGTATTATCTCATCAGATAGTCTCAGAAGCGAGCTGTGGTCTGATTCTAGCTCCGGAAACCCGTGAAAATTGACAGTCTTCAATGACCTTGGTTTACACTTGTTCGGAGCATCAAAATTCAATTCATCATGGTTTGTTTCTGAGACTAGCTGATTAGACTACACAAGGTCTCCGCCAAAAATGATTGAAATGCCTTGAGCTTGAGCAGCAGCCAACATATTTTTGGAGCCAACATATTTTTGGAGCCATAAATAACCATCAATGGAGTTTGTTAAAGAATATGAAATTTTGAACTTTCCTGGAGCTAGAATCTGGCTGCAGCTTCTTTCATAGAATAACTGACTAGACTATACAAGCTTCCGCCAAAAATCAGTGAAACTCTCTGTTGGAGATTGATGCCTTGATAACGCATCATTTATTAGTGATCCGACCGGCCGACATCAGTCAGCCCGAGGCTTGCTCACCCAGCAGAAGAATGGTTTGGATTTCAGTGGTTTACTCTAGAATATATTGTAATAGATATAAAAACTGTAGTAGTCAGTAGTGCCTCCTTACAAGTTTTTACCCAGTCGCCTAACAGTGCAAGTGTCAAGCTTAACAGCTTCCAGCTAAATTTCCAACACTCTCTGGGCTTGTGCAGCTGTGAACATATCTTTGTTTCATATATTTTTGGAGTGACAAACAAGCACCAACATCAATTGAGTCTCTTAAAGAATCAAAATTTTGAAACTTTTCTGGAGCTAGAATCTGGCCATTTCTTGGTTCCTGGAGCAGCCAACAGGGGTCTACAGGGTTCCACAAAAAGATCAATGAAACTCCTTGACCTTGGACAGTGGCAAACATTTTCTTTGATCAACAAACACGCCTCCACCTCGCAAATTACTGACTTCTCCTGATGTAGGCTGGAGCTAAAAAAGAACATGAGTACGAGATGTGCCGCGCCCCGCGACGGCCTTACCCCTCAAGTGGGCTGAGTTCGATATTCGGCCGGCGGCAGATCTCCCACGCGGATGCGAATCAATTCGCTTTAATGCGCCCGACGCTTGTTCATAAAAAAGCAGCGGTCTAAATAGACATCGTCCGAGGATAACTACAGTGGTACTCTGTCCGTACGGGCCATCTAAGTAAGGTCCTTCGCCGGTCAGTCTATCATACCAGGAATGCACGGGCCGTGGGTGTCGTCGTAGCGCTCACCGTCGAACTGCCACTCGACGCCTGCGTCTTCGTAGACGTCCTAGTCTCAACATTCGTGCTCATTCCCCTCCCCGTCGCCTCCGCACCCAATACTTCCCTCACATGGCTATTCCACGCCATCACCGTCGCCTCCGGCCACCTCACTGTCCCATTCAAATAATGCACCTCCGCCTGGCCCATAATCACCCCGTCCGGAAGAATATCCGGGATCTCCACCCCCTCGCCCGCAGGGGCAGGTTGCACGGTAACCGCACCGGTGTCGGGGTCGACCGCCCCGACTTGGGAGTCGCCGATGAAAAAGTCGCGGATGAAGGCGAAGCTGCGCGCGGGGTTGATCACGGGCGTTTGGTGCCCCGCGCCGTAGAGGAGGGCATATGTCCAGCCGCGCTCTTGGCGGACTACGCCGGCGTAGAGCCCTGCGTCGTCGAACCAGGAAGTGTTGGACTTGACAGTGAAGCCTTGGATGCCGCCGAAGGTCGTGTTCTGGGTCATACGTTAAAATGCACGTGAGGCCAGGTAGATGCGCACCTGTATAACGACTTCAGTGGACCAATGCGTGGTGAGCGCGTCGTCATTTCCAGAGTACCACACGATGCCCACGTTATCGTTCGTGGCGTTGGCCGCGAGCTCGTCCATGAAGGACGTCGACCTAGATGAATGAATAAAGAATGCGCGGTACAAGTAATGCAAGGGTTACTCACGGCGGGCTCGGATCCGTCCCGACCTTGGCGTTGCCCCACGAGTAGGTCGTTGTCGTAACTTCCCAAACCTTGTTCCGCGGAGCGTGCAGTGCGGCACGAGTGGTGTTAACTACGAACAGTACATATTTATACCTGCGCCGGCGAACAAAATGAGGACAAGCAAGACACACGCACAATTCATCCAGAAATGCGGGTGCAGGTTCTCCGTGATAGGGTTGACGGTATACGGGATGTCAAAGAAGTCGAATGTGAGCCCGAGTTGATCTATGTGACGATGTTAGTACGTGGGCGTCGGCGGAGAAAGAGAGAGAAACACACTCCAGGGATAGGTGAGGTTAAGTGCATACACCATTACGGTGTCTAGCAGGTCGCAGCCCCAGAAGGGATTCATTTTCCCGGTGAGCGTCGTATTGAAGGGCGGGATACCGGGGAACTTGTTCGGCGCGTCGGTCGCCATCCTCCTTCCATGCAACTCCCCGAATGAATCCTTGCTAGGGCTGAGGGCGCGGCTGCTGAGCTGCGACAGCGTATGGCCCGACATCCCCTTCGTGAAGGGCGTGTACGGCAGCTTCCCTCCCATCTGCGGGTACGTGAGGTTCAAGTCGAATTTGCAGATGTGCGCCTGCTCGCTGAGGTAGTCGTACATCTTGGTGTCGTAATTGATGAGCTGCGGGTAGGTCTCGATGACGCGAACGACGGGGATGTTTTCAAAGAGGTTGGCCTCGCTGTGGATCAGAAGAGACGGGCTTATTAGCGAAGTGCGAGATACGAAGGGGAGGAAGGGTAGCGAGAAAGGGAAAAGAAAAAGGAGGGAGAGAGGACGCACGAGAGCGCGGGGTTGGAGCAGCCGATTTTGCCGTTAGTGAAGGTGACGGGGCGGTCCGCGGGGTCCATGCCGAAGTACGCTTTGAGGATGTAGGGGATGAATCGACCGGCGTAAGATTCGCCGACGAGGTGCAGAGGACGCGTCTTCAGACCGGGGAAGACCTTGACGAGACCGTGTAGGAAGCCAAGCTGATATTACATTCAGAACGACAACATAGAACGCGGGGACGGGATAGGCACGTACGAAGTCAGTGGCGACCTGTTCTTGATCAGCAGGGTAGCCGCCCCTGCCAACGGTGGAGTAACCGGTGCCAACGGGATTATCCACGAAGAACTGGCTCCTCTCAGTAAATAGGCGGATTGGTGGGATAATGCACTCACAATATCCGCAATATTATGCCAGCTGTTGTTATTGGGACCAAGCGAGTCCTTAGTGACGGCGATAGGCCCGATATTCTCCAGAAGCATGGAGGCAATGCTGGAGTACCCAGGTCCACCCGCAAGGAAAATCATCCAGGGCTCGGTCGAGTTGGCATCGGTGAGGGAGCCGTTTGTCTTTTCGAAGCCCCAGAAGAATGCAGTATTATTGTCGCTCCCGACGGTGCGTGTCGAAATGCTGCCGGCCCAGTTGCGCGGGAGCGGCCAAGTGACGTTTTCAAGTGGGTCCGTGACCTCAAAGTCTGTGAAAGGAATGTTGAGACACATGCGATAGAGGGACGAGGGACAGAATAGAGACGAACATTTTTGCCATTCAGGACTATAGCCGCCAGTTGGTTTGCCGGGATAGCGTGCGGGTGAGCTCCAGTTTTGCGTGGCGAGCGCGCAAGGAAGAACTGCTGCAAGAATAATTGAGAGGAGCGGCCGAGAGACCATGATAAATGAGGAGACAGTCGGTCAAGTGGCACAAAGATGGCATCTTCACAGCGAACGCGGTTTTAAGTATGGACGGGATTGTGAGGCAGTGGAGTCGGACAGGGGTTGCGGGCTCCACATTTCGATAAATGTATTGTGGTGCTCCGACGAAGAGGTTCGGGCATCGCCATCTGTTGGTGGTGGTGGTCGAGGTCGACAAGGGGTTGATGTCTGTTTGGATCACTGATGTTGACAGATTCTCAGCCAAATAAGGGAATTCACGGTGAAAAGTTGGACACTATTTGGGGATAATAATGGCTTGATAAGTTCGCAAGGCTCCCGGAAACGAACATATGTTGTCCAACTTCACGCAGCCAAGGAGACTCCAGAGATTCGTCATGGTTACGGGCACGCAGAGTTCTGCAAAAATTCGGAAATACACAAATGTATTCCTTTAAATCCACTTAGGGTGGGGGTTAGATGCGGCGTTTGTCAGGAGACTGCGGGCCGGTTTTTTCTCGCGCTTCTCCGAGCTGCGGGTGGAGCTTCCTATCTGTGTAATCCCGGAATGCGGCGCTACATTCCGGGATTGTGGAGATAGGTATCAACTGCGTGGATCTGGAACAGAGAGAGACAGAGAATTATGGTCCTTCAACATTATACTTAAACTGTGCACCAGGACATCCAGGGGCACCTTCACTAGTCTATCACACTGAACAATTGTTCTTGTCTCAAAGTTGAAATGGCCGGTAGTAGTATTGTCGCGGGTCAACACTCAAGCCCAAGCGCAATCCATGACCCAGGCCTTTGAGCCCGACCCAGGTCCGACCCGTGGTAGGGCTCAGAATTTTGGGTGATCTGCGATCCGGGCTTGGGCCCGGGTAAGTAAGAGCGTACCATCCATTAAAATTTGGGTGAGCAAATGGCATTTATAAATTTACCTGTTATTCATGGTGCCACTAATAGATGCAAATTTCAACCGCTCGACTGAGTTACTTACAAGTTACTTTTGTTTACCTTACTTTACTTTTCTGCCACAAGTAAATTAAAGTTAGTTTTGGCAGGCCAAGTTAGTTTTGCTAAGTAACTTTGTTAGCCATCTCCACCCACACGTTTGCAAACGGAAATCTCCCGGCTCTCAGAAAGCCAGGCGTCTCCATCGCCCGTCGAATCTCCCGACCCTCAGTCGAACACCCTTGTACAATGCGCACCCCTGCCAACACTCCGATAATCTTCTGCACGTCCCCTCTCCTTGAATCCATCGTCGAAATCACTGTCCAAATTTGCGTCAATTGTCGTGCTGAGACTGTAGCCGCTGGAGGTTAATCGCTTTGTCGACACCCAGAGTATGGAGTTCCTTCACTGAGACCCTCGACTGTCATCCTACTGGGACATCGGCCCCCTTACTCTTGGAACCTTCGGAGACATAGCTCTCCCGTTCGAGCCTACTTCCATTCAGACTGTCTTTGGGCTACTCCAACTCCAAGTTCCGATTCCGGCGTACTTCAGCCCCATTTCATGCATCACTTCTCCAGCATGCGCACCGTTGGCAGGATGCGACGTTGTGCCTCCCATACGCCGACTTTGATCGATTCTTTGAAGTATTTTCGGGGACGTTCCCTTACCTACAGAATTTACGCATTTCAAATGCCGCATTACAAGGACATGCACCCTTCGCTTTCTTTTGTTTCGCTGCGTAATTCTCAACTCTCCGCTTTTGCGGCGATTTTCTGCGCCCAACGACGAGGAACATACTATGGATAGCGCTAACTCGATTTCACTGTCCTAGGTTCACTGTCGCTCAATTATATGAGCTATTACGGCTGGCTCCATCACTCCAGGAATGCACTCTTGACACGCACAGGGGCAGGGACAACTTCGTGCCCAGCCTCTCTGTTATCTCGAGTTGCAGGTGCTGCATGTCGCGTGGGGTTTTGCACTATATCTTCTCCCGTGGCCGACACTTCCTTCGCTGCAACAGCTGAGCTCGATTTCTCATTGCAGCGACCAAGTGACTGTCGCGGCATCTAACCTTTCTCCGTTCTATATCCCGGTCATGTTATGCTCTCACTCGGGTCAACCTCCTAAGGTCCTCCTTGCCATACGGCTTGACAAACTTGAATAACATTTTTATGGACTTATTCACGGCCCCACCTCATCTCGTTGACCTTGACCTCAGGATCCACGCCCTTCCCTCATCGAAAATAGTGATTTGCAGGGCCCGGCTCGGCCTGAAAGCCCGGGCTCGGGCTCGGCTCAGGCGGGCTCAGGCTTCAGATTCTCCAGGTTCGAGCCCGAGCCCTGGGTGTGGGGCCTGAAGCCCTGAGCCGGGGCTCAAGCCCAGGCTTTTGCATAGCAAAGAAAATAGATAGAAAAACATTATGCTAGACTGTACGGCATATATCTTATGTGTCTGCAGAAGGTACAGTAGGATGAGGCTCGTAATTCGAGGGTGCGAAACAAGAAAGTGAGATGGGTTGGAGAATCGGCCCAGAAGGACCTCAGTTCAGCCAAGGAGCGTGCGGAAGTCTAAGGAAACATACATAGAAAAAGAAAGCATACTGACGCCATTGCATGCTCGAAGCTTGCTTGAAGTTCCAGTAACGCCTACGTTCTTGAGGTGATAACCTAGACCAAAATAGGGTGGGGTGGGGAAGGAACCTATGCAGATGTCATGTCAGCCTAGGTAAGTGTGGCACTGCAAGGGCTAATAGAAAAACAAAACTTTCTTACTGCCCCGATTGGCGACTCGAAGCTCGAACTTCCAGTAACCCCGCATTCTTCAGGTAATGACCTAGAAAGAAGTGTGGTGGGGTGGAGAAAGGTCCCAGGAAGACGTCACGTTAGACAACCAAAGTGCGAGAGTCTAAGGAAAAATAGGTAGAAAAGAAATTCACGCTGAATCGATTGAGGCTCGGATGTCGAGTGCCGCCCGAGTTCTTCAGGTAATGATCTAGGAAGAAGTGTGGTGTGGACCGTGTGGTGGGCTATCGGTAGAAAAGAAATTCGACAGGCTTGCTCCGAACCTAAACCACGACCAGCTCTAGGTTCGAAGGAGCAAGCCTATCTCCGGTCCGGCGCGCCGGACTATCTCCGAATCGTGCGGCGAGCACGTGAATATCATATGATCTGAGAACAGGGCTTGATCCGAACCTAGACCACTTTGTGTCAGATCCATCCCACGACTAGTTCTCCGGTGTCTGCTTTCAAAATTCCTAAGCACCTGGCTCTACGACGTTACATCTCACTCCGAGTTTAAAATCACTACAGGAATCCTCAATCGTTACTCGGAATTCTTACAGCCGTCGCTCGAGCATATCATACTATCCAACTCACTCCATCGAGTTGTTCAGCATTGTAATACACCATTTTCGTTCCCAACATAATTGCCTGCGGACTCGGTATGAGTTCCCTAAAAGCCGAAACGAGTACTCACTCGTCGCGATCGCTGTATCGAACTTGTCCCCATTCGCAGCGGAACAGATAGCGCTGAGGTACCCCGTGTCCCCATGTAAGTCGTTGCCGGAATTGTGTGTGATATTCGAGCAGGATCCCGCAAAGCTGCCGCTGGAATTCCGTTGTCAGGACGGAATCGAGCTGAAGCCGGATAGACGACATACTTGACCTGGTACCCCAGAATTCCCTGCGTGTTGGTGAAGCAATTGTTCAAATCAAGAGTGCTGGTCTGCATGCGGGAGAGGTAAGTGAGCAACCGACAAGATTGGTTCCGACCAACTAACTTACAATCATCGATCCAGAGATAGTTGTGCATGTCGCCGTCAGAGTCGTTCCAGATGCAGACCATGTGGCACAAGTACTGCTAAAGCCGCTGTTGGTCTGGGCCAGGATCTCAGAGGGAACGAAGGCTGCTGCAAGCGCAGCCACCACGACGAGGAGTATGGTCTTCATCAGGGGGGCAAAGCCAGCCTAACTTGCGCACCCGATCCTTATGAAGGAACCGGAAGGATGGGATGAAGAATCAGAAGATTGCACCGCATGGTGAGCAACCATTGCTTTGCGGAGAAGTTCGATGGATCATGAGCCTGACTCGTCACTCAGGCCCGCATCAGGTGTGGGAGGGCGCGATACCAATATTACCATCAGATACGCGCAAAGACGACCTTTAGCCGAAGTATATTTAGTTCATCCATTTCTTACCGCCCTTCACTGATGGATCCGAAGTTCTGAGTAGCATGCGCCAGAACCAGAGGATGATGTTCTCTGCACAAGGCTCTCAATCACGAGCAACAAGCCTATCTGTGGTCCGCTTGGTACTCAAATAAGCACTCAATCGGGTTCTCCCCCTCGGTCCCTCCCGCCTCTCTACTACGATGCGAACTCGTGCAGGTCTGGTCATCATATCCCTTGCTGGCGTGGTTGGAGCCGGCAACATCCAGCTACCCGGGCTAACCCTCCCGTCGTCGGCCGCAAGTAATGCTGCATTGGTGAGCCTCGCACAGGTGGTATCTAGCCAGTCGGGCTGACGCTCCCACCGTAGGTAAAAAGCACATTCTTGACCGCTTATAATGACTACAAGACGTGCGTCCAATGCTATTTGCTACCATCTGCCATATACGTTTCATTTATCCCATCCAAAGTTACGCATGGGGACACGATGATTTGGAGCCGATTAGCTTGAGCTGGACGGAAGGAAGGCGAGTGTTTTTTCTTGGTTGATGGCTCTTGCTGACCCAAATTTTGATCCAGGAACGGCTGGGGTGCGAACTGCCCACGGTTTCACAGGACTACGACTGACGTAATTCAGGCGCGACGATATTCGATGCAATGGACACTTTGTTCATCATGGACGAAACTGTACGCGTGAATGAAATCTGACTGTCCTGGCCCACGACTCATGCACCACCAGGAACTTTTCGCCGAAGCTGTGGAATTTGCCAGCAACGTCGACTTCTCATATAGCCACACCGTTGGCGACCATCCTTCGTACGTCCCTACGTCGTTGTGAGCTGATCATGTCTCATGACGTTGTCCCTCAGCTTCTTTGAAACGACCATTCGTTACCTGGGAGGGATGCTCTCGGCATATGAGCTCAATGGGTACCAGGATGCTGACCTACTTGCGAATGCCCAGCGGCTCGCGGATAAGCTGATCTTTGCATGGGTCCCAGCGAATGGTCCTATTCCGTTCGTTCCATGTGTTATGGACCTGCCTATTCCCTCATACTTATGCGAGGCATTAGATACGGGAGCGTCGATTTTAACAACAACCAGGCAGACGTCAGCTCGGCTTCGGTAAATTACCGTCTTTTTTGTCGCTTTAATTTCTTAGACTCACGACAAGGGGCGCATTTATAGAATAACATCGCCTCCGCGGGATCGAATGTCCTCGAGTTTTATACCCTTTCCAGGTTAACTGGAAACACAACGTACCAGACTATTGCCGAGAAGGGCATGGCTGCCATCGCCAACAATGTGCGTGCTTTGTACGCAAGGAATACCTGCTTGAGCTATGTTCAACTCCAGTTTCCGTTATGTAGCCTTCACCTCCTTTCCCCGGACTTGCACCGCAGAATGTGTTTGCAAGCGGTGCCCCCGACGGCAACGTCATCGTGCGTTGAACTCTCATGGATTTCTCTCTCCCTTATCCTTATCCCTTTCCCAACATAGTCATGGGACGGGGGCAGTGAGTGCGTTTCCCACTCATCGCATCATCATTCCACACGCTCACATACCTCTTCAGCTCTTACTTTGAGTACTTGATCAAGTACGACAAGATGACGGCGAATGTCAACCCGCTCTGGGGCAACACGTGGGCCACCGCCGTCGACTCATCGATCAAACAGCTTCTCAAGCAGACGAGCGTGGCCACTGGCCAGAGGACCTACCTCACGACTGCGAGCGGTACCTCGAACAGTTTCTCGATGGGTGACCTGACGTGTTTCTCCGGTACGCAACATCTCTTCGATGTATTCTTTGAAATGAGCGAGTAATCGGGGCGCGTTAGGGGGGAGCTGGATTCTGGGAGGTAAACTCCTCAATAACGACACGATTGTCAACTTCGGCTTGAACATCACGGACTCGTGTACAAACACATATAATACTCCGACTGGCATGGGAGGTGGGGCTTTCGCGTTCGTCACGGCGGACGGGCAAGGGACTCCTCCAAGCAATCCCGTTGAAGAAGCAGAATTTGATTCCTTTGGGTTCTACAACATGTGCGTTTCTCTCTCCCGTGGGTGGACGTGCAATCTGAGTCGTATTTTTGCAGCGATAATAGCTGGTACATGCGGCCGGAAGTCATCGAGGCGAGTTTGAACTCATCTCTGCATAACCAACATACTGATTCTGGATCAGAGTGCTGTTTACGCGTGGCGCGCGACCGGAGACCTGAAATATCAGACGTCGGTACCATTCTCTGACCCAGGCGTGACGTTCCTAACTACTTTATATCATCAGATGGGCGGAGGGTGTCCTTCAAAGTATTATCAAGTACGCGAAAGCCCCTGTGGGATTCACTTCTTTGAATGATGTGACCAACACCGATCTTTCGACGGACAACCTAGGCGATAATGTCGAGTCATTCCTCTACGCCGAAGTCTTTAAGTATCTGTACGTCGGTCGGGTATTGAACAGCGCTCCCTGTGCTAATCCTTTCCATTTACCAGATATCTCATGTTCGATGACCCGAATCATATTTCTTTCGATACTTGGGTCTTCAACACTGAATGTACGCCAATCTTGTCATTTTTTTCTTGTATTGGGCTCATGCCAACACACAAAGGCCACCCGCTCGCCATGGGGCAGAACATTCCGGCTCCGAAACCCGGCGCTGCAGTTAAACCCTCACCTCTCCCGATTCCGGGAACCGGAAATCAAACAGCGACAGTCACTGGCGTCAAAGCGAGCGCTAGCCAGAAGATTGCCACAGGGACACGGGTGGGCAACCCTGCCTCTGTTACGGGCTCGGCGCAAGAGATTCCAACCCCTCTCGTGACGGTGCAGAAGCCCTCTATTACGACTACGGCGAAGTAGGATGTACGGAGAAATTAAATTCTTTACTCACTGAATGCCCCTCTCAACACAGCGCACATTCTCGATTTGTTCTCGGGTCCAATCTAAATAATTGAAAAAATTGAAAAGGAGCGTCCAATTTAAGGCTGGCTAAAATTATGATTATATTTTATTATATTCCATTATAATCTCAAAATTATGATTAAATATGCTGTGGCCATAATTTTAAGCTTTAACATTACTGAGGAATATATTAGATTACAGTACAATTATATTATGATATGACCCTCGTATTTAATCATAATATTAGGACCTGGCTAAGTTTGGGAAATCTATTGATTGCAGCCATATTTAGCAGGGTGGACCACCCCTAGCGGAATTCCACTCTCAGATATGCTCGGTACCTCATAGACTGCACATTTTGACCAAATTATTCTGATGGTTGGTCCATAATTGTACCGCATAGCCCATGTGATATTGGTTCATATTATGGCAAAATCAATGTTTCAGCAAGATTTATGTTAAATTCATCTGTCAGTCACCTTGAACTATCAGAAATGGTTGCACCACTGCAGAATCAATAAAGCTTACTAGCCCCAATCAAACTATCAAAGAAGGTACTGTAATCAAGAGAGAAGAAACCAAAGACACAGTCAGAGTTTTGCACCACTCTTCCTAATCACTTGTGGAGCAGAATGCAATGAGTTTGGCATAAAAGTGGTCCTCACAGAAGGTGCAAATTTAGGTTGCAAAAAATGGATTAAAATGGATTAAATATAATTAAATATGATTACATTGCAATTACATTAGATTATGATACCATTACGATTAGATACAGGGCAAAACCTTAAGATTATATTACGATTACAGTACATTATGGCTGGAGACCATATTTAATCATAATGTTCCAGCCTTAGTCCAATTGCGATGAGACTGTCCGCTGATTTGAAACAGGCAGTCAAGTTCACAGAACTCCTCAGAATAGAATAACAAAAATCCACGAGACACAACTTGTGTAGTTGAAACCCACGACTTTTGAGAATTTGTGAAATACCCATATGACTGTGACTGAATGTGAGGCATAGTATCAACAAAATATTGGATATGTGCGCTCAGAGATAAAGTTTTGCTGGCGACAGGTGTCCAAAGCTTAATTACTTGGTTCCATCCGAGTCATCTATATCCAAATAGCCACCCAACCCATCGTTTGGCTCAACATATCTGCATACCTCGTCAGTGGTGAAACGAGAGATGGTTGAAGTCGCAACCTACTCGTCAAAGTTGCCTTCAAAGCCCAATCTCTGCCTCCGAGCCGAGGTTGTAGCTCATCGTCTCCATGCTATCGTATTTGTATGAAAGTGAATATATTCAAAATATAATCCACCGTATTGTATTTTTGGCCAGCACTAAACGAGCTCAATTGCCCCAACATCAAGCCAGACACGCTGTATCTGGCTGTCGACGCGCATAACTCATGGCACCACGAGCCGCTGTTCACTGCCGACGCACTAACAAGGAATACCCCGGGTCCGTAGGAAGGAACGGCTCCGACGGTATCTATTCCGTCTTTCCTGTTTGGAAACCCGGAGCACCATGCTCAGAGCGAATGTTCCATTATTATTGCCGTCATGATCGCCCATGGACCCGAAACGTGGGCGAACATGACATGTTCTCCAGATGCGCTGAAGGAACGCAGGTCAAACAAAAAATCAAAATTAAACGAAGTTTGAACAGTTAAACGGCGAGTCTCTCGAAGGAACAAGGGACAGCGGACTTCAACATGTGTATGATTTTGAGGGCATTTTTTCCGGTCTAATTCAGTATGTATTAGAAAAACAATCTACACAAGACTATCACTGAGCATTTAAATTAATCAGAATATCCCCCCCTTCGAACGGCTCCCCTTCAGCCTTGAACGCCGGCAGCTTCACCGGCGCGTAATTACCTCCCTGCCTCACCCTCCGCGCGCCCTTCTTAAGGCACAGAGCCACCCCGATGACCACCAGCACAATGACGAGCAGTAGGTTCCCACCAAGGAGCCCAATGATGATCAGCGCGTACTTGCGCAGGACGGGATCCGATGTCGTTGTGCTCGTGCTATCGCCACCGTTCGTGGAGGCGAGATTTTTCGTGAGTGCGTCCGAGGTGGAGCTCACTCCATCGCCGCTGCTGCTACTTGAGTCGGAGCCGGGCTGGGGTAAGGCGCCGAGGGTGCTGTTGAGCGTCGACCCAGGTGGCGCGGGAGCGAACCCGCTCGGGGTACCCTGAAGCTCAGGCGGCAGGCTCGCGAACTGCGCCATGCGGACGCTGAGCACGTCCGCAATGGCGCTCTGCGGATCCGTCAGGGAGAGAACCTGCATGCTCGAGTTTTTCATGGGCGATTTGGAAACGGCGTCGCCGAAGTTGAAGCTGGGGGTTGTCTGACATCAGCTCCGCTTGGTAGAGGGTGGTGGGGAAACATACACGGTGTAAACGTTGTGCATGATGGTGTCCCCGAAGATTGAATCTAAATCACTGGGGCTGGCGGGGCTGGGAGAGAGTGCAGAGACGCATACCGTGACGTTGTTGCCGTTATCATCTGATATATTGACGATCTGCGAGAGGTCCAGGGGGTGAATCGGGTACTTATTGCCTCTGAACAACAACACATGGGCCGTTACCAAAAAACAGATGGAAGAGCCAAAAGCTCACCCAATCACAACCGTGAGCATGGATGTCGTGTTGCAGGGGATAATAAATGTAAAATCGTTCGGCCCAGTTCCGACGACACCAACCAGAGCACCGGGAATATTGGAGTATAGTGCGTAGAACACGTCGGGCGGGAGGCTTCCAAGCGTCGTGCCCGTGTCCATCAGGGCGACGAACTTCCCGTCTGGTGTCCCAGGTACCTCGCTCGTGAGGGGGATATCCACACCATCAATATCGATGCTGTCGACGACGAATGTCCAGCGTCCGTTCACTTCCGCGCCCGGGAAGACCGGGATCTTGGGCATGTTTTCGATGGCAGTATAGTTGGGATCAAGTTCGTTAATCGTGAAAGAAGCGTCCGCCGAGTCCTCGAGGTCATCCGTCCGCGAGAGAGCGATGCCAATGAAATTGTCCTGGTCTGGAGTTTGGTCGAAGATGTTGAAGAGGAAGGGCTGGCCGACGTCGGGCCCGACCGCCTTTTGGACCTCTGTGTTGGCGGCCCCGTTGAAGGCCAGCCCGATGAGGCCCTGGGTTCCCGGCAACGCCGCAGAGCCCTGGGTCTAGCGCAGCTTGAATTCGATTGTGCATTTGCGGCTGGTGAGCTTACCTCAGAAGCGTTGAGAAAGGCTACGGCATAGGATCAATGATAGCTCTCAGCAAGAGAACAAGTCGCACCTTGTGGAGAGAAGGCGTAGTCCCCGAGCTGTACCGCGGCAAACCCGACGGGACCCGTAACCGACGACCCATCTCCATAAGAAACGGTGGCCCGTTGTGATCCCGTCGTATTGAACTGGAAATCAGGTGTGGAAATGACCCTAGGATTTCGTCAATATCTCAGATGGCGCTCCAATCGAAGGCTGGGGATGCGTACCAGAGGTCCGAACTTCCCGTGTCAACTTGGACAATGAAATCTGGATGATTCAATGTGAGAGAAAAGGGGGGAGAGCGTCCAGTTGAGCTTACCACGTCCATTTATCTGGACCGTCGTGACATACTATAGGGGAGTAAAATGAGGACAGACACTACACTTATGCAGGGGAGACTCGCCTCGCCTGACATCGGCGTCAAAGTTACATCAGGAAAACGGTTGCCGAGCGCTAGTTGGCTATATTTTGCCATATTGTGCATAGCACCCATAGTGCTCGCCAATGCTTTGACAGCGCTGCCCAGTGTGCCCTTTGCGCTATGAGTGCGCTATGGGAGCTAGGCGATCTCGGGTCATCCGGCATCCTCTACCTTTTAAACCGCGTCCACACGAGGCCGCCAACAGCCTCGTCCCACTCTCCAACTCACTGCTACGTCCTCCAAACGTCCTCACTCCAGCTCACGATGTCTGATACCAACACGAAACATGAATCGAACTCGGACTGCGAGTCGGACTCGGATTCCTTGTAGGTTCAAGTTCCTCTTTCTTTCGAACTTGACGTTCTCATTGTTTCTCAGTCAGTCCTTGGGAGACCGAGCTGCTGCTGCCGAAACGAATTCTGAATTCCCCGTCTCAGTTCTTGCAGGTGCGTCGTCCGTGTCTTGCACAGGTTGTTTAACTCACTAATTTGTGTAGAATTTCAGCTGCCTCTGCGACGTGCATCAAGGCCGCCCAATCGATTTCTCATCTGTCAAGGCTGATTACGCCGTTCTTGTTTCGGCACTCAGAAAGTGCCTTTCTTCTTCGAACAAAGGCGATCTCCTCGAAGACCGGCTCCGGGAGTGGGCGGTGGGCAAAACAAGGTACGTTCTTCTTTACTTGAATTGAATTATTGCTCAAGCTCCTGATTTAGCGCCAAGGCTAACCGCTCCCGGCCCACATTGACAGTCGCAATGGACCTCGAAGACTAGACGATCAAGAAACACAGCGGAATTTGGGCGCGGCGGAAGCTGGCAGGATGGCGCAGGTGCGGGAGCCGGGGTGGACGCAGGAGTTAGTATCATCGTCCCTACGTTTTTTTCATTCACTTTCGAACCCAAATCATTCGTCCTATTTCGCGATTTTGTGAAGAGAATTAAGAAGCGGCAGGCTGCGCCAGGCCATCCTGTATAATGATCCCTAGTGGTTGCCCAGTCTGCCATAGTGTTGGCTGGTTGCTAGCCAACCGTTCCATAGCAGTTCCATAGTGCTGTCACAGAGGGGTAGTGTCTAGCCGCACTATGCTGCTATGCACGCTGTCAAGTGCTGTCAAGCGCTATCAAGTGCGGGTCCGTTTTCCTGATGTATACCAGAGCCTGGTGTAAAGGCATTTGAGGAGCTAACGTAGGCAGCACTAATCGGTCGTCCGGAGGAGACCGGCCGATGTCGGTGCGTTGCGCGAATCAAGGCTGCAAAAGAGGAAGGAATGAAAAGACTGAGGAGGGAAAAGCCAACTGCGGATGAAAACCGCATCGTTGAAAGGAGGGCAATGAACTTGCCGACGAAAGAAAACATCCCGCTTATATATGGAGAGGCGCTTGATCGTTATTGGGATCAGGCGTTGTTCTAGGGGTTGTCGGGTGGCATGGTACTCGGGCGCGTATCGTTTATTGATCACCGCTTTTGGGGGAAGCGCTACGCTCAGTGCGGAATGCGCATAGCCCTGGGGTTGGAGAATTTCAGGAAACACAGGTTTTACGGCGTCCGAATGCCGCAAATAACATAGACCGTGAGGCAGCGCGACTGTCGCCCGTCGGTCACCCGATCACAGAATGGCTCCTACCTAGGGTTGGACACGGGTCTCGCACTCGGGGAAATCCGTTGAATCAGGGCGCCCGGAAACGTTTCCGAAACTAAACGTTTCTGGAACGGGTCCGGGAATGTAGAAACGGTTTCCGAAACTTTTAGTTTCGGAAACCGTTTCCTCTACCCTGAAACTATTAGTTTCCAACTTAATTTCTGCCCTCCTGAAACTAATAGTTCCGGGAACAGTACCGGTGTGCCGAAAATTGCTCCTGGAACTATTAGTTTCGGTAATTGTTTCCGCTGCCCCGAAACTTTTAGTTCCGGGGTTGCCGAAACTGGTCCTGATTCTTTTGGTTTCGGGATCAGTTTCGGCTGCACCGGAACTTGAAGTTTCGGAAACAGTTTCGGTGAAGACGGAATTGTTCCTGAAATCTCAAGTTTCGGGTGCCCCGGAACTTAACTGCCGCCGAGCGGCCGCTGGGCTGCCGCTGGGCTGCCGCCGAGATTATTTTTCACAATATTATAATTAATTGACTCAAGTACAACGAAGAAACGGTGCGTATAGTGAGAGCTGAAATTTGTATTGATTCTCGCCAAATCAATCGGAGAGACAACGAGAAAAGGCATTCAGCAGCGCTGAAATGCCTGCTGAAAGTTCTATTTTCAGTATACGTTTCTCCGCAACTGAAACTGGGAGCTTCAGCCGGGCTGAAACAGCTATTGAAAGACAGGCTTTCAAAGGCGCTTTCAGTCTAGCCGAATCGGCTAATTTCGGCTACGCTGAAAGCACCGTCTTTGCTTTCAATGTTGCCGCGCTGAAACGAAATTGGAGAAATTTGTGTACCAAACGAAGACCAGTAGGGGAGAAGAGGGATTGAGAGAGACAGAAAGGGAAGGTATTATCGGTTGCGCATGTAAGTAGAAGATCTAGTCATAGCACATACTTCGCTAGCGTTGTCCGCGTCCCAAATGATCAAGTTATGATCAAGTTCCCATCCACGCCGCTAGCGCTTGTGCTGATCTGGCTCACGCGCCCGCCCTGCGCCTGGTACGCCCGCACGGTCATGATTGTGTTCTGGTGCACCGTCAGCAGCTTCGTGTCCCCGCCGCCCGCGCCCGTGTGCCCCCGCATGTCCGCATCGCGGAACTTGGACAGCGCGACCGAGTTGAGGCGCCCCACGCCGCCCGCGCGCGGTGCGGCCTTGCCCGACGAGCCGTCGTCAAGGCCGCCAACGCTCTGCCATCCCGCATCGGAGCCGGAGAGGATGACGGGCTAGAGATGTACAGGGATGCGGCGGCGCTTGAAGGAGAGGGGTCCTTGGCTGCCGGTGCCGGTGCGCACGGAGAGGTGGGTGGTGTTGCGGAGGGGGAGGGGGAGGGAATGGCGGTGGAATGGGATGCGATCTCGAAGCAGGGGGACGAGGACGGGGATGAGGATAACAAGGAGGGTAAGATGCAGGTGGAGGAACAGGGCGAGGGGAGGACGCGAAGGACAAAACCAAAAGCGAGGACGCAAACGACAAGGAGAAGGAGAAATCGAAGGAGACGCAAAAACAAAAACAAAAACCCGCGCGCGCGAAGCCGCGCGATGTGCACCTAACGACCGTGGATGGGGCCTTGCTCGCATTGTCTCCTGCGCTTACTCACCCTCGGTAGGGCGTACAGCTGGGCAAGGGTCGGCAACGAAGACGGGCTGCACAGGTCGAGGCTTCGAGCGAGGAGACGGGTCCTGGGCAAATGTCGCGTCAGGAGGATATGGTATGTGGATGGCTCGGACGACGACGCGCCGCTCGCGCAGCGCGAGGAGTAGACAACGCTGCGCCTGCGGAGGCTGGTGCATCGAATCCAGTGGAGGTAGCGTCGAGCAGCTCGCGCGAGGTGCTTGATGGTGTTTTGTCCGAGCCCGAAAAAGTCGGGGCCAGAGACGGAGTTGGAGTGCTGCTGGCAGATGGGATTTGCCTTTGAAGATGGAGGACGAGGCGCCGATTGCGGTGTCGGGGATGACGGGTCGGTCGAGACGTGAGACCAACGTTCAGCAGTACAATGATAGCAGTAATCAAGAATATTTGCATATATCGAGTCAAACGACATGCGTGTGGGCTAATGGTAAAAAAAAAATTGGGCCTCGCGATCTGCAAACGGGTCAGCGGCAGCCAAAAAAAAAGGACTAGGTACGTACCTCTGTCCTAGCGGCGGAATTGGCCGATCCACGTCTTGGCGCGCGCATACGCCTTGCAGAGGCGGCCGAGAGGCCCCGCCCCCATTTCCTCCTCGACGATATGATTATCTGGAATCTGGGATAACAGGAAAAAGACGGGAAAGAATGAAAAGAATGAAAAGAAAGACGAAAGAAGACGCACGATCGGCGATTCAGTCATCTGCATAGGGTCCCCAAGCTGCTCGGCGGGGCCAAAAATGGCTTCGTAAGCGGGCGGGTGCTCGTACGCGGGCGGAGGACCTTGAGGCGTCGGGAAGGGGTCTTCCCTGGCATACGGAGGGGCGGGGTTTGGGATTCCGTCAACATCCATTGAGGGCTGAGTCGAGGTTGTGCTTAGAGGGTTCGTAGACGTGCGATCGACGATGGAGGCAGGTCGTAGTCTTGGGGCGCAGTGATCACGTGACTTATCCCGCCCTGTGACATCCCGAGTCGCGTTTTGCGACCAAATGATGGTCAATGTGTATTAGGCGCGTTGTGAACCACTTCCCGAGTTTGGAGGAGTAGTTTGGAGGAGTAGGAGGGGTTACGAGGGATAGCTGCGCGATCTCGGCCGTGGGGGTGGCAGGCACGATATGTAGCAGATGTTGATGCGCGTCGCGACATCGCTGCGGGGCGCGACCGTGAGCGATGGCTTCCGAGGGGACGCAGATGTAAGACATGCATTGCCTCACGCGAGTAGGGGATTCAATCGCGTCACCGCCATCTGTGTTGAACGAGAGGCCATTCTCCTTGTTGCCGTCGCCATCAAGGGCGAGAAAGGAGGTACGAGGGCGTATCGGGTCGAGAGTGTTGCCGGGGGTCAGGAGCTGGCGTTTGCTCTCGTTGGTGGTCGATGGGTCCGGGTTGTGGGGACACCTGCCAAGGCGGGTTACTGGGGAGGCCATGGGCGGTGTCGAGGATGCCGAGGGTGTATCGAGGATGGCCGCGAGGGGAGGACGGCGAGGACGAGGCCGATGGTGGTAGTAACAGCACTGAGCTCAAAGTGGCGGTGTCAGTTGCCGTGCTTGTTCCTGGGTGGTGCGGGCATTGGGGTTTCGACGAGGCGTGGCTGCAGGTGACGTGTGAGCATATCCACGAGAGAGTGGCACAGGAGAGACTTACCGCGATCGACTGCGATACACCTCGGACACCGGCGACAAGAGGGAGAAGGAGAGGTAGCGGCGGTGAAGACGGTTCGCTAGAGAAAGTCGTAAGGGTAGTGCATTGTGAGGAAAAGAAGGCGTGCGGATGCGCACCTGATCTTCGCGCGAGCTTTCCGCATCGCAAGAACATCTGCGCCTTTCGCTAAATCTTACGGCGTCGGCGCCTCCTGTGTGGCAGCCGGCTCCCTAGGCCTCTGATGCGGCGAGATGCACTCTATAGCGTGCTGCTTCGGGCTCGCTGGGGAGCACACGATGTGACTCGCTCGGCAGCGGCAGCGAGGGCAGGGTGCGGTCTCGGGAGGGGGGGGCGATAGAAAGGCTGCTGCTGCAGCCGTCCCTGCATCGAGAGAGAGCTTTGGGACGAGAGTGCAGCAAGGGAGCGCCGCCTCCGTTGGAACCGAGGTGAGGTTGCGGATGACGTGTGCCGCAGATCAATATTTGCGTGGGGGTGGAGGGCGTAATCTTCTTGTTGAAGTGCTTGCTGCATGTCGTGTAAGATCTTGGGCGGCGGTAGAACCGTAGTATAATTAGATACAGGGATATGGAGCGCGAAGAATCGCCGCGCACCTGCGGCTGCGATTGTGATCTCGATCTCGCAAGGCGCTCGAAGATCGCGATTGCGGTGCGATAGTCTGCTAACAGACCAAGGGGGATTCACGATGGAGAGGACTTGCGTCTCCTGCTCGGTGCGGCGCTTGAGGGCAACGGGCGCGTCGCGGCGTTGAGGGTCGAATGAATCTGACTTCCAGACGATATCCTGAACTGCGTCTGCGGTATCCCAGCGTCTAGTGCAAACCGCTTGGGAGGCAGGATGAGGGTGGCGGTGTTGGAAGGCGCGGAGGACGTAGAAGGCGGGAGGGGAAGATATGAGCATCCCTTGAGGAGATTGAGAGTATCGCGCGGGATGCCCTGGCGCTGATCGAAGAACCAGAAATTATCCTGTGAGTCTCATCTGGCTTTTTTTTGACTTCATGCCATGCCTGACTTTCCCAGAACGGTTATTCGACCGCGCAGGCGATGTGCTCGATACTTGCAATTGGTGTCATTTCCCAGATTCGGGAAGCGTCGAGCGTCTTGTGTCTTTCTTGGCCCGCGACTTGATTTCAAGCCCGACATGTCATGCTGTAGTCGATTCCCGCCGACTCGAGTCGAGCGTTATTCGCAGCGAGGTTGCAGTGGCTAATCAAGTGGGATATAACCCGCGCTGACCTGGAGCCGGCAAGAAATAATCGAATCCAGGTCGAGGACCTGGGTTGATGAGCGATAAAGGTGGAAAGCGTAGGCCTCACATCGTCCAGGGAGAGGGAGCGCCACATAGTCATGGATTTATCCCGTCTGTTCCGAGGGGCATCGCTGACGGGAGGGTGGAGGTGAGCAACAAGATAGATGTCTGGATTCGAGTCACGTGATGAGTGTATGTGTACTAAAGCTCGATTATGGCTTACCACGACATATGGTCATCTATGGATGTTGACACTTGGATGATTCCGTCACCCAAAGACGATTCGGTGGACGTCGGGGACTGGTTGCGGCATGGGGATTGGCGAGTACGGCTCCACTTCAGAATCGTACATCAAGCTCGGGGACGGAGGCTGTAGGAGGAACTTAGAACGAAAACAAAATAGGAAAAAGATGTTACCTGCTCACCATGCTCAACTCGGGGGAGCCCATCAACTCGTTTCGAGTACGAGGGCACTCGAAAAGAGTTCACAAGAGCCCTCAGGTTTGCGGGCTTTAAGGCGTTCTACATCGCATATTAGGGCAATCTTTGTTGGAGAAGGGGGCGATGCAAAGTAGCGAGGTGAGGGTGGTGACATAGTAACGGAAGGTGAACGACTGCTACCACAGCGGAGCAGTCATGATCACGTTCACCAAACAATTTGCAACTTCCTTGACGGAGACGCTGAGCGAACGGTTGAGATTGCGTGGTCCCCGGGACACTGCGACATTGCCGGCAACGATCGCGCAGACGAGCTCGCGAAGGAAGGGACATTATTGGAGCGATGGACGGTGGAGGGACCCGCGCCTATGCGCTGCGGAGGTCAAAGGAGAAGGTGCAGAGGGTGTGGAGGAGAGAATCGAGAGCAACGGCCAAGACTGGCCACTACACAATCTCGAACCGCTTCCCCCCTCGATGAAACCGACGGCTCATTTCACAAACTTGGACGGGAAGCGAGAGATTTTTGGACGCGTCATGCAATGCAGGACAGGCCACGGATACATAGGCGAGTACTACAGTCGATTCGTTCCATCCGAGGACGTTGACTGCCCCTGTGGCGAGGCCTTCCAGTCACGCGAGCATGTGCTCTGCGAGTGCCCTCTCTACGAGGACCAACGGCAAACTCTACGTGCAGCCTCCAAGGATTTATTCCTGCCCGAACTACTGGGCACAAAGGAGGGGATTTCGGCTTTGGCCAAATTCCTAGAGCAGTCCGGTGCCTTTACCAAGACAGGCAAACCTCGACGTGAAGAACCCCTTCCCACCCTTGAGGAAGAACCCGACCCGCACATGTCGGATGAGGAAGAGTGACGATGAAGATGGCTGAGTACGCCTTGACTGCTAGAAGTGCAGTAACACCGAGAGACCTGCACCCTGCTCCCCCCTCCCCCCACTCCTTTTGCCGCATCTGTACGGCCCCGCTCCAACCCCCGATACTGCCTCCGCACCGGCAACCCGCCGATAACCCTCTCCACTCTATGCAATACCAACCCAGCACACGAGTAACTCCAGGACACTTCACATCTTATTTATTGGTCATCTACTGGCCACCGCGTCTTAGTAGCTTAGCGTACTTGTTGCGGTATATAAATGCAGAGAGAGAGAAAAAAAGTCATGATCACGTGCAGGCCGAGAGCACCAAATGCGTACTTCGCGGTCGATGCGTGCTCCGCGTCCAGAGCTTCAGGACCAGGGAATTTGAAGCACAGGTAAATCGATCTTCCCAGCTTTGTCGATTTGGATAAATCCTGCTGGCGCGCGACACCGACCGGGTGAGATAACAGGTGCTCGCAACGCCGGGAGCAAGCGTGGAGGTTTCGCGATCTGAGGGAGGCTGAGCGTAGGAGCAGCACCGTGCTACATCGCATAATGGGGCCGTCTTCGCTAACACGGTGGAGCAGCCACGGTGCAGACCGAGAGCACTAATTGTGGCAACCACCGAGTCTCCAATGCATGGCCGCGTCCAAGTCTCGGTGGTTGTCCGCCGAGCCTCGGTGACCATATCCTTGGAAAGAAGACGCTCTCGGGCAGCGAAGGCACCGTGGATATTCAAGGTATAATTGATGCAGAAGCTTCCACCGTGGCAGGATCTAGTAGTAAAAAAATAGCTTTGTGAAGACGTCAGCAAGAGAACGAAATATAGAGAGGAAGCGCGCACAATTCAGGGTGAGATGACCCAAGTCTGCCACTATCCCAACAACTACATAAGTGAACGCAAGTCGAGGCAGAGCCAGAACATTGCAGGGCGAACACGGTGGAGCAGCCACGGTGCAGACCGAGAGCACTAATTGTGTCGCCATAGAGCCTCGGTGGCAACCACCGAGTCTCCAATGCATGGCCGCGTCCAAGTCCCGGTGGTTGCCCGCCGAGCCTCGGTGACCATATCCGTGGAAAGAAGACGCTCTTGGTCAGGGAAGGCACCATTGATATTCAAGGTATAATTGACGCAGAAGCTTTCACGGTTGCGGAAGCCAGTGGTAAAAAAATATCTTTGTGAAGATCTTAGCAAGAGAACGAAAAATTCAGAGAAAACACGCACTTTGCAGGGTGAGAGGTAGGCGCCGTGAGGGACTGCACTGTACCACACGACGTGATCATCGTGCGGTAGTGAAGCACGAGGCTCCGAGGAGCTGCACGACGCATGCATCGTGTAGCAAGGGCAAGAAAGACAGGGACTGCCTGCAACGCGCTACACGACGTGGGCATCGTGTAGCTGCGCAAAGGCAAGTCGGAATTGTTATGTAAGCGTTATCCTAAAATGGAAGGGGCCGCAATCAGAGCAATTTCGCCAGAGTCCGTCTAAGTCGTCGTAGAGCACACAGAAATAAGGTACGCAACAAGAGGACCGCGAAAAAAAAATCATATTGTACAAACATTTTAGTAATACGCGAGTGTAAATACGCCAGTGGTAAGTCCAGCTAAGTGCAAGTCCGTGCAGCCCTCGAACTAGAGATTGAGCTGCGGGTGCGAGCCGCCGTGCAGACGCGACACGAGCGGAGGAGAACGTCAGCGCGGAGTTGTCCGGCGATTCGACACAGAGCCTGTGACATCAGTCCTGCAGGTGAAAGCAATCAGCAGGGCACAGTGGACGAATTCACAGAAAACAATACCCTAGAGAGATTCAAAACGACGGCACGGTTGTTCGAGAATTCGAATCGTGCGCAGTGTGATATGACACGGGCTGGGTCAATTGTATCAGGGGCGTCTTTCGACATTTTTGAGGAATAAGTCTTGGCTGGAAAGTACGTAAAGGGGCTGAAGGGATCGACCTGGCCAGCAGGCAGAGGCTCTTGACGCCGAACAACGAAGGTGACTTTGTTGCCGATGACGTGAATTTTCTCTATACTCCCTGCAACCGCGGTGTCCCCGCCAGCAGGGCGGTATATGATCAAGCTGTTTCCTAGATGGGTTGACGCACGGGAAAAGTTGACGCCATTGTAGAAAAAGTGGGCCTTCTCGCGGTCGTTGCCGGGCAGCGTGTCATCCACCTCTCGAACGGTCCGAGGGCTGAATGCACGATCGAAAATCTGTTTCAATTGGCGTATCACTTCGGGACAATCCCGCCGGGCCAACCATCTTCGGAGGTTAGCACCGCGCATGAACAATTTGAGAATGGTGATCTCCATCTCGCCTGAATACAACATGAGCATGAATGAGCGGCCAATATTCACAAGCACGAAGCGTACCTCCGATTTGATCGTTGTGCTTGATCTTTTGGAAAACCCCAATCAAGCGCTCGAAAGGGAAGCACCACCAGGACATGACGGGACCGAAAAGCAGCAGAAAGTCGTAAATGTGAAAGGCGACATGGGCGTTCGGCCTCTTGGCCTGGGACGCGGTGTGAGGGTGGACTTGGGGCAGGCCATCGAGCCATTCTTTCATCGAAGTACGAAATGTAGCGGCACGGTCACGATTCGTGCTGAATCGACAAACTATAATTGTGGCTTGGAAAATAGCCATGGTGTGGACCAAGATTTTGAAGAAATGAGCGGCTTGCGGCCCCTGATGCTGGCCCCACAATAGGATTAGTGCGATGGGCAGATAGACCGTAGCTAGAATTCGCCATTCGTCCGCCTTGATGGACCCTGCACTAGCCTCTCCGTAATTCCGTGGGACCGAATTGAGCCAGGAGGGTACGGCGGTTTCAGCGATCACTTTTTGGATGAAGTCGATGTCTGGGGAGCTGATGGTTTTGGGGCGATACTGATAATCCGGAGCATGATGCGGCTGGCTTTGACGCTGTAATTACAAAAGGTCAGTAAACACAAAGGGAGTCGTTTAGCGTGCTTACCCATGCGAGCAATTTTCGGACGAAATCCACTTTGATCAGTTTGCCATACTGCCCGGTACCGGTGTCAGGTTGCGGCGAAATACTGAGCGACCAGCACAAGTGCACAAGCACAGGACGCGTTCTGCTGTGAAGACCTTTCTCCAGAGCCTCGTGAGTGATCCCGCCCTCACAATCGAGAGCAGTCTCTAAGAGTCTGTGGAGCGCAGTGAGCTGTTTCAGTTGCTCTTTCTCCTTGTCCTTCTCGAGTTGCGCAGATAAAGGGGTTTTGTTTGGTTCGTATAGGGGCCATTGGAAAGAGAAGGCAATGGCAGGTTTATCAGTCGACTTCGCCTTATCTGCGTCGATTTCGATTACTTCCTGACAGTGGTAGTGCACGAGACCTTCGAGGATGCAATGCATACTATCAATGACGAGCATCCGGCTTGGATCCCAATAAGGCAGGCGCCAAAGCTCCGACCAGCGCACACCATGCTTTGCATAGAGGGCGTCGCGCTCCTTCAAGGTAGTGGCATCTCGCCAGGCCTCAGCTTGTTTACGGAGTTCGGTGACATCTCGCGGAAGCCAGTCGGGATGCTCAAAATCTGTTCGATACATCGTGGGGATCATTTTGCAATGACAGCGGGCGCAGAAGAAGTGGGACGAATGATGCGCCGCTCCCGAAATTTGGCGCGCGGCCGGCATATCGTTCACGGATAGAACTAACGCAACCTCAGCCAGCCGACCGGTAAGAGGCGAGTTGCCCGTGGATGAGATATGTATGCCTCTTTCCCAAGCAATCACAGCTTCGTCCACGAGAGGCCGCAGGTAGCCGTTCGTCTCTGCACCTTTTGGGCCTGCCGGCCCCCCTACAATGCTGGTGTAGATGTACTCAGGTTTGTTGCGCATGGTGTCGGGTAGACCGAGAATAGCCACCGACAGAATCCCAAGTTTATCCGAATTTGAGCGGGGCCCAACACCATATGGCGGGAAGGCATCAAAGTGGATCGAGCAGGGAATTCGAAGCCGCCCCTCCCGGTTGATGAAAAGTTTGCCTGGAACAGGTCCCTCGAATTTGTTCATAAAGTCGGCTTGAAAGATATTGGTCGTAAAGGGGGGAGGCGGTTGACCATGAGCTTGGAATGCATCATCGCACGCTTTGTCCAGCATCTTCTCGATTTCTGGGTCGGCCAGGACCATGGCTAAGTGATCGATGAACGAAGGGAAAAGGAAGGTTTTTATCGGCCATAGTTTCCCGTTGCGCATTGTGAGCAGCTCGGTAGCGCAGATGCCAACACCATCCCGACCCACCACCCTGTTAACGCAGCGTCCAGGATACTCGGGAATAGCGGAATCGGGGTTGAGCGGGTCGTGTGTGTGGTGGCATGACGGACAAACGGCGTACATGGTCGTCTTCCCATCAATTTTAAACCGATTGAGAGCGACGTACAAGCTCGATGGGAGTTGGTTGAGAATATCCTGCTGGCGCAGGTCATAAGCCGCCAAGCCATCCGGGTTTCGCGACAAGTTCAACGACATGGTGCATTTGATGATGAAAGTAACCGTCTCGATGATAAAATTGCAAGGATCTTCAGCGACACGAAGAATAACGTGGCAGATGACCCCAAGCAGAATCAACAGCTGTGGAACTGCATCGAGCTTCTGAATAGGAGATTCCCGAAGATGAGCTATGCGATAGGGTAAGTATACGGACGAAAAAGAATGAATGAGAAACTCACTAGCGTCGTACACCAACGGCAGCAGTGCTGCCCCAATAACGGTGATCTTCGCGTCGAGCATCTTCAACTCGGTCTCAACAGACTGGATCTTTTCGTAGAGACCTTCCAGTGCAGCTCGCGCATCAGCTGAGTTGGCAACGATCCTCTGGATTCCATCAAGGGAAGCCTTGCAGTTGAAAAAAGTTCGTGCAGCAGCATTCAATTTTTCGTGCATTTCCGCGACCGCCGCAGGATTTGCGTCGTCGTACTGTGCAGGAATAGCGAGGGTTTCTTCTGCTTCGCGAATTTGCTTTCCAATTTGGCTTGTAAGTTCGGCCGCCCGATCATCACGCCAATTCGAAGGAGTAGGTTCAAATATTGCGGAAATGCTGCTCATGGCTTCCACGGCAGTCACTGCGCTGGTGTCGAATGAGGGAATATCGGCGTGATTTTCTTGAAACTCCGTTCGAGATGTGAAGAATTTGGACGGTTGGTTCGCAGGGATTGGCCCCTCGTCTGTCAGTGTGAGCGCCGTGACATAATCGGCCAGTCGCTCGAGCTGCTTAATGGCACCCGGTTAGATTCGAGGCTAAATCAAAGGATAGAAAATTGCGTACGCCGTCGTAATCGTTCAGTTCGGTAGCGCCGACGGTATCGAGGACCTGGTTGTTCAGTTAGTAAGGCAGATGAAGGAAACGCTGCGCGTCAGTACCTGGCTCGTGGATGCTGCAGCATTGTTATAAGCTGTGTGCTGTGCAAGAAGTAGCGCGAGAAGGTTCTCGTGATCTGCGCGGTCTTCGATGAAGACGCGGTGAGCATGGGGGCGAAGTTCGCAATCGCAGGTATATTGTTTTTGCTTCATCTTCCCAGCGGTAATCACTGGAAACACGAGCAGGCACGAAACCGGGAGTAGAGAGGAGACGTATTGAGCACTGGATCTTCCCAGCGGTAATCACTGGAAAGACGATCGGGCAGGGAACCGAGAGGGGAGAGGAGACGTATGGTAACGCTGGCGGAGGCTTGTATTTAATTATAAAACTTGGCATTCTTTCTCGGCAATCGTCATTTCGGCAACGAGGAGGATGTTTTTCGGCAACGAGAACAAGGATTTCGTGGACCTTCCGGCAACCAGAACAAGGGTGGAGACAACGAGAACAAGGACGTCGATATGCGATGGGCGGCTGAGTAAACTCTGAGTCGGATTGATTATGCGATGTAATCATCGCACAGCCAAGTCGCAAACACGAGCGCTGCACGACGTTAAGCATCGTGCAGGCAGCGTTGCAGTTTTCGCGACCGTGTCCCGATCAGCTGATCGCACCGCCACACATCGGATTCGCAGGCCCAACTTACCACCAGAACACGAGGAATGATCCGCTGCACGACGCTCACGTTGTGCAGCCTTTTGTTTGTGCAGGGCGCCGATTTTTTCGAAACCTCTCTAACATTGCCGAGCCACTTGCCGAGTCCGGCACACCCTTAGCGCCCAAGCGCTAGCACTGCCACGCGATCACTTGTCTTCCACCCACCAAGTAGCCGCCACACCAAAGTGAGTTATCTGTTACTCGCTCATTTTCCCTCATTCCGGCCTCAAGACCTCCACCTCGCGTGATACACTGGGATTTACCACAGTCCCTATGGAGGCGCGAGGCGGAGTGATTGATGAGGCCACACTTATTTTTGACGATTTTGGGCGCTTGTCTCATATGTCGCTCACCGTTCTGCAGGCCACGCGCCTTCTTTGTTCAAGCTACACGAATGGCGCGTACTACGCGTAGTGGAGCACAGTGGTCTCCCTGGGAGTTCGACTGTCGCGTCGATTCCTCTCCCACCGACGTCTTTCAAAGCAAGGTGGCATTGGCACCGTTTGTGAAGGCGGCGATAGCAGCCGCGGAAGAACGTGCCGCCGCTACCGACGGGTTCGATGCCGCACTCTTGGATCCCCAGCACGACAAATGCGACGAATGGGAGGACAAAGAAGCGATCTTGTCCCGCGCGCCCACGCCCTTCTCGCGCCCACCAACCCCGCTCGGGCCCAGTGGCTTTTCCAGATCCCCCTCACCTCTTTCGTCTCCGCCCTCATCCCCAGAACCCCGCCCTCCCGACCCACCAGTGCCACCTCACAAACGACGTCAGTGTGAAGGCAAGCGCGCTCGCCTCAGCCGCAAACGCGTCGCGCAAGCCAAGGCGAACACCTTTGGCCCTGACCCGCACCCGCGGCATTGTCAAGCTCACCGTGAGGAGCCACCGCACGTAATCGCGGACCACGCCACCGACTTCTACGCCTCGACTGCTGGTAATTGGTCTGGCCCTTGGCCCGGCAAAAAGTCGCGTCTGTCACGCCACCGCATTCGCCAACTCCGAGACCTCTTGGGGGACGATTACGATCTTGTGCGGTGGGACGGCCGGCACGTGTTATTTCACTTGTGCTACACAGGGGCTGACTTTCTCCAGAAACCCCAAGCTCATTCTGGATGCCGACGGGCGCATTGTCGCAATTTTGCTGGGACGTCCGGAAGGGGACGATTGGGACGATGTGATGATTCGGGTCGCGCAGTTGATGGATAGGGTTCGGAAGCGCGGGATTCAGCGGCGTGTTTTTGTATCAAAGAACAAGCAGCACCGTCGTGGAAAGTTTTACACCCTCCGATCTGGCGTGACTAAGGGTCCCGGCCAAAAAGTGGGTTATTCTGCTTATATTTCGGATTCTCTTGACGTGCTGTTCTGGCAGAAACCGGGCAACCTCGCCCATGATAAAGAATACCGCAAGCTCGTAGATGTGATCGTCAAGGACCGCACCACGCGTCGTGTCGCTGGGTTTCAATCCAGTCAGTCTGGTGCCGGTTATCGCTATCTCGCTAACATATTGTTTCAGGCGGCCTCGCGCGCTATGCACCCAAGCTCTACCGACACCAGCACATCACCCTCAAGGGTCTGTTCGACCGGCAGCCTGAGCTCGAACAGCCCTTCCCAAACTCCGTATTCCCGACCGTTACCTTCAACTTGGGCCCCGAGGTCGTCACCCCTGAACATCTGGATATGCTCAACAATCCGTCCGGCTTGTGCGCCGTCACTTCCGCCGGCAAATTCGATCCCCGCAAGGGAGGTCACATTTTTCTCAAACAGCTGAAAGTCGTGTGCGAATTCCCTTCTGGCTCCACCGTCCTTCTGCTCTCAGGCACATGTGAGCATGGCAATACCCCGATACAGAAACACGAAACTCGCTCCTCGATCACGCAATACGCGGCGGGCGCACTTTTTCGATGGGCCGCATATGGGTACCAGTCCACCAAAACCCTGCTTGGCCGGGTTGGAGGAGCGGCGCAAAAAGAAGCCATTGACAGAGAGCCTGGGGAGCGCGCTGCGTGGAGTTTGGAATTGCTGTCCACAGCAGAAGGTTTGGCGGCGGATCGTCAGGAGGTTTTCGGGCGCAATTGAGCCGGTCGTCGGTAGCGTGATCCATACCCATCTGTTCACGAAATAATCTTATCGTTTTTCCTCATGCATTTCTCATGCGTGCCGGCAATAAGATTTATAGGTACTCTGAAGGAGAGCCACGTCCGAGTCCCGGATTTCCCCCATGCAACAAACCCAGCTCCTCAGCACACGTTGAGCACCGAACGTTGCTGAAGAACCGGAGCGCGTCCAAGCGCCTCGTGTGGCCAAGGCAGCCGCCGCCAAAAAAATAAATTGTTTGATCGTAAGTACGCTGCTCTTCAGATCCAACCTCACTAACTAGGGCGCAGATTCCGACGACGAGGACGAGGACCCAGGGATTAAACCGAGTGAGTGTGTTCGCTTTATCTGCTAACTCCGTCACTGATGGATACATTGCAGCCAAGCGCGTTATCTGTGGGCCTCCCTCTGCGATCATCACCCAGCTGAAGGGGCCCTACACACGCGCGGAACATGACGCCCGCCACCGCCTCATGATGCAGCAGCAGCGCGCCATTGAGGCGGCGGCGGGATACAACCGTGTTCTGCGCTACATCTCACTCTTCACCGCCATCCGTGACGCCGAAGAGTGTCACCGAGCACGCGTCAGAGCCTGCAAGCTCCGCATCATCAACGACGCGAAGCGGCGCGAAGCCCAGTCGAAGAAGATCGCCCAGGCGCGTCGGGACACGATGGACGCGGAGAGCGCGAGATGTCTCCAGGCGCAGCTCACCCTCGCGCCACCTCGCCGCAAGATTCAACTCATCCCGTCCCAAGGCCAGCGCAAGGTGCGGGACCCGCCCCTCACCGAGGACGACCTGTACGAGACCCCCGCTCGCCCCGAATTTATTTGGCATCCGCGCCTCGAGCACGTCTGCCACCTGTGCTTGAATGCCAAGTCGCACCCGGTCGTGTAAGTCCCATCCCCTCCCACCATTGGTGAGAGATTGACACCGTTATTACCAGCATGAAGTGCGGATATAGCGCCTGCTATGTCTGCCTGCGCCTGTCCTTGGAGACTGACTGGGTGTGTCTTCAGTGCAGGGTAAATGTCACCCGAAAGCCCAAGGCGCACGACGGAGAGGCGGCCGAGATTCAAGCGGAATACGGGAAATTGGACGAGAGCGCAGTGAAATACAGTTGGGATGGGCTGGTGTTCCCGCGCACACACGCCGTAGAGTATAAGTCCTTCCTGCGCCCTATTGATGCGTCCAGCGCCGCGTAGTGCTTTGCATGCTTGATTGTCCGGTAGTCGATCAAATTTTGTTGGTAGGAACGCAAATAAATTGAGTGAATGAGCTCAGATTTGTAGATGAGGTGGCCAAGTAGTTCTGCAAGAGATCTAGAGGCCTATGGTATTGCCTTTTCGGGACTGATAAAGGACTGCGGTCCGCAGTCCGAATATTTTTTTTCACTTCTTACCACCTGCTTTCTCTTTGTTCAAGCCTCCTGCGCCACCCATGACCGAAAGCGCCCCCGGCACTTGATTTGCTTCCCCCGAGTTCATCTTTGACGACCCGGCGAGCCTGCCCGCGTCACTCTCCAAACAAGCCTATCCCACCGACTTCAACATCCTGACCGCCCGCACGTACAACAATAAGGGCTGGTACCTCACTTATGGAGGAACATTCACCCGTGACCCGTGAGTTCTAGTATACTTTTTAGTCTTTGAACTGCCTGTCACTCACTGACTTCCGTCAGAGGTTACGCGGCATACCTGCGCTCTGAAGCTGTTCGCAGGAGAATTGCGCAAGGCGGCCCGGGAGGGGTGGGGAACCAACCTATCTTCTTTGGGTGGACGTTTCACGAGGCCGCTCAATTTTTGCCCGGATGCCGCCATGGCATCAAGGACCACTACAAGCGCGCCTACCGCAACGGCCCTTGGATCCAACGTAAGACGCTTTGGTTTGTAGTGCAAGGAGGGGATGTCTACACAGACAGGTATGTTGTGGTACGCTGGTCCTTGCTTTGGAGCTAACGGGTGGACGTCTATCTAGCCGCGAAGCGTTTGCTGCCTGGGAGAGGCAGGGGAAGCCGGACGCGTGTATCGCCGTCGCTCCGAGCTTTGAAGAGGCAATCAAGCGTGCCCTCCTCCTGGGTTGACCTTCCTTCCGTTTCCAAATACTGACTCACTAACTGACCCACGACTACGAAGCGCACCAATTGTATAATTATCTAGCTAGCTCAAAGTACCACAACAAAAATTGTAAATAATAATCCTTCAACGACAGTTTGATTACTGGAGGTGGAGCTGATGGTCGCGAAGGGTCGCGCACAGGGCTACCTTCGCTACTGGTGCAGGTACAACTGTTGGTCGGGGCGACGGCTCCCGCGCAAAAGGTAGGGGGGGCGGAGCTTGGGGCGAGGACGAGACCGCGTCGGGTGGCCAAAACGAAACGGCGGCGCCCCGCGCAGGAGAACGGGGTAGTGGTACGGAAACAGGGGCACTGTTATATCCGAAATCGTTGTCGACTCTCGGTGTCTGTTCCGTTGTCGTCAAATGCCGAACAGAGATCCCATTCGTTGTTGAACGAGTTATAGCGACGCTCGGTCCGACAATATTCCCTCCAATAGTCATTGTAGTTTCCGCGCGCCCAGCGGCCGTGCGTATGTAGTATGAATCCCGCTTTTCCCAAACGAAGACGCGACCGCCTTTGCGGCCCGGTGCGCTGCCCTTCTTGGCATTGGCTATACGCTGCAAGCGAGAAGCCTTCTCAGGTGGTGTTTCCCCCGTAAACTTGAGTTTTCTTTGCTTCGGCGCGCAAAGAAATTTTCGATGCACTCGCCTGGTCGCAGTCCACTGTAGGGTTCCACGGCTGGTAAGGTCGTGTCAACAACATCGGCAGCGGATTTTGCGCGTACTTGATTCAGACGTCAGAAAGACACAGACAGGATTGAATACTACAAGACGTTACAAACACAGGCTCAAGAGGTTACAAAACAGTATTGGTCAAGATATTCACGATACATGAAGGTCCGGTGAGAACTATGCTTATCTGGCCCAGATTGCAATGTCGTGATTCTTTAGCCTCAGCGCCTTCTGCAGGCGTATTAATTCGCTACAACCTGCTCTGCAGGTATGGCGGGTGGCGGTCTCAAAATCGATGAGGACGGGCCGTCCTTCGGAATCCCACAACAGGTTCCGCAGGCTTTGAGAGCCATCGTCCACGAAATCGTTGTGGGCCCAGCCAGCCCGGTGCATTTTTTGCAATGCCGCGTAGATAGCCGCTCTGAAGATAACGATTGGGAACATACAAATCCAAGCGAGTATACACTGCTCACCGTTCCGCCTTGGTCAACTCTCTTTCAGGAGTGTCATTGGGTACGAGGCTGGTGACAAGGTACGCTGTATTCCCGCGGACGCAGAGGCCATAACACCGGGGAATAACATTTCCCATGAGTATCTGCAGGGCCTGATACCTCTGAAACTCGGTCATTAAAGCATCACAGTCTTCAGATGCCTTGATTGCGACCGCCGCAACAGATTTATCCTTCTGGAACAACTCGCCAGCATAGACACTATTTTGGTAACCACTCGCGAGGAGGTGCAGGACTTTTACACCATAGTCGTCGGGATCGCCGAGGTCTCCGTACCACCTCCCGGTCAACTGGTGGCGCCCCAAAAGTAGAGTGGTAGACGCCGATGATCGTTCGCTGCCGCTGGGCTGGTAAGTTTCATCGCTTCCGCTGCTGTCGCCGCTGGGGCTGGTCTCGCCTGGATCAGCAGTATTGCAGAAATCGTCACCAGTGCGGGTGAACTTGGATGGGTCGGTTGGGGTCGGGGGAGTAAAGCTCAGGGCACAGAGTGCCTCAAACTGCGTCCGGATCCAAGTACATTCTCCCTTGTCGTGAGCTCCCCTCAGTGTAACTGCCAAAAAGAGGAGGAAGACATCGTTCGTCTTTGCCTCCTTTGTCGTCGGAGGGGGGGCGCCGCCGAAAAAAATGGACGTTGCGTGAGCAGTTCGTTTAGTGAACTCTTTGTTCCGACGATTATATACCGGACCCGACCAGAACATATGCTTGTTCGTGCGATATCCAACGCAAAATCCGGTGACACCGGCGAAAATAATCCAATTCACTTTGTATAGGCCAACATAGAAAAGACCCTGACAAGTTTCGTTATGGGCCGCCAGTAATAAGTTGGATCTCGCGAGAGCGCACCTTATTCACCAGAATCCACAACGGGCGCTGTACGAAATCTGGATCACGCGCTGACTGGATGTCGGATTTGAAAACACCATAGTTGGCGCGCTGATACAATTCCGCGAGAACGGAGGTAAAGCCACGAGGCCGCTTGTCCTCCACCACTGCGATATAGCGGCTGCTCTCCGGGTCTGGTTTATCCGCGTCTGAATCTTGCGCGTCTGAATCCTCCGTATCTGAATCCTCCGCGTCTGAATCCCCGTCGAGGTTCATTGTGTTATCCACAGCGTGTGTACCAGCGCCAAGCTCCATTGTGTTATCCACGTAACAAGTCCGCGACAGACCAGGAGGGCCCGTCTGGGTGCGGAATAGTATGACATGGGGCTCGGGGGGCTGGACGATGGCCTGAATGTGCCCAAATGTCTTCCCGACAGCCTGGAGAAGCAGCTTGGTAGCGGTAGATGTGACCTTCTCCAGACCCGTAACATTATCCATGCGATACTGCGAATCGTCTGCGAAGCTCTCCTGCCAGTGATTCGCGAGGGTGGTGATGACCTCCTTAAGGCCGTTGAGGAGGCTCGCGTGGGCAGGGAGAAGCTTATCCAAATCGGACGCAACAGCGTTGATGAGGCAGACCGCCAAGTCTGGTTCGACGGACCAATTATCATGTAGCCTAAGATCGTCAGCGGCTTGGATTTGACCATCGGTGATTTTAGTCCAAGACGAGTCGGTGGTCAACGGGTCAACAGGGGGGTCGAAGCGAGGCGGAGGAAGCTTTACGCGCAGGAAGTCACTGGGCCTGGGGCGGCGGCCATTTTTGGAGATTTGTTGATGCAGACTAGAGCTCCCGTAGACGCAGCGTGCAGCAACGTTCGCACCTAAAGGCGCGGGAGTGCGCTTCGCACGTCGGCGTGGAGTTGTGGACAGAGAATATCTGGAGAACTCGCAGTCCCCAGCGACTTGCGCCCAGGTAAATGCTCGTCGTACGTTCTCGAGCTTGTTTGGACAACTTCAGATGACGTAAGGTCTCAAAAAAGGAAGCACCTTCTCCTCAAACCACCGGCACTAGAGTCCTCCATCTCTGCCTCTATCGCTCCGGCCCACCTTCCCCTCAGCTTTGGACGCCGGTGTCTTCTTGCTTCTGCCTTCCTCATGGCTTTATTTCATGCTACCGTTCCCAGTGTCAAACACCCAGACTCAGCCGCGTTTCGCCGAAAAATACAGGCTGCGGGCCTTCTTCACGAGAACCTCCTTCAAAACGTCCACGCATTACGGGCAAAAACCCTTTCGAACCTAGATTGGCAGCCATGTCTGCCTACACCACCAATGTAAACCTTCAAGCACTTCTCTGGGCGAACAACACCGTCACGATAGATAACCTCGAGGCGGAGCTGCGGCACCAGTCTTGCGGCTGGACGCTCAATGAGTGGGATATTCCAGTTTGCGAAGAGGACGCAGAGTGCTCAATCTGCGAGGGCTACACGGACCATTTCCTTGCCCGCCTCAGTCGCGCAGACGCCAACAGCGCCGACAGCGCCGACGAAGCCCAAGGTGGTTCATCTGCAGAGGATGAAGAGCTAGGAAGGAAGGATTCGGCGTCACCAGGTTCCGACTCCGAATTGGAGGAGGTGCAGGAGAAAAGCGTGTTGATGAAAAAATTGCTCAGGCTTTGGGACCTTCGCGCCCGCGAACGATCGTACAAATCAGAAGATCCCAACAATCTCCAGGGCATGATGGTCGCGTTGAATTTCGACAAACTCCGCGCCGAAGCTGACCGCGACACAGCCAATTCACGCTGGTCAATGGTTGAGATGGAGAAGGATACCTTGCAGGCATCCCTTCAAACTCTGACCCAAGCGCACGATGAGCTGCAGACGCGTCATAAGGCAGCTCTTGACGAGATTGAGGTTCTTAAGCAGCGGCTCTCTTGTGAGTTTATCTTAACTTCTCTCGTTGCAGAATGAACTGAAAATGTGCCGTAGTTGTGTCCACAATACCTGAAAGTGCGCCCGCAGCTGTGTCCACAATAACTGAAAGTGCGCCCGTGGCTGTGTCTACAATCCCGACGTTCTTGCATTGCGAATGGCTGGCAATGAAAATGCCCCCTCCATCCTCGTCACCGCAACTCCTGGCGTGTTGGCTCCAATTTCAGGAGCACACCAGTCTCAAGGGAGTTCATGTCTGCGGCCCTCACTGGGTCATCGACCTCCGGGAGCAACGACCGTCAAAACCGTGCGCGTTGTATCTTTGCGGTCTTAGAGGTTTTGGCGGTACCGGGCCGATACGCTGAATTACTCCGCGAGGACCAGCGTCCAGTGGCGTCCGAAGTGCGGTATTCTCCACTGTCTTTTCCGGAGGGACACAACAATATGGACGTCTCGCGTCTGCTTGCAGCTCAAGGATTGACGGTCGCCATAGCCGACGATACGTGGCGGTATTCCTACCGCCATATCGAGTTTAAATAGTTGATGCATTGTCCGGCATGGCCAGTGGATATCGGACCCGATTGATCATGAAGGTCCGTGCGCAGAAGCTTGATGTGGCACAAATATCCGATAACAATCTCCATCTCTTTCCTTCCCCACCACGACTCACGCACGGTACGAGCTCGCCCCTCGTTCTCCCTCTCCCTCTCCCACTAACGCTTTGTTTTCAGCTCCATGGTGCCTTGCCTTCGGTAACCGGTAACCGACGGTATTGTCTTTCCGAGGCTTGGCAGGGAAACTGCTGGGACTTGGCTTTTGGGGGACGGGGACTTCACGAGGCTCAGCGGGAATCCGCTGGGACTTGGCGTTGCTGGCTCTCTTACCTTACGTTCCCCATCACGTCTCACTGACGGTACGACCTCGCCCTTCGCTCTCACTCTCAAACTAACCCTTTATTTTCCCTAGGGAAACGGTCGAGTCAGCCCGTTTGTTGTAACCGAGGCGTCGTCTTCTTTTCGAGGCTTGGCGGGAAACCACTGGGACTTGGACTTCACGACGCTTATGGGGGTCTTCACGAGGCTCGGAATCCGCTGGGACTTGGCACCGTCTCTCTCTTTTTCCTTCCCACCACGTCTCACTGACGGTACGACCTCGCCCTTCCCTCTCGCTATCGAACTAACCCTTTGTTTCCCCTAGAAAAGGACGGTTCAGTCATCCCGCGTAACCGAGGCCGTGTCTTTTCGAGGCTTGGCGGGAATCCGTCTCAGCCTAACACTTGGTTTTCAGCCCCAAGCCCAGTGGTGCCTTGCCTTCGGTACATCTTTTCGCATTCTCGCCGTTATTTGTGTTCTAGAGGCTTGCGAGTTGGCGACGCCGACATTATCGTGGCGACGCCGACATTATCGTGGCGATGCCGACATTATCGTGGCGATGCCGACATTATCGTGGCGACGCCGACGACCCGGTGGACTGTCCTTGAACGGTCTCGTATCCGGTCTCCAAGTATCTGCCTCTGCCTCTACTATCTGCTTCTGCTCGTCGCTCGTCGAGATGCTCGTCATTGACTATCAGCTTTTACAATTCAGCGCTACTACCACCGCCTGCTACTATCAACTTCTACGTTCAGGCCTACTGCCGCCGCCTGCTACATTGTTTATCCATAGCCATATCCGCTTCATCCGTAGCCATATCCGCTTTCTCCTTTTCGCCTTTTCGCCGTCTTTTCTGAGATCTCTGTACTTACATGACTGCGTATTGCGTTACATATTCCTACATATCGCACATAGGCATAAGTATTGCGTTTACATATTGCTACATATTGCATATTGCTACATATTGCACATACGCATACTGCTACATATCGCACAGGCATATTGCTATGCTACATATTGCACATACGCATATTGGTACATGTTGCACATAGTCCGAATGTGGTAGTCGTCTTACCACTGTTGCTATGCCGTTGCTCTGTTCGTACCGCTCTTACTCTCCCAGTACCGCGCTGTTGCTCTGCCCGTACCGCTGTTAATCTCCCAGTACCGCGTTGTGTACTGGTCATTGTATTGTATTGCTGCGGTCATTGGCATTCTTACTGTTGTTATTTCGCAGGTCTGTGGTCAAGCTTTCGAGAAAAGCAACATTGCTGTGTTTGTTTCAATTCTTCGTTGTGCCTGGTTCACATATAATCTTGGTTTTGATGTACTGCCTGTATTCTAAAGTCATTCAGAGTTATGTGCTTTTTTTTTTTTCTCTACAGTTCCGTGCATTTTCGTTGCGAATATACAAATAAAAACCGTTCAATGACTTGCAGAATGTACCTTGCCCATCAACTCCTTCCATCACGGCTCCGTCTTTTGATCTCTACCTCTTACCTCTATCTCTCCGGCTCACCGTCTCCTGAGCCTTGCTCACCTGGGTCTTACTTCTTCTTCGCTCATGGCTTTGTTTCATGCTACCGTCCCGAGCGTCAAACACTCTAAATCTGAAGCTTTTCGTCCAAAAATACAGGACGCGGGCCCTTCTGCAGAAGACCCCCCTTCGAAACGTCCGCGGATTACAGGCAAAAACCCTTTCGAACCCCAACTGGCAGCCATGTCTGCCTACACCAGCAATGTAAACCTTTGAGCACTTCTCTGGGCGAACAACACCGTCACGATAGATAACCTCGAGGCGGAGCTGCGGCACCAGTCTTGCGGCTGGACGCTCAATGAGTGGGATATTCCAGTTTGCGAAGAGGACGCAGAGTGCTCAATCTGCGAGAGTTACACGGACCATTTCCTTGCCCGCCTCAGTCGCGCAGACACCGACAGCGCCGACAGCGCCGACGAAGCCCAAGGTGGTTCATCTGCAGAGGATGAAGAGCTAGGAAGGAAGGATTCGGCGTCACCAGGTTCCGACTCCGAATTGGAGGAGGTGCAGGAGAAAAGCGTGTTGATGAAAAAATTGCTCAGGCTTCGGGACCTTCGCGCCCGCGAACGATCGTACAAATCAGAAGATCCCAACAATCTCCAGGGCATGATGGTCGCGTTGAATTTCGACAAACTCCGCGCCGAAGCTGACCGCGACACAGCCAATTCACGCTGGTCAATGGTTGAGATGGAGAAGGATACCTTGCAGGCATCCCTTCAAACTCTGACCCAAGTGCACGACGAGCTCCAAACGCATCATAAAGCAGCTCTCGACGAACTTCAGGTTCTCAAGCAGCGCCTTTCTAGTGAGTATACCGAGCTTCTCCGGTGGTGCAGAATTAACTGAAAGTGCGCTCGCAGCTATGTCCGCGATCCCTACTAGTCCGCCCATGGCTGCTGAGCCTGCAATCACTATGAGTGCGCCCGTTTCTACGTCTGCAGTCTTTACCATTCTGCCCTTCGCTGGGTCTCCAATCCCTACAAGTGCACCTATACTTACTCCTACAATCCCTACGCTCTCGCATGCGGAGTGGCTGGCAATGAAAATGCCCCACCCATCAGCGGCTCCGCAACTCCTCGCCTGTTGGCTCCAGTTTCAGGAGCACGCCGGTCTCCGCGGTGTTCATGTCTGTGGCCCTCACTGGGACGTCGATCTCCGGGATCTTCGTGGTTACAAGGAAATTATGAGTCGCGTCCCCGAGATGCGAAAGAATTCCGGGTGCACCGATCGTCGCGACCGCCAGCGCTGCATTTTAGCTATCTTGGATGTCTTGGCCCTACCGCACCGCTACTCTGAACTGCTCAGCGCGGACCGGTGTGCAGTGGCTACTGAGGTGCGATATTATCCTTTGTCTCTTCAGCAGGGACAACAGGATTTGGCTGTCTCGCGTCTGCTGGCGGCTCAAGGCTTGACGGTCGCGGTAGCAGACGATGCCTGGCAGTACGCCTATCGCTATATCAAGTCCATCGCAGAGGACCGAAGTGTACGCAACGCGACGACAGACGCTGCACGTAACCTTCTTGCCAATATCGAGGCACGGCTGCGAGATGGCCCTCCCCCAGGGTTGAAGTCGGAGGAGGAGGATCGTTTTCGGCGCCCAAGTCATCTGCCAAATAAACGCCTGCGAAACAGTCTACCACGTTGAGTGGAATAACATGTAGGGTCTTTGAGGCCCACCAGAACCTTACTTTAGCGACCGCCCACGATTTCGATTTCGCATGTAGATAGTGAAGCCCATTGTTTTACGAACCAGACATTCATCCAGAATCTCTAGGAGTGCTCCGAAATCATCATCCGCGTCTAGGTATACAATTGTATCATCCGCAAATAATGTGGTTATGAGTCTTTCTTTCTTCCCTTTGATCTTGAATCCCTTCAGGCCAGATTTTCTGAGTGCTCGATAGCAAGATCAAATAATGCGCGTTTTCTTCTGAAGAATTCAAGCTGCCAATAAAATTCAACAAATTCTCCTCGCCTATACTTAGGAACAGGCGGTAGCGAGGAACGTAAATAAGGCGTTGTGGTCACGTGATGACGGAACTTCCCGTATCGAGAGGCGACTTTAGGGTGCACAGCCACTTCCTCTTTCCCTCCTTTCTGCGTTTGATGGAGATCCCACGTCTAACCTCTACTCCCGTCTTTCGAAGTTACTGGTGGCGCTCGAAGGCCTTCCTTGATGACACATGGCGTTTCTCTACAATCTCTGGCGCGGAGAAATTCATTGCCAAGTTGGCCAGCATAGATATCGCCTGTTACCCTCACGATGTCTTCAATGTGGACGTTGCTACTTTTCGTGCGCACCTGGGACTTCCGAATATCTGTAATGTTTCTATCCACCCGACAACTGGCAACACCACTCGAATCGCCGGCTGCTTCGCTATTACACTCGTTCGCTTTCAAGTTCTCGATTTGCTATACAGTATAGTCAAGGGAGGCGAAGTCGACGAATCTGACCAAACTGTGCCGACTCAGGAATCACTCAAAAGTCTAGCGACAGGCCCTCGTCAGGTGATTTCCGACTAGAACCGTATGTTTGGCTGTCGCTCACGACTGGTATAGTTACTGTCCAGAATGGCTCTGTGGTTAGACTATCTGAAATCGTTTCAAACTGGTGATATTGAGCGACCGAGCGCTACGGATGCCATGAAAAATATCCCCGTACCAGACACAAGTCCTGCCACCCTCTTGCCCATGGCGGCTTTCACTGATATGATGCAATCCGCGTTGGCCATCAAGACTCTTAAAAACTTTCAGGCGATGGGTACTGCACTCGTTTGGATTATGGAGGTCTGAACTTTTTTTTTTGAGGGGGTCTTTTATCTTTCACTCAGGCTTGATTCTCAGTGTGACACCCCCCCTTTGCAACTTTCGACAGATAATATCGCTCTTTATCAGAGCTTTGACTGGTGCGTCCGTGCAGTACTTTCCTTTTATGTTGCTCATTGGTATCTCAGGCTGCCCGATGACGTGAGGGATGTATTCAGCAAGGTTAAAATTGGTTCCTTATTACGACCGCTTACCTACACGTTAAATTCGTCGTTGGTGTTGGCAATATGCGATCATGACTTGACTGGCCAACACGGCCACGTTTCTGCTTGGTATCAGGTTCATTACAATGTTCAGGTTGCATGTTATGATGCTCATGATCATTAAATTAGGTTCGAGCTCTCCTTGGAAGTTACCGCACGCCGCGGCTTGTGCATTTGGAAAACGTCATTACAACCGTGATACGACAGGTCGCCATCGGTATGCCTGCCAAGGATGTAGCATGCCAACACTGGTATCCTGGTCTATTGGCTATGCCTCCCCCCCACGAGGAAGATCCGGCCGTTTTCGCTCACTGTGCGTCGGACATTTTTATTTTTATTTTTAAATAATCAAAATCTGATCGCAACGTTTTACGTGCGATAGTCGCGTCCGACACGGAGAACCCTCATCCCCCGCGTCAACGGCGAAAGGCATCTAGACCCGCTTTACTTCCTCCATTACTTGCCGCCTCGCAACCAACTACTCCCTCTACCTCGATCCGATACAGTTTGGCTGTAGGTGTATGCGAGAGTACTCCGACACCGGAAGAACTCGATGCCAGGCTGAAAGCGAAGCAACAAGCGGATGAAGCTGAACAGGCCCAACTGGAGCTCGAACGTGCCCGTCTGGAGCAGGAGCGCATCACGAAGGAGAAGCAAGAAGAGGAAATTCGTGCGAAAGAGGCGGCTGAAAAATGTGCACTAAAGCTGGCTCAAGAGGAGCGTCGGGCAGCTCAAGCTGCCCGGTTGAAGGAAGAAGCAGATAATCGCACCCGGCGCGAGGATGCCAGGAAAGAACGCCTGGACAAGGAACTTGCACTAAAGAAGGCTCAAGAGGAGAAGGCTCGGGCTGCCCGGTCAAAGCAAGATGCAGATCGACGATCTCAGCGAGATGATGCAGTCCGGAAACCTAAGCAAAAACGCACGGTCGCAAAAGCTTCCACTGATGTATGTGGCAAGCGAAAAGGTCGGAGCGAGAGTCGTGGACGTCTGGGGTCTACAAAGAAGCGTAAGGTTCAGCAACAAACAGTGAGTGGTTGTTTCCATGCTGAGCTTTGGCTGATGTGCTTTGGGAGGAGGAGGAGGAGGAGGTTTCCGGACCTTTGCTCGAAGTGGAACTGAACCCTCCCGAGGTATGCTGATGAATGTTAATTTTTGTTGGGCTCATCGTCTTCCAGAAGTCTAAAAGGCCTCTCTACTTGACGGGGATTTGCCCAGACGGTGTGCGTACAGTCAAATTTCCCTGGGTGGGACATGTCGATACGGTATGTCTTGCTACTTTGCGGAACGGAATTTGGTCGGAAAAGTTAAATGTTTACAGGATCGTATTGAGAGGCCCATGATGGAAAATTTGCTTCTGTCGATCGATCAGGGACGACCGAAATGCTTTCGCCGTCATGTTGACGGTGTTATTCCTACTGACCCGCCGAAAGACGAAGAATCTGACATGTATGTCATGTCGCTTTCGCAGTGGAACAGCACCTCTCCTGTCGATATTGATCAGATTTTGGGCACTGGATGTGACGTCTTCGTTGAGGATCTCTTGATTCCGGGAAAAAGTCTGTCTCCCGGAGTTGCTCTGCGTGTGCGCCATAATCTGGACGTCGAGATGGAAGTCCAGGGTACGTTTCGTATATTTTATATAATCGTTGCCTGAATGCTTTCTTTATTTGTTGGCAGTTCCCGGTTTGCGATTTCTTCCACAGGATGCCGAGGTGGAGAAGAAATACCCCAATAGTCTGCGCAAGACTACATTGCGTACATTTCTAAGACACGCCAATTCTAAAGACGGCATTACGCTCAACTGTTTAAAACTTCCTTAGTCCAGCTCTGTTTCGCCGAATCTTTTGACTGGCAGTGGACTTGATCTCGAGGATATTGCGTTTAGGCAGACCAATGGTCTCGGCGGCCCTCGAGGGCCTTTTGCTGAGCCTGAACATGTGCCTCGAGAAGTTCAGTATTGGGAGATTGCGGGAACCCCTAACGCTCTCACTAAAGGTCACTGGGACAAGGCTCCTACCCGGGTAACGGTGGAAGGACCAGGTATACCTTGGTTGGTTTATACACTTGTTTCATGCTGAATCGTTCATGCCACGCGACTAGGGGCGAAATTATGGATCAAAAGACGCACAAAGTTTTACAGAGAAGCTAAATGGTTTAGACATGAAGTCGAAGATTCCCAACTGTTGGAAAACTGGGATCCTGATGAGCCTGATATCAGTACCCGTCAGTATGAGGGAGTTATCCTCCTTCCCCGAAGTGGCACGCTGTGAGTTCTTTCCACTTCGACTGTACCTTCGTCTGATGAAAACCCTTTCATGAGCTTTATGCAGTCCAAGGAGCACATTGTTGTTGGCATTGCACCAATCTCTTCAAGCACTCCTACAGACCCCTCGGACGATTCTGACAAATTTACCCTGGTCACTGGTGGACATTTCTTGTCCGCTTCTACTACTATCCCGTCCGCGTGCATGCTTCTCCACCTTGCATTGCTGAATAATGCCGCGACAAACGTCGAACACGACGTGATGTGGAGGACCTTTGTTCGGATTTGTGCCTTTTGGATGGACGTCTCAATGGGTACGCTTCCTTTATTCATCGTTAACTTCGTATATCTAAACCTTGTCTGTACGTAGATAGGCCCTCCGATATTCCTTTTAATGAGGCATACTTGCCTCGTTTCTCGGATGACGACGTTACAGGGTGGATGGATATTGTCAGCATTGCGTCACTCGTAGTGCTTTCTACTCCATTGGATGGTCGCCATTACCTAGATTCACTTCCTCTGGTGGAAGCCTCGCAAAGGGCTTTCGTCCGTGATCAGTATCGCAAGTGGAGGGAGTGGTTCGCTGAGCAGTTCAAAGGATACAAGGATGATGCGCAGATTGACTGGGAGCAAGATGTTTTTACGGTATGGTGATTCGTTGGCCCTCGATCTATTCTCAACCAGGGTTCGCCGCATTTTCCAGGCTGTTCTTATTCATCTAGCGGTCGTCCTGGTCCATTATCATGAGCGTGAACGATATCAAGACGGAACCGGACCTGATGTTCTTCTTGGCCAATCCAACGAAACCCTTACAGAGGAACTTCAGGATGCTTTGGATTTGTATCAAGAGGGTCTTGGGGAAACTTTGGTGTCTGAGTTGAATAAGGGCAAGCCTGAGTCGTGGTATTTCTTCAAATACAAGGGTCCCGAGATTACAATCTGTAGAAACTAGCTGCTCTCTCTGGATATAAAACTCTTACGATTTGTCATTCGCCAGTTTTTCTCTAAGCTTGCCCGCCAATACTGTTTTTGTAAGCCTCGCTTATTTGAAGGATTTTGAGATGTGGGAGGAGGAGGATGAGGATGACAAATGGGTATACTTTTACGAAGAAGTGTTCGAGGACGAAGAGTAACCAATAATTCGTCTAAGGAGGGCAATTTTCGACGTGCCTTCAAGGCCCCTTAGATTCTTGGGCCGCTGATTCTCCTGCACTTTATATCTCGAACTAGCGGCGAAATTGGGTGACGCTCAAAGTGCTGGCGGCAGAGATCAAGGCCATCAACACGTCAACTGATGTGTCGACTCGCAATGGACCCGAAAATATTAGACTCTCTCTCCGGATCCAACTTCAAGGTCGCGATCAGGTCGTTGACGCTGTGCGATGCCTACGTCGTGCAGCGCACTTCGACCACCGGCTGTACGATGCTTACGTCGTATATGTGTTTTTACGACCAACGTGCAGGCCCAACTTACCACCAGAACACGATCCGCTGCACGACGCCCACGTTGTGCAGCCTTTTGCTTTGTGCAGGGCGCCGCGAAACCTCTCTCATTAATTTCGCCCCGCAACATTCAACTTGGAATAAATTCGTGGACTTGGGATACTGAAACATATACGAGGCGGTTACATGAGCACCATACCCAAATCAATTTGGTAAAAATACGAGGGATTCGTGGACTTGGGATACAGAACCGTATACGAGACGGTTACATGAGCACCATACCCGCCTTGAATGGGGTCACCTGGTGGAGGAACGAGAAGAGGAGGAGTAGGAGGAGGAGAATGAGGAGAAGTACGATAACGCTGTTAATGAAAATCCAAGCGTTGCGTCCTCCGTAAGCAGTCTTTTTCTTCCAGACTTGGATTGGATTGACGCCGTCAACAGCGCCGGATCTCGCGGTGAAGATGGTGGACACGCCCTGGATTTTGGCGGCCTGCGAGTTGGTGAGTTCGTCTCGATATTCAGCTGTGAAACCGAGAGTCTTACAGTTACCGTTTGCACCCAGTCTCTCTCATGCACATACAGGATGTCTGTGATTTCCTCTGTCCTTCTGTCAAAGACGTAGACTTTGCCATGGTCGCTGCGGCTGATGACGGAACTACCGCCGTCCGCGAGACACACTTGGCGAGGCCGCGCTAATTGCCTCGTGCGCTTGACGTACAAGGTATGAACACGGTGGTGATTGTCAGTCCGGTACACCATGCAGCCAGTGTGCATATCGTCAACACAGAACACAGTTCTGTCTTGCTTGTGATCGGCGGAGCCTCTGCGTCTCAGTATCAGAGTCGAATATCGTCTTGTTGGCAACATAACCACATACATGAAACCGCCGAGGATGCGATGCTGTATCTCATGTCCAGCGTCTGCATCAATGCGAAAACTTTTCGACAAATTTAATGATGATTTTCAAATGAAGGACAATGTTTCTTACATGTGTCCGTCATGCTCGCCGTTCGCAAAGAGGAGGAGCTCTTGCCCCCTGACGCTGCCAGTGAAGGCGATTGCCATCGGTACGAGAAGGTCACGGATACGGTGCGTGGAGATCGGGCGCAGGTTCAGCTCGTCATCCAGGCGGTACACCTGGATTACCGCGTTGCGGTTGGAAATTGCTAGGCGCTGAGAGGCGGGCTCGTAGGCGAGCCCTGTGATCTCGCTCGGATGAGCGAGTTGGAAAACGTAGGCTTCAGTGAAGGCCTGCCATTTATTTATCCTCAGTCGACATCGGAGATAAAGGATTCTCAGACCTACCATCGTTCCCGGCAACTGGGTCCAACAACCAACATGCCCACTCTGCGTCCCAAAGACGAGAATATCCCCTGGGTGGTCTTCGTTCCGGACCCATAGGAGGGCAGTGGTGGCACCTCTGGCACTCGGGCCGACTGGGCGCAAGGTGGCCTGCGGGGTTTTCTTCCGGAAGTCCCATATATAAATTCCGTCCCCACCTAGGTGGTGTCAGTAACCTTCAATGCGAGCAACAATACTCACCACCGCTTGCTAACAAAGTACCGTCGGCGTTGATCTTCATGCAGTGAACAGCCGTCTGGTGACCTTGCAAGACACCCTGAAGAACATATTGGTTTTTAGGGACGCCGCTCGGGACGGGATTTTTTTTGAAGAATGTAAAGAAGGGCATGGATGAACACGATTCGGGCGTTGTGAACTCGAATCTCTACATGGCAGCTTTTGAATATTTTCGACACAATAAACTTCGGCACTCGCCTCCGTCATGAACAATTGGACGCACGCACGTCCTCCAACGTGAGCAATGGAAGCTGATCCCATCCCAACTGATCAGCGGTGGCGGTTCTATGCGACTACCGTCGGTACTGCCGTGCCCCCTAATTAGAATTAACATCAACATCGCTACTGAAGCAGCACGATGCGATGCCTGACTTCTGCGTCGTTGTTAGCTGCCAAATTCGTTCGCACCCACGCCGGACCCGTCCAAGCGGTTTCCATGCCATTCGTGCTTTTTGTTCCCACCATCCTTCGATTCCGAATAGGAACAAGGTCCTCGGGCCTTAACCCGTCCGCGATTTCGATTCCACCTGGCTTTCCATGGCGCCCCCCGCCTCTGCCAAAACTTCCCTCAGTCTGGAGGCCCTCCATCAAGATGGCTCACCTTCGTCTCCACTCCTGGTCCTGCTTCAGGACACCGACGTTTATCCCTCGTGGCTAGAGATCCCCCTCACCCACACGGATCTCACATCCTCTCCATCTGCAAATGACTCCTCTCCCCCTGCGCAGGACCAACCTGTTCTTGGCCCTGAGCTGCTTCCGCAGACAAGCGCGAGTCGCACCCCCGTTGCATTTGCTAGATCTGTGAGATTCTCCAGCCCTCTCAGCCGAATGTCCACGCCCAGCGACCTCACCGAACTTGACGATGATGACAACCACGATTCCTATCCACCAAGGGCTTCGCTTACTCCGCGGCCTCCCGGGGTCCAGCACCACTACGAGTCCACCCTCAAGACTTGTTTTGGTGCCCAACAATATGACAATATTTTAGTTCGTGTTCCATTTATCGTCATTTCCGTGAGCTGATCATTTTATAGGAAGCGGTATCGAAAACTGCGTCGAAGGTTCTTGATCTCACCGTGTCGTACACCAACCAGGGACAGAGCGCCAAACAAAAATTCATCGACCTTGTCCGTTTCTACCCTTCTTAGCCCCGTATCTCACTGACACTATGAGCAGATGACGACGGATTTCCCGAAACTAGCCGACTACGAACGCAATTGGGCTCTCACGGGCTTCGTAACCATCTTCCTCAAGAAATCTAAAGGCGGGAAGACTGACTCGGTGGAGTCTGATGCAGCCATAGTGTCGGCGGGGTCGTCAACCAAAGGGAAAGTTAGGGCCCAGCCACAGAGGGCCGCCAAAAGGGGAGATTCAGTGTAAACCTATATATATCTATGATCCGGTTTCTCGTCTGCTTCAATATTTCAATTGTGTCAGTTAATTCGGTTTCAATGTTTCGGTTGTGGCAATCTGTGGCGGTGCGATCAAATATTTGCTTCCAATACACACGTCGGCTGCAACTGAACAATAACAGGATGCACGATGCGTACGTCGTGCATCCACCGGTACCAGTACTAGTGCCTTGTACATGCCGAAGGCTTCATCAAACGGGAACAATAACGCTCTGCTTCAATTCTGGACTCGGATATCGAAGACCAAAAACACGGTTATCGCAATCTGAGATCACAACTCAATCTCATGCGCGAAGGAGTTAACATTGTTGTTGTCCTTGAGCGGCTGGGATCCTTCTCATTTCGTGCTTCGCGTCAACCCATGGCCCATATCGTTTACAGCGACATTGCCCACCTGGACCGTCGTCCTCCGCCTCTGCTCCGCGCCCTGCTTCAGGATACCGACATCCCACATCCCCCGTGGGATTTCGCCCTTTTGCACCTCGATGTGGACCCACCTGCGCCCAATCCCAGCCACATTGGAGGCGGATCCGCGACCCATTCTAAAACTGACGGTCCTGACATCGATGACAACGACAGCCAAACTCACACCTACCCTCCAAAGCCTCTCACCCCATTCGGACTCCGTCCCCGACCAGAAAACGTCCAGAGAAGGTACCAAAAAACTCTTACGCAAGCCGAGCATTTCCCTCCCCCGAGTATGGTAAAATAATGGCGAGTGGAATCTTATTCACATCTCTGCATTTTCCATAACCTTTTCAGAATACCATCGGGAAAACAGCGCCTGAGCTCCTTGACGTTCACAAGGCATACACCGAACAGACCGATGAAGCCTTGATGGAGTTCAGAACTCAGGTATGTTGTTATTTTCACTCCAAGTTCTCTTGATACATATGGCCTGTAGCTGGTAGCCGAGTTTCCAAAACTAGGCCTATACGAGGATGATTGGGCGCTGCAGGGTTTCCTCACTGTGTTTCTCAAGAATCTCAAGCAGGCCACGACGCCAGGTCCAGCTGACGTTGCGGCGATGTTGAAGATTATAAAGACACAGCGGCGCGGGGGGAAGAAGTCGCGATGAAATTCACATTGCATTGTACTGACGTTGTAACATGCTACCACTAATCGATTTTTTGAATCCTTTCCAAGTGTGGCTAAGCTGGTGACTTTAATCGCACCTCTTTTACACCCCCTTCAGCATCCCACAAATTTAACGCCAGGAAGACCGCGTCTTGAGATATGCGTATAATAAAAAGAATTAGACCAATGGCCACGCCTGCATTTATTAACAAAACCACGCCACTTTCAGACGTACGAAAAGATCAACTTTAAATTTCCCGTTTTGTGAAAGGGAAGCGGAAATTCCATCTTTCCGACTACCCTAGGGTGCTTCAAGTTTGGAGTAGGTGGCAGTGGGTGTAACGGCGCCATCAAATTCGCCGTCAAACTCACGACCGACGGCAGCTTGCCTCGGCCCTCGCCGTTATCACCACACGGTCACCATTTCTGAAGAACAAGGGATGGCCATGGGACGAGACGAGCTAGTCTGGATCTAGCGACCACAACGATGCGCCGCCTCCTCGGCCATCCCCAAACACACAATGGCCTTCTAGCCGACAACTACCCCCGAGCCGAGTTGGTTGCACGATGCACGCCAAAAGTAATCACAATACGCATTCAAGTTGGGGATGGGGTTTCGTTGTTCAAAATCCCTGACCACGAGGCACGCCTCTCCTTCCAGTTGCCGTAGATGGTTTTATGATAAGACAAAAAGAACAAAAATTGAGAATATTCCCGGATCAGACCTCAAAGTGCATATAAAGCACCGGAGAAACCCCAGCCTGCACCGGTGTTCGCGAACGATCACGTTCGAGGACCGTACGTAGACTGCGTTGGTGTGTGTTCGCGAACGATACGTTCGAGGACCGCAGACGAGAGCCGCAAACTGTGCAGCGGTGTCCGCGAACGATCACGTTCGAGGACATCGAAGCTTAGTATTCAATATGGACGGCCACGAAGACTCGCACATGGCGTCAGCAGAGTCTCCTCCAAACTCGTCTCGGGGCGCGCAGCCATTTCCCGGCAATGTGTACTCGCCAAGCACGTCGACAGTGTATACAAACGAATCCCTCTCTTATCCACCGCCCCAGCAATTGGTCTTCATGCCTCCGCAGGTGGGCGGACCGAGACGCTCGCCCTCCGACTCCGCATCGGGCGACCTCACTCCTACTAGCAGCCGTACTCCACGACCTCGGCGTCGCGCTGCCGAAAGGTCGCCCCCCGACTCTGCACCAGTCGACCTCAATCCCCCTGCCGGTCGTACTCGACGGCCCCGTGCTAACAACGGATTGAACTATGCTGCTAAGATTCAGGTGGTATCGAGCGAAGTGTACGAGGCGGTGTGTATTTCGATTTGCAAAGATAATATTTTGGCGCACCTGATCACAGATCACATATAGCAAGTCGAGCGATTGATGCACGAGGCCTCGACGGAGAGGAATGCTAGGATGAGTCTGCAGCAAGCTGTGGTCGGGCTTCAGGCTCAGGTAGCTTCGTTTCATATGTGGGCCAACGACTCGAATATTGGGCCCCTTCCGCATGTCGATGAACCCATGGAAGACACAGTAAGACATCCTGGACTTCAATATCATGCATTGTGCATTGAATGCTGCTTTAGGCCGATCAAGCGTCCTTGTTGAGGGAGCAACTACGGAGCATGGAAAGCGAACGCGCTGCCGAGAAGGAGAGGACCCAACTCATCGAAAAAGCTGCAGTAAGTCTATCCAGGTTTTATATTATGTCAAAATCGAACGACAATTAGGCTGAGGAAATCGAACGCCTGAAAAAGGCCGCTGTAAGTCTCTTTTCTTTTCTTTTTTTGCATTACCAGTCGAACGGAAATTAGGCCGAGAAGATTCAGCAGCTTGAAAGAGCCAATGTCAGTCCATCCAGATTTTCATTTGTATTCCAAGTCGAACGAAAACTAGGTCGAAAAGACCAACGAACTTGCTACGCTGCTCGCAAAACCCCCTCCATCTCCCCAGCACGTCCCGCAGAATAGGACCCCGGATGATTCGCGCTCAACAAAGAGAGCCGCTGTTGTGGTCGCAGGCAGTTCCCGATCGACTGCACTGCCCACAATCATGCTGGGACCGGCCCGCGATGCTGTTGGAGATGATAACAGTGATGCCAGCGACGGAGATGACGATGGCATGGAGACAGGGAGTAGGGAAGACGACGAGGACGAGGACGAGGACGACGAAGACGAGGACGGGGAAGATCTCGGCCAGGACGAGTTGGAGAAGTTGATCGTCCGCATTATCAAGTAGGTAATGAAGCAACAAGCCCAACCTTTCGCGGGACCTTTACCAGCAAAAGGAGACGCCAGGCGTCAACGGACAGCCCGCGAACGGGCTGTCGCAGCGCAAAAGGCTACGATATCGCATCAGTGCGATTTGCTTTGGAAAGTACGGCGCCAGAGATGATGGCAATCCGAGCTGATGGATGTTTAGCGTCTTGTCCGGCAACTGTTTCGGAAGCAGTACTCAGTGAAGGTATTCCAGGACTTCGCCAAGTACAAGCCGGCCGACATTGAGTTGGTTAAACGGTGCGATGAGGGACTCGAGCAACCCGCCCTCAACGAATATGCTCTTCATTTCGGGCCGAATTGGACTAGCTCCCTTTGGAATGTCGTTATCGTCGAGAAGTTGGTGCGGCGCGCACAAGCGGCATCTGGCCAGACCCCCAAGCTGGGCCAAGTCTCCGACGAATACGTGCAGGGTCTGTTCTACGGCCAGGTGAAACAAGCTCAGGAAGCTTGGAAGAAGGCGCGCCCGCGTGTGAGTTCCACTGGTTTGGAAACCCCGGGACAGGCCGCCGTCCGGGTCCGGAGCAGTAGAAAGAAGGAAAAAGAAGTGAAGGCGGTGAATGCTGCTAAAAAGAGAGTAAGCGTGGGTTCTACTGCAGAGTATAAGTTCACTAACAGGACGACAGAAATACGATCGCCGCACGCAAGCGATACTATATCACGTTCGAGACAGACCCGACTTGGACGCTCTCCAAACCTGGAAGTACTTCGAAACCCTCTTGGGCTACTTGGGGAAAGATGGCATGTCGTCAGAAGAGCATGAAAATGAAGTTGTGGACGGCCGGTCGCAATCAGTGTATAGGGTGAAACTCTGCGTTTGGCGCGCACCCGAAATTTCACGATACATGGACTATATCGACCTCTCAGGGGACCAGCTGAGGACGGTGGGACCGCCACGGGCCGTGAGGCGTCGCGGGAAGGACGAAGGCACATCAGATGCGCCGCCAGGTTTGCCGGAAAAGATTTACGACGCGAAGTGGCTGAAGGAACAGAGGGATGATAGGCCCTATTATGTCGCGAACGAGCTCCTTGTTTCGAAGGAAGCATTCGAGCTGTTGGGGGTGGTCGACGGGAAGGGAAAGGGGAAAGACGGCAGAGGAAAAAAGAGCAAAGGAAAAGAGAGAGCAAACTTTTGAATACATGTAACGAACTCTGACGAATGCAACGAACTTGCTATGAACGCGACGAACTTCAATCATTATCGAGGATAGAGCCTAGCATAAGCACGGCTTGAACAACACGGCATCGTTCAGTGCGGAGACAGAACGCAGGGGTATCGGGAAGACCCAACCACACCGCGCAGTCCAAATTAAAGGTGCCGGCGGGTGCTGCGCGACGTTGGGCATCGCGCAGCTGAATCTGCACAACGTTACGCATCGTACAGAGATGACCGTATGGGAAGATACTGCCGGGCCGGCGTTGCGGTGTCAGTGGTGGCGGTGCAAAGTGGCAAATTTCGACTTTGATCACCACTTCTGTTCTGTCCGGTGCCTACGCCGTCCAGAACTTTCTCGTGAATTCGAGCGGTGATACGTACAACCACGACCACAACTTCACTAGGAGTTCTGCTCGGTGCTTACCGCCGTGCAGAACTTTCCTCTGAATTCATATACCATTTGGTGCTACCGCCGTGCAGTGTATTGCGACAGTTGCCATCCTGCTTCGCCCTGGCGAATTCTGTGTTCGCCGTGCATCTTCTTAGGCAACTCTGTTACACCGTGGCTAAGACCGTAGCATCTCTGAAGACATGAGTTCCGCCATCCCTGTGGGTCCTTCCACTTCCGTGGACGGCTACGCTGACACTGCCCGCAACTCTTAGCACCAGACGAGACCGGCGCCTCGAAATCATCTTGCTCCCGATTCCATGCCCACCGTTCCAGTAAGTCATTATTGTTGGCTGTTTTCCGCTTCGGTTGGTCTTACAAGATGCTACTCAGAACGAGTTCGATTTATGGGTCATGCGCGTATAGACCAGACGATCTGGTCGGTATATGAGGGTAATCACAGGCTCCTCCTCAACATGCCGACCCCTCAAACGTCTCCGCCGCCGTCGCAGACAGAGATCCATAGATCCAAGCTGAATTTCTGGACCCCGAGCTATGTCTCTCCAGAGACGCCCCAAATTATGTTTATACCCGACTGTTTTCCGTGGTATGGGTATTTCGATTGCTTCAATTTTAAGCGGCGCACCCTCCCCATCGAACAAATAAAGGACCCAGTAAATCCAGACCAGGATGGCCGCTGGCGTTTGACCTGGCTCCTCCTGCGTACATGGACTCACAAGGAGGAAGAGATGAGGCGGGTTTTGTACGCTATGCGGGATGTGGCATCGCATCTAGAATGGCCGGAGGTGCTGAGGGTGTTCCCGATCCCGTATCGGTTCTGCTACACCATGCCCCAACGCACCGAGGCTGCGGCGCGCGCCGTCGCCTGGCGCGCTCACCATGCTTTCCTGCCGCTCATCGGCCATCTTGCCATGTTCTTCATGTACATGCGCGAGAGTGGCATCTCGGACTGGCGGGAGAAGTTGGGTAAAAAGGGGATTCAGGAAGCCACCCTCGATCAGCTGTTGGACTCGGTCGCCGGGAGAGAGGATGTCCGACGTATTGGTGGGATAGTTGATTTCTCTGTCCCCGAGAAAGTGGCTCCAGAAGACGTAAAGATGCCGCGTTTCTTGGATTTTATTCTGGGCGCCATAATTCGCAGGGTGCTCCCCATCCCACTGTATATATCCTGGGGTCCAATCACAGCATACCCCCATATTTTTGTTCCTCGATCTTTGCGGCCACTCCAGTTTGTACCCGAGCACCTCGAGATTCAGTACCTCCAGAACCTTCCGGGCAGCGTCGCGTTCAGCCGCTGGCGTAGGTCCAAGGACCATATTCTTTCCAGCCTCCGCGACAGCGAGCCTTACACCATGTCTCCACCCTCGCCACCGGTGACTGAGACGGCTGGCCCTTTCCCCATCGTCGAGCGTGACAGCGGGCAACGCCAAGGCGAAACTATGGAGGATTTTTTCGTGCGAAGACAGCTGGCGAATAAGCGCCGAGAGGCTCAAGAAACTCCACAGCAGCGCCAGAGCCGCGAGCAAAAGGCCGCTAAGGCGGCTCTGGGCCTGGTTCCTGGCCGCAAAGGAGCTCGAGTCTACGTATGGGAGAAATCAAATGGATACTTCATCCGGACAGCGGGAGGACGGAGCCGGTACGAGGTCATATGGGAGGAGTATGGTCCTTTGCAACGACGATACGACTCCTTCCACGACGAGTGGGATGTCTGTGCAACGTTTGGGCCCAGCGGCGACGACGACGGCTATGAGAGCGACCAGTATGGAGATTTAGCTCTCCCCCTCCTTCTGTTACTCTGACAGCAGACCATGGCGACCATGAGCATGAAGGCGCCTGGAGGTCTGTAGATCCTCTTTTTACTCCCGCAGGCGAGGACGATCAAGACGATGGAGACGACGGCAATGCTCCCTGCGAGCTGTTACCCGACCGACCAGTCGGATCACACTGGCAGGAAGATATTGAACCACCTCCCCCTGCCCCGACGTCCAGCAACGACGACGAGGTCCAGTTTGATTACATCGACCCATCCTTTGAGCAAACCGTCTACCTGCGGTACGGGTGCAGTGCGAAACAGGACATTCAAGTTCCTAAAGACCTCGACGTTCCCTCTCCCGACGTTGCCAAAAAACTTCTGGGCGATAAAGAGCTCGTAGTCAAACATGCCCAGCACCTTCAAAATTTCTGTACATTTCTTGGATATTGCAAAAAAGCGCAGCAGCTCTCGGATATTCCTTCATCCATCCTCGACTTCCATCAACAGGGTGCCGATCTTTATTGCGAATGGGTTGTCCCAATGCGTAGGATGATTCTGAATGACAAGTTGTACTACGTGATCGACGACACCCCGTCCCGCGGTCTGCATGTCCTTCTGGACAGTGCGACAACTGCCTTGGAGATCGTGCGGCAAGGGTGGGGACCTGATTTGCCACAGGTTATCGAAAGGCTTCTTGGCCGAAACATACAATTCCTCTTGTGCTGTCGCGACAAGGTGACGGTCGACATACTACAGGTGCCCAGAATGTACTCGGGTCTCGGTTTTAGACCCCACGACTACGTCCCGAACGCTCATGACTATCAAGGATATCTCTGGGCTCGGGACCGGTTCCTACAGTCGCCGCGAGGCCGTGCTGCGAAACTATATGGCGGTATTGTTGGTCGGCTGGCCAGCGGAGTGGTCCCCGACGACGAAGTCCTCAGGGGTCCGACTGACAATGTCACCCTCGAGGGCATCTGTTTATCGGCTAGAGGCTCGGAGTGGGGATATTGGGACGACTGGCTCAGTGAACGGGAGATTGACCTCATTTGTGGTGTTTACCACATTTCGACGGGTACGTTTGTTACTATTTTTACACTGCGAGGAGCTAAATAGAATGCAGGCCAAGCCGATGCCAGTGCGCTCAGCGGTGAGCAGACATCGACGAAGTCCTGGTGGCCCAAACCTTCGGCAATGGCGCAATCCGGACTCTGCGTAGGATGGTGGACTCCCATGTGTGAAGCCTGGTACCAACGTCGTCTCGGTCAGCTGGCCGACCCGGAACGGGCGAATTTGCTTACACACGGAAAGTGGAAGCATAACCTGAAGATGGAGAGGAAATGCCCACCGTTGGTCGCGGCCACAGAGCGTGTCGCCGCCCAAATCCTCGAGAGGCTGATACCGTGAACTCATGAGTACCCTTACATTCGTATTAGCATTCAATAGTCGCCGAAAATGTTATTATACATTGTGTATTGCATTTGCTGTCGTGGTTTTTGTGTACCCTCTGAAGCGACTGAGCTGGCGAAATTGCCTACGAGGCCCCTTCCATTTTAGGATAACGCTTACATAACAATTCCGACTTGCCTTTGCGCAACTACACGATGCCCACGTTGTGTAGCGCGTTGCAGGCAGTCCCTGTCTTTCTTGCCCTTGCTACACGATGCATGCGTCGTGCAGCTCCTCGGAGCCTCGTGCTTCACTACCGCACGATGATCACGTCGTGTGGTACAGTGCAGTCCCTCACGGCGCCTACCTCTCACCCTGCAAAGTGCGTGTTTTCTCTGAATTTTTCGTTCTCTTGCTAAGATCTTCACAAAGATATTTTTTTACCACTGGCTTCCGCAACCGTGAAAGCTTCTGCGTCAATTATACCTTGAATATCAATGGTGCCTTCCCTGACCGAGAGCGTCTTCTTTCCACGGATATGGTCACCGAGGCTCGGCGGGCAACCACCGGGACTTGGGCGCGGCCATGCATTGGAGACTCGGTGGTTGCCACCGAGGCTCTATGGCGACACAATTAGTGCTCTCGGTCTGCACCGTGGCTGCTCCACCGTGTTCGCCCTGCAATGTTCTGGCTCTGCCTCGACTTGCGTTCACTTTCCATTTCCATGTCAGTACCCTCACCTCACCACTTGTGCATCGCCCTCTTCAACGAAGACGGCTCCATTATGCGATGTAGCACGACAATATGACTGCATCGATTTTACATCAACGCTGAGTACGCGTGCTGCTCCTGCGCCCAGCCTCCCGCAGATCGCGAAACATCCACGCCTGCTCCCGGCGTTGCAAGCACCTGCTCTCTGGCCGCGGACCGGTGTCGCGGGCCAGCAGGATTTATCCAAATGGACAAAGGTCGTCGCGTGGAGTGTTCGCCCCCGTGCGTCCTCCCCCTCGTCCTCTTTCCCGGTCTCGTCTCCTAGTCGCCCCGCGCGTCCGAGCGGCCGAGCCTTCGGACGACAAGATGGTCCCGCTCTCTGCCAGTCGTGGTAAGCCATACTCGAGCTTCGCCTACACCTACACTCATCACGTGACTCAAATTCAGTCATCTATTTTATTGCTCAACTCCACCCTCCCGCTAGCAAAGGCCCTCGGACCCCCCGGGATAAATATTTAACCATGTTGCGCTCCTCCTCCCCACCTTCCTTTTTGCTGTCTCGACGTCGTGATGCGTACCCTATCCCCGCGCCTCATCATCCATCTTCGACCTGATTATATTACTTCCTGCTAGCTCGACGCTACCGTGGGCTATATCCCACTCAATCCCGCAGGTAGCCACCGTCACCTAGCTGCGAGGACCACTCTCACCGGAGCTGTTCTCCCACCCACGGGAACAGCATCACCCTTGGGTTTTTGCCCCGCCCAGCTGGCGTGCGAACGAGGCGACGCCGCGTGCACTCAAGGGCGTGGGGACTCCCTCGGCACGGCATGGGAAGTGCGACTAGTCTGCCTGCCCTGCACCCGTGCGCGGCCAAGACACCAGATACAAAATTTCGAATTGTATCGCCCTCGACTTGACTCGGCGGGTATTAACTGCACACAATTTGCTATTATATAGTTCTCATGCTATTATACAGTTTTCATCGTCGAAGACGGGTTCTGCAACAAAATTGTGAGTACAAGTGTTATGCAGTGGATGGCAGGACGGGTGCCCGTGCGCGCGGGGCAGGGGATGCGGCCGCCGGCGGAGGTGCCCGTGCGTGACGGTGCTTCGTCCGCGTCTGCTCTTGCGGGGGGCTCGGGCGGAGGGGAGGGCGCGGGTAGTATGTGCGTCGGCGCGGCGATGCTGAACTCGGCGCCAGGGGGCGAGAAGGCCGAGTGCAGCAACGGACGTGACTTCTTCTCTTCGCAGCACAAGCGACCCAAGACCATGCGCAACGCCGGCGGAGGAGCGGAAGGCCGCGGGCAGCCCGTCCGTGCTGAGGCCGTCAATGTCATGGGTAGGTTTTCGCCGTTAATCTTGACCATGTGCTGATGAGAGGAAATGTAGCGCAATGCTATAACTGCCACACGACGGCGACGCCGCTCTGGCGCAAGGACGATGAGGGCAACACGGTCTGCAGCGCGTGCGTTCCGTCCTTTTCATTTCGGCACCCTTGGCACTAACGCGTGCAGATGCGGGCTGTATTACAAGCTCCACGCGCCCCATCTCGATGTAGAGCGACATGGTCCGCAAGCGCTCCCGCCCGCCACGATGCCCACCGCCGCGGCGCCTCCGAGACGCTCACCGCCAGCCCCGGCGTCAGCCGCCGCGCTTTCGCCCGCGCCCAACGGGCCCGCCTCCTCCCCGCCACTTCCACCGGCCGCGCCTCGCGATCGCCCCGCTCGCGCCTGATCACCGCCATCGCGCACGCCTACGACACGCTGTCCGAGCTCTCGTCTGCGCTGGGCCCGAAGCCGCCGTATGGGCCCCGTACCCGAGGCGCTCCTGTTCGCGAGACAAGCTGGAGGCGGTGAGCTACGGCTCGTACGCGGACGGGTACACCAGCAGCTCTCGCCCAAGTTTCCCTTCAGCCCCTTCCCGAACGTCGGGTACCACAACGAGGGCGGGAACGAGGGTAATAACGGTCGGAATAGGGATGATGGGGTGGGAAGGGGAACCGCAACCTGTTGTAGAATTCCGAAGGACGCCCTGTCCTCATCGATTTGGAGACCGCCTCCCGACCTGTAAATAGGGCTGTCGCGAATTAAGGCGCCTGCAGAAGGCGCTGAAGCTGACGAATTACGAGGTCGGGCTTTGGGCCAGACAAGGGTAGTTTTCATAGTTTTCATCGTATGGTATCTGAGTCCCGAATATTTTGACACAATTGAATATTCTCTAACTTCTTGAGTTTTCTATGCTGTTGTGCTCATTTGTGTAGATGTTTTACTTCAATTTGATGAGAAGCTGGGTTCCGCAAGCCATTAAGGCCTGCTGTGAGGATAACATGACTAAGAGAGGCAGATATAGACGGAGACCCTCCGCGCCAGCACCCCTAGCTCGGTCAACATAGGCCACAAGTTGAGTCAGAACGGAAATTTGGAGTTGTATCAAGAAGTCGCGTAAAGTTAGGTCAACAACCCAAACTGGGGTTTGATCACATCGACTTTCAGGTGAAAACATACTTTAAATTTGCAACTTTGAATTTTGTTCGACGGTTTTGGGAAGAGGCTGCCGGGCCGGTGTTGCGGTGGCGGTGCAAAATCAGACTTGATGTACGCATCCTTGCTACCAACTTTCACACTTAGTGTTCTATTCGGTGCCTACGCCGTACAGAACTTACACCAGGAACCTTCCTAACATCGATACTCGGCGCGCTACTCCGGCGGCCCAGTATCCACCTCCTTTGACGTCTTTCTACCGACTCCTACAAATCCACACTTGCAGTCCTGTCCGGTGCCTATGCCGTGCAGCACTCACACCAGGATCCCTCCCATCACCGATAATTGGCGCGCTACTCCAGCAGCCCATTGCCCTTTTGTCACAAGGAATCTTCCCGACGTGCTATCTCATTGCTCACATGGCCCCGTTTTGGCAGCGGTGTGAAGAATCTGACATGGTAGAATTTTGGAATCACAACTGGATGGACAAGCCGAAGCCAGACCCCGGGTTGCCACGACAGGAATTGAACGATATCTTCTCCCAGTCAGTACTGCGTGATCTCCAGAGAACCATATACGACAACTTCCCTGGCAATGGGAAAGAGTTCAAGAAATTGGAACTCATGCAGAACTACCCACTTGTGCCTCGCTTGACCAACGAGGCGGGAAACCCGTATCTGGTGGTCTTCGAAGATTATCGAGTCCTTCATGAGGAGGTGGAATCATTCAGAAAGTCGTCGAAGGGTGCCAAGTTTTTCGCTATCGTCGGGTCGAAAGGAATCGGTGAGCTTTCTGTTCTCTCTGATTTTGTCTGACAAAAATCTGATTGCGGCATGCAGGCAAAACTTGGTCTTTGTTCTCGCTCTTAATTACCGAGCTCAAAGCCCAGCGGCCCGTGATATTCCAGGGGCATAAATCAGTCACTTATCTTTTTGATGAGGAAGGCGTCTCATGTTCGACGTTTGGCTCCGACAGTTTTGAGGTCCGGCAATGGGCACACAGTGATGCCAAGAACAGGAAGCCTCTCGTTCTTGTCGATGCGGCGGCTGTGGATACATCCACCATCTACAGGTCTTCGATTTGGTTCAGCGGGATATATGCAACAGTCCTTGCCACCACCTCGATGATGGTCCCTTGGTCCACGATGGACACTGTGAAGGAATTCGTCCTGAACCCGCCAACAGTAACCGAAATCGCTGGAACGTAAGTCTCCTAAATCTATCATTTTACGGGGCTAACATATCCTTTCAGTCTCCGTTTTCAGTCGCAGCTTGAAGCGATCACTCGGGATGAAGCTTTCCTAGCAAAATTTCGAGGACTTTTGACCAAATTTGGTCCAAGCTTGGGCCTTATATGCAAAATCTTGGCTGGCTACGACGAAGACGAACTCTTGGACAAAATTAGCCAAGGGCTCGACAGCTGTCCGTTGGAAAAGTTGATGCTCATCTCAAGCAATTCTAACCCGTCTGCCACCGATGTGTTAGCCTTGGGAAGAGGTGTAGTGTTCATGGTGCGACTTAACACGGCAACGTGGAAACAAAGCTTCCTTTTCGCAAGTCCCTTCCTTCGGAAACTTTTCTTCGACAAGGCGCTTGAGAAGCGATCTGAGCACCAATTGACCGCATACAGCACCCTCAAGAAAAATAACGCGGCCTCTTGGCAATACTTCGAAGGCATCAGCATTGGCTTTCTCTCTAGTCAGATCAAGTGCAAGAGTCGATGGGCAGTGATGGAAATGAATTTGGCTGAATCCAGGTCCCAGAAATATACTTCTATCCCGTTGGCGGCCAACGAGAGGCAGCAAATGTCCGTGTACCGACGCAGGTCCGATTCGGTTGCCTCCATTCCGCCACAGGGCTACGCTGCGGTGTCTGCTAGGTCCCCCAGCTCAAGTGCCGTTGTCCTGGAGCGAAGTCTGGATGAGATCACGGATGATGGAAATGCCGTGGGACATTCCGGGAAGCGGCAGAGGGATAGATCAGAGGCCGAGGAAGCCCCACCAAAGAAACAGAAAATCGAGGATGGGTCTGCACTCCCCGAGGAGGACACCGTGCCGATCCCGCCCCCGTCGTTCAAAACGAGCGAATGGTTATCCGGTGAGCAGGAGGTGCAGAAGGAATCCGTTCTGTACATTTCTCCTCTCCCCATGAATACCCTGTTTGATGCCGTCGGGCTTCAGAAGGGTTACGGTTATGTCTTTCAAATGTTTGACCGAAAGGGCGATGGGAAACATCCCATGAGGCCTAAAGGAATCGCCAAGGTTGAGGCGCTCTTTCCCGGCCGTCCGATCGTCTTTGTCTCCGTCATCCCTTGGGGCAACCCGGCGTCGTTGATGGTGCCCCTTGGTGACCCTACTGCTGTAAAATTCAAAGATTGGAAATATTACAGCTTGGAACTTCAGGTGGGGCCGCCTTCAGATGCACCTCTTGTATCGTAGTCGGATATTTTCTTGGTCGTCGCTGGCATGTCATGTCTCCTGCACTGATATTCTCGAGAATTTGTCTCCGGTATCTACACATGTATATTAGTTGATCTATGTGTCTCGCAATTTATTGTCTTTTTCCCAGCATGGAACGGGTAAAAGGCGCTTGCCCTCTTATTTTTTCCTGCACTAAACAAATAGACATTCTTTCCCTTCTTCCTTGCTTCTTCCGAGTCGGTTCCCGGACAACTCCGCGCTGACGTTCTCCTCCGCTCGTGTCGCGTCTGCACAGCGGCTCGCACCCGCAGCTCAATCTCTAGTTCGAGGGCTGCACGGACTTGCACTTAGCTGGACTTACCACTGGCGTATTTACACTCGCGTATTACTAAAATGTTTGTACAATATGATTTTTTTTCGCGGTCCTCTTGTTGCGTACCTTATTTCTGTGTGCTCTACGACGACTTAGACGGACTCTGGCGAAATTGCTCTGATTGCGGCCCCTTCCATTTTAGGATAACGCTTACATAACAATTCCGACTTGCCTTTGCGCAGCTACACGATGCCCACGTCGTGTAGCGCGTTGCAGGCAGTCCCTGTCTTTCTTGCCCTTGCTACACGATGCATGCGTCGTGCAGCTCCTCGGAGCCTCGTGCTTCACTACCGCACGATGATCACGTCGTGTGGTACAGTGCAGTCCCTCACGGCGCCTACCTCTCACCCTGCAAAGTGCGTGTTTTCTCTGAATTTTTCGTTCTCTTGCTAAGATCTTCACAAAGATATTTTTTTACCACTGGCTTCCGCAACCGTGAAAGCTTCTGCGTCAATTATACCTTGAATATCAATGGTGCCTTCCCTGACCAAGAGCGTCTTCTTTCCACGGATATGGTCACCGAGGCTCGGCGGGCAACCACCGGGACTTGGACGCGGCCATGCATTGGAGACTCGGTGGTTGCCACCGAGGCTCTATGGCGACACAATTAGTGCTCTCGGTCTGCACCGTGGCTGCTCCACCGTGTTCGCCCTGCAATGTTCTGGCTCTGCCTCGACTTGCGTTCACTTATGTAGTTGTTGGGATAGTGGCAGACTTGGGTCATCTCACCCTGAATTGTGCGCGCTTCCTCTCTATATTTCGTTCTCTTGCTGACGTCTTCACAAAGCTATTTTTTTACTACTAGATCCTGCCACGGTGGAAGCTTCTGCATCAATTATACCTTGAATATCCACGGTGCCTTCGCTGCCCGAGAGCGTCTTCTTTCCAAGGATATGGTCACCGAGGCTCGGCGGACAACCACCGAGACTTGGACGCGGCCATGCATTGGAGACTCGGTGGTTGCCACAATTAGTGCTCTCGGTCTGCACCGTGGCTGCTCCACCGTGTTAGCGAAGACGGCCCCATTATGCGATGTAGCACGGTGCTGCTCCTACGCTCAGCCTCCCTCAGATCGTGAAACCTCCACGCTTGCTCCCGGCGTTGCGAGCACCTGTTATCTCACCCGGTCGGTGTCGCGCGCCAGCAGGATTTATCCAAATCGACAAAGCTGGGAAGATCGATTTACCTGTGCTTCAAATTCCCTGGTCCTGAAGCTCTGGACGCGGAGCACGCATCGACCGCGAAGTACGCATTTGGTGCTCTCGGCCTGCACGTGATCATGACTTTTTTTCTCTCTCTCTGCATTTATATACCGCAACAAGTACGCTAAGCTACTAAGACGCGGTGGCCAGTAGATGACCAATAAATAAGATGTGAAGTGTCCTGGAGTTACTCGTGTGCTGGGTTGGTATTGCATAGAGTGGAGAGGGTTATCGGCGGGTTGCCGGTGCGGAGGCAGTATCGGGGGTTGGAGCGGGGCCGTACAGATGCGGCAAAAGGAGTGGGGGGAGGGGGGAGCAGGGTGCAGGTCTCTCGGTGTTACTGCACTTCTAGCAGTCAAGGCGTACTCAGCCATCTTCATCGTCACTCTTCCTCATCCGACATGTGCGGGTCGGGTTCTTCCTCAAGGGTGGGAAGGGGTTCTTCACGTCGAGGTTTGCCTGTCTTGGTAAAGGCACCGGACTGCTCTAGGAATTTGGCCAAAGCCGAAATCCCCTCCTTTGTGCCCAGTAGTTCGGGCAGGAATAAATCCTTGGAGGCTGCACGTAGAGTTTGCCGTTGGTCCTCGTAGAGAGGGCACTCGCAGAGCACATGCTCGCGTGACTGGAAGGCCTCGCCACAGGGGCAGTCAACGTCCTCGGATGGAACGAATCGACTGTAGTACTCGCCTATGTATCCGTGGCCTGTCCTGCATTGCATGACGCGTCCAAAAATCTCTCGCTTCCCGTCCAAGTTTGTGAAATGAGCCGTCGGTTTCATCGAGGGGGGGAAGCGGTTCGAGATTGTGTAGTGGCCAGTCTTGGCCGTTGCTCTCGATTCTCTCCTCCACACCCTCTGCACCTTCTCCTTTGACCTCCGCAGCGCATAGGCGCGGGTCCCTCCACCGTCCATCGCTCCAATAATGTCCCTTCCTTCGCGAGCTCGTCTGCGCGATCGTTGCCGGCAATGTCGCAGTGTCCCGGGGACCACGCAATCTCAACCGTTCGCTCAGCGTCTCCGTCAAGGAAGTTGCAAATTGTTTGGTGAACGTGATCATGACTGCTCCGCTGTGGTAGCAGTCGTTCACCTTCCGTTACTATGTCACCACCCTCACCTCGCTACTTTGCATCGCCCCCTTCTCCAACAAAGATTGCCCTAATATGCGATGTAGAACGCCTTAAAGCCCGCAAACCTGAGGGCTCTTGTGAACTCTTTTCGAGTGCCCTCGTACTCGAAACGAGTTGATGGGCTCCCCCGAGTTGAGCATGGTGAGCAGGTAACATCTTTTTCCTATTTTGTTTTCGTTCTAAGTTCCTCCTACAGCCTCCGTCCCCGAGCTTGATGTACGATTCTGAAGTGGAGCCGTACTCGCCAATCCCCATGCCGCAACCAGTCCCCGACGTCCACCGAATCGTCTTTGGGTGACGGAATCATCCAAGTGTCAACATCCATAGATGACCATATGTCGTGGTAAGCCATAATCGAGCTTTAGTACACATACACTCATCACGTGACTCGAATCCAGACATCTATCTTGTTGCTCACCTCCACCCTCCCGTCAGCGATGCCCCTCGGAACAGACGGGATAAATCCATGACTATGTGGCGCTCCCTCTCCCTGGACGATGTGAGGCCTACGCTTTCCACCTTTATCGCTCATCAACCCAGGTCCTCGACCTGGATTCGATTATTTCTTGCCGGCTCCAGGTCAGCGCGGGTTATATCCCACTTGATTAGCCACTGCAACCTCGCTGCGAATAACGCTCGACTCGAGTCGGCGGGAATCGACTACAGCATGACATGTCGGGCTTGAAATCAAGTCGCGGGCCAAGAAAGACACAAGACGCTCGACGCTTCCCGAATCTGGGAAATGACACCAATTGCAAGTATCGAGCACATCGCCTGCGCGGTCGAATAACCGTTCTGGGAAAGTCAGGCATGGCATGAAGTCAAAAAAAAGCCAGATGAGACTCACAGGATAATTTCTGGTTCTTCGATCAGCGCCAGGGCATCCCGCGCGATACTCTCAATCTCCTCAAGGGATGCTCATATCTTCCCCTCCCGCCTTCTACGTCCTCCGCGCCTTCCAACACCGCCACCCTCATCCTGCCTCCCAAGCGGTTTGCACTAGACGCTGGGATACCGCAGACGCAGTTCAGGATATCGTCTGGAAGTCAGATTCATTCGACCCTCAACGCCGCGACGCGCCCGTTGCCCTCAAGCGCCGCACCGAGCAGGAGACGCAAGTCCTCTCCATCGTGAATCCCCCTTGGTCTGTTAGCAGACTATCGCACCGCAATCGCGATCTTCGAGCGCCTTGCAAGATCGAGATCACAATCGCAGCCGCAGGTGCGCGGCGATTCTTCGCGCTCCATATCCCTGTATCTAATTATACTACGGTTCTACCGCCGCCCAAGATCTTACACGACATGCAGCAAGCACTTCAACAAGAAGATTACGCCCTCCACCCCCACGCAAATATTGATCTGCGGCACACGTCATCCGCAACCTCACCTCGGTTCCAACGGAGGCGGCGCTCCCTTGCTGCACTCTCGTCCCAAAGCTCTCTCTCGATGCAGGGACGGCTGCAGCAGCAGCCTTTCTATCGCCCCCCCCCTCCCGAGACCGCACCCTGCCCTCGCTGCCGCTGCCGAGCGAGTCACATCGTGTGCTCCCCAGCGAGCCCGAAGCAGCACGCTATAGAGTGCATCTCGCCGCATCAGAGGCCTAGGGAGCCGGCTGCCACACAGGAGGCGCCGACGCCGTAAGATTTAGCGAAAGGCGCAGATGTTCTTGCGATGCGGAAAGCTCGCGCGAAGATCAGGTGCGCATCCGCACGCCTTCTTTTCCTCACAATGCACTACCCTTACGACTTTCTCTAGCGAACCGTCTTCACCGCCGCTACCTCTCCTTCTCCCTCTTGTCGCCGGTGTCCGAGGTGTATCGCAGTCGATCGCGGTAAGTCTCTCCTGTGCCACTCTCTCGTGGATATGCTCACACGTCACCTGCAGCCACGCCTCGTCGAAACCCCAATGCCCGCACCACCCAGGAACAAGCACGGCAACTGACACCGCCACTTTGAGCTCAGTGCTGTTACTACCACCATCGGCCTCGTCCTCGCCGTCCTCCCCTCGCGGCCATCCTCGATACACCCTCGGCATCCTCGACACCGCCCATGGCCTCCCCAGTAACCCGCCTTGGCAGATGTCCCCACAACCCGGACCCATCGACCACCAACGAGAGCAAACGCCAGCTCCTGACCCCCGGCAACACTCTCGACCCGATACGCCCTCGTACCTCCTTTCTCGCCCTTGATGGCGACGGCAACAAGGAGAATGGCCTCTCGTTCAACACAGATGGCGGCGACGCGATTGAATCCCCTACTCGCGTGAGGCAATGCATGTCTTACATCTGCGTCCCCTCGGAAGCCATCGCTCACGGTCGCGCCCCGCAGCGATGTCGCGACGCGCATCAACATCTGCTACATATCGTGCCTGCCACCCCCACGGCCGAGATCGCGCAGCTATCCCTCGTAACCCCTCCTACTCCTCCAAACTACTCCTCCAAACTCGGGAAGTGGTTCACAACGCGCCTAATACACATTGACCATCATTTGGTCGCAAAACGCGACTCGGGATGTCACAGGGCGGGATAAGTCACGTGATCACTGCGCCCCAAGACTACGACCTGCCTCCATCGTCGATCGCACGTCTACGAACCCTCTAAGCACAACCTCGACTCAGCCCTCAATGGATGTTGACGGAATCCCAAACCCCGCCCCTCCGTATGCCAGGGAAGACCCCTTCCCGACGCCTCAAGGTCCTCCGCCCGCGTACGAGCACCCGCCCGCTTACGAAGCCATTTTTGGCCCCGCCGAGCAGCTTGGGGACCCTATGCAGATGACTGAATCGCCGATTGTCCGTCTTCTTTCGTCTTTCTTTTCATTCTTTTCATTCTTTCCCGTCTTTTTCCTGTTATCCCAGATTCCAGATAATCATATCGTCGAGGAGGAAATGGGGGCGGGGCCTCTCGGCCGCCTCTGCAAGGTGTATGTGCGCGCCAAGACGTGGATCGGCCAATTCCGCCGCTAGGACAGAGGTACGTACCTAGTCCTTTTTTTTTGGCTGTCGCTGACCCGTTTGCAGATAGCGAGGCCCAATTTTTTTTTTACCATTAGCCCACACGCATGTCGTTTGACTCGATGTATGCAAATATTCTTGATTACTGCTATCATTGTACTGCTGAACGTTGGTCTCACGTCTCGACCGACCCGTCATCCCCGACACCGCAATCGGCGCCTCGTCCTCCATCTTCAAAGGCAAATCCCATCTGCCAGCAGCACTCCAACTCCGTCTCCGGCCCCGACTTTTTCGGGCTCGGACAAAACACCATCAAGCACCTCGCGCGAGCTGCTCGACGCTACCTCCACTGGATTCGATGCACCAGCCTCCGCAGGCGCAGTGTTGTCTGCCTGCTCCGTCTCTTCCCCCTTGAGCACCGCACGCTCGCGCCGCCGCTGGTCCCACTCCTCGCGCACCTGGCGTCGGATCGTCCGCTGCGCAGTCAGCGCGGACGGAATACGTTGCGCGAGCGGCGCGTCGTCGTCCGAGCCGTCCACATACCATGTCCTCCTGACGCGACATTTGCCCAGGACCCGTCTCCTCGCTCGAAGCCTCAACCTGTGCAGCCCATCTTCGCTGCCGACCCTTGCCCAGCTGCACGCCCTACCGAGGGTGAGTAAGCGCAGGAGACAATACGAGCAAGGCCCCATCCACGGTCGTTAGGTGCACATCGCGCGGCTTCGCGCGCGCGGGTTTTTGTTTTTGCTTTTGCATCTCCTTCGATTTCTCCTTCTCCTTGGCGTTCGCGTCCTCGCTTTTGGTTTTGTCCTTCGCGTCCTCCCCCTCGCCCTGTTCTTCCACCTGCATCTTACCCTCCTTGTCATCCTCATCCCCGTCCTCGTCCCCCTGCTTCGAGATCGCATCCCATTCCACCGCCATTCCCTCCCCCTCCCCCTCCGCAACACCACCCTCCTCCCCGTGCGCACCGGCACCGGCAGCCATGGTCCCCTCTCCTTCAAGCGCCGCCGCATCCCTGTACACCTCTAGCCCGCTCACCCTCGGACACGCGGGGCACACGACATCCGCATCTCGTCCCTACCCTTCGTCACGCAGACCTGGACCGCCGAGGACACCATCGTCGCCGCCGGGCACGATTGCCAGCCCGTCGTCTTCTCCGGCTTCGATGCGGGATGGCAGAGCGTTGGCGGCCTTGACGACGGCAAGGCCGCACCGCGCGCGGGCGGCGTGGGGCGCCTCAACTCGGTCGCCCTGTCCAAGTTCCGCGATGCGGACATGCGGGGGCACACGGGCCCGGGCGGCGGGGACACGAAGCTGCTGACGGTGCACCAGAACACAATCACGACCGTGCGGGCGTACCAGGCGCAGGGGGGGCGCGTGAGCCAGATCAGGAGACCACGTTTCGCCCCGCGACTCGGAGGCGCCCACACCGCGACTCCAGAAAGAAACACGTGGAATGCCAAATAAACCAAACAACTCACCTCCCCCGCACATATCGCTCGCCCACCCAACCCAGCCGCCGCCGCCGCCCAACCAGCGTTCTGGGACCTGCGCGGCGTAGATGACCAGCCCGATGATGTAGTACAGCAGCGAGGGGCCGATGGGCGCTGGAAGAGCGCAAGTGTCAGTGCATTGCTTTCAGGATTCAGTCGAGGTTTAGTATGAAGTAGGTGGGCGTAACCGGAGGGAAGGGAACAGGGAGGGCAAGGTATAACATGTGCCGAGGGAATACGCATTGTGTACGAAGCGACGTAGAACCACGAGCGAGAGACTCGCCACTCACCAACAAACGACCACATAACGTCCCACCCCTGCAGCCACACGATCCCCGCCAGCGGCGCGAGAGCGCTGAACGAGATCCCCACGAAGAACGCCAGGCGCCAGAGCTGTGTGCGTCGTCAGCATCAGCCTGCATATTCACATAGTTTTCCTGCAGAAAAGAAATAGCGCTCCCCTAGAACTCGCATGTAGTTCTCCGCCAAAAAAAGGGTTCTCCGCACGCGCCCGGCAGAAATACCCCAACAATATCGAGAGGGAAAAACTCACCCGATTCTCCACCCGATTAAACCAATCGCAAAACGGTAGCACGTTCCCCGACACGCCCGCCGCGGCACACAGGAGGAGACACCCCGCGCCGACTGGGTGGTAAGCGGGCCAGGACGCCGCGGAGGACATGAGAGCGACAGTGAGCGACTCCAGCGCCGCCAACGAGGGCAGGGACGCTGTTAGGGACGTCCAAGGCGCGTTGAAAGCGGAGGCCAGAGGCGTGACGAATGAGGACGCCCAAGGAGTCAGAGGCGCAAGCACTGCCTCCAAGGACAATTTGAGCGAATGCATCCCAAGGAGGGTCCCGCCACGCTCCAAGAGACGCGCGACCACATACAGCGGGGTCGTGAACGGAAACAGGAAGCTCGCCATTGGGACCGTGCCTACGAGTGCGTGCTTCAGGCGTGCGATGACCCCAAGCGCCTCTACGCCGGCCACTCCGCCTATACCGCCTATACCCGCCCCACTGTGCAGCAAAACCGGCTGCAACAGCGTACTAATCTTCTCCCCTCCCACATGTGCCAACTCCGGGACCACGCATGCATACCCATGATGCACGATCGTCCCAATCGAGACGGCAATGAGCCACCCAATCCCGACATAGTCGACGCGCACGCACGTCTCCATCGCGCCCTTGTGCGCGCACCCGGCCATGGTGTGCCACAGCGACAACGACGCGAGGCAGAGCAGCGCGAAGACCGTGAAGAGCAATTCGTAGCTTTGAAGAATTTATGATTCGCCGGTCACCAGGGCCCACCGCAAACTCTCGATTAACGGAGAACGACACGTACCGATATCCGGTGATGACCCAGGGATTATTCCGCCAGTCAATTGGCAGGACCGAATAGTTAATTAAGCGGCGGCCGAAATCAGCGCAGACAAGGGCGTCCTCCGCCGAGGGAAAACCGACCAAGCTGAGGAGGGGCAGAGACGGGGTGGAGAGCGTGGGCAAGTCCGCCAAGAACGCATCAAATGCAGCGGGAAGGGAGAGCGAGGGGAGCTCGGCGAGAAAAGCGCCGACGTCCGCGCGGAAGGCATCGAACATCTCGCGCAGAACCGGCGGTGTGGTCAAGTTGAACGAGGGCGCAAAGTCAAAAGAAGGTTTGCGGAATTCAAAGTCAAATGAGGGTCGACTGAATTCAAAGTCAAAGGAGGGTTTTCGGAATTCAAAGTCGCTGAATGCGGGCAACTCAGTCGCGAGATGCGCATGTCTCACCATTTCTGTCCTCCTCCTCGAGCGCGGGCCCGTCCACGACGCCTGGTTCTCTCGAATTCTCCTAATCTCCAGCGACGCGACAAGCAAAGCCACCCCCATCGTCCGCTCGCCCTCCACATCCCTCGTTTCCGCAAAGCACCAAGTCCTCGATGTGGTCGTGTCGTCCAATCATGTGTTTCTGCCTGCCCAAGTTGCCTATGACCGACGTGATCGCCTTGCAGTTTGCACCAATGCAGTTGCGACTCCCATCGAGTTGAACGATGAGAAAGTTGCGATTGGGGTCGTTTTTGAGCCCGCCGATGGAAACAGGGAAGCAGAGATTCTATGCTAGAGCGAAAAAAGAGATTGTTGTGTGTTGCGGCGCGCTCGATTCGCCGCAATTGCTCATGCTTAGGTCAGTTTTCACACGGTTGAACTTCCACGTTGGTTGAGAAGGAAGTTGAATCAGTGGTATTGGCCGCAAGGAAAATCTCCACGAGCATGGCATCGAGAGCGCCGTCGACTTACCTAGAGTCGGCGCGCATTTGGTGGGTCCATGTCCAGTTTGGTTCTTGCGTCCGCCGAACGAAGCTGACACGCATTTGTTCGTCCGTTTAGCAAGATCATGTGGGTTTACCTCTGATGTACGAAGTCCCTTTGGAGGATACTTTGTACCACATCGAAAACAGCATCTGGCGCGGTGTCGTCGAGTTCGGAAAATATATCTTCGGACGCAAAGGCATCCTAGCAAGCACCGTCACCCTTGCGCATCCCACGCATCTCGAAAAAACGCCAACCCGATCCCAACTGCCGCTGTTGGAATAACCGGCCCCGACCTCGAAAACATGCCCATAGCACACTGGTGCTCCGACCCGCCTCCATATAAAATCCGAAACGGAGTCTTCTCCTTCCTCTGCACTGTCCAACCAAAATCCCTCGATTCCGTCCGCCTGGCCTCTCGAGACCCACATGTACATGTCCACCCCACCGTCGTAGAGGCGTTTCGCTCTACTTGCGCCTCGCAGACGAGGTCCGCCGGCAGGTACCCGATGAAGGATTTCCAGGTCCCATCATCCGAGACCAAGGGCGACGTGGACAAATTCATCCGAGCCATGATCCGGACTTGCTATCACTACGCTTCAAGCTGCACGGCGTGAGGACGGTGGGGTGGTCAATGACAGTCTGGAGGTGTATGATGCGCGTGGTGTGCGCGTGTGCGACGCGTCGGATTCGCGTATAGATTTTTGGGAAATAAATTCACGTATAAGTCCACACTCATTTTTGCTTTTTTTGGTGTGCTTTCGTGCACTTGAGTTAAATTAATTATAATATTGTGTAAAATAATCTCGGCGGCAGCCCAGCGGCAGTCCAGCGGCAGCCCAGCGGCCGCTCGGCGGCAGTTAAGTTCCGGGGCACCCGAAACTTGAGATTTCAGGAACAATTCCGGCTTCACCGAAACTGTTTCCGAAACTTCAAGTTCCGGTGCAGCCGAAACTGATACCGAAACCAAAAGAATCAGGAACAGTTTCGGCAACCCCGGAACTAAAAGTTTCGGGGCAGCGGAAACAATTACCGAAACTAATAGTTCCAGGAGCAATTTTCGGCACACCGGTACTGTTCCCGGAACTATTAGTTTCAGGAGGGCAGAAATTAAGTTGGAAACTAATAGTTTCAGGGTAGAGGAAACGGTTTCCGAAACTAAAAGTTTCGGAAACCGTTTCTACATTCCCGGACCCGTTCCAGAAACGTTTAGTTTCGGAAACGTTTCCGGGCGCCCTGATTCAACGGATGTCCCCGAGTGTCGGGACCACCCGCGGGTTTGGACCCGGGGTTAGCCGGGTACGAGTACGGATCGAAATTTTCAACCCGCGCCAGTACCGTAGACCCGTACGGTAATCTCGGCTCCAGATGTTCGGGCGGAGATCAGGCAGAAAATGATGGGAAAACAGCAACGCTCCCCCATCATTTCTTCATCAAAATCTGCCTCGAACTCATCTCAACATTTCAACATCATTAACTCCGTGGGGAATTACCGCTCCTCCGTCTGAGCGTGCCCTATAACGTCTGGAAACGAGACTAGTGCTTCATGTTTGTTCGCCAGGCCAGGCATTGATGTAAGCTCTGACAGATCATAATTCCTAATCATTCGCCGGTGTGGCTGGATACCCGCGGTTTTTTGAGGAACCGCGGGTCCCTATCAACCCGTGGGTAGACCCGTGTCCAAGACTCACCCGTTTCACACTGACGTCGAATCAGATTTCTACCAATGAACGACCCGTCATTAAGGCTTGGTGGGGCGGCATTTTGTGGACAGTTCCTCTGAAAATCCAGTGAATTATTATAGTACACTATTGAGAGTCACGAAGAGAAGATTAGTATAAGTTTAAATTGCAATATCATCTGAAAGGCGGAAGAGTTGATTGATTGGCGAATTCGCCCAAATGCATTATGTGCACAAGACGGATCGCCGCATCGCTCCGGTATTCAAGAGGCAAAGCCAAAGAAGCCATGAATATTATGATAAGTCACAATGTAGACACAGAGACTTGACCAATGTCATCCAATCTGAATGACAGAAGTGATCGGTAGGCAAACACTCCTCCATGAGTTCGGGGGTCTCGTGATGTATAGACAACCTCGGAAAACATTCTAGGGTGGAGAAAGCCCTAATACTTTGAATAATGACGGAATAGCAATGCCGTACAATCTCGGCGAAGAAACCTGATTAATCGGAACTCAGCGGAAGAGGTGTAGCAGCAATGTAGCAGGGCGCATTATCTGGGCTGGGCCGACACTGTGGCGCCTTGAGCCCAACACAATTCACTGCAACCTGGCCACGAAATTGTTGATTCAGGAAAGGATTGAGATTGCGCGGCACCAGCATAGACACCAAGACGAGACCCAATAGCTTCGCAACAACAGACAGAGGCGTTCCGAGATCAGGCCGTGACTCCCAGAAAAGAAGGTTGCAGTTTAGTGAATTGAGACCACTAACTTGAGGCCATGAACAACAGTTCCCCCAAATGCATATGTGCATCCGAATAGGGTTCGGGTACGCATAAAATCAGGAATTACTCTAAACTTGAGCGTGAAAAGAAATCAAATATGCACGCCGTGAAAGGCAGAGGTAATAAAGGAGGGCGAGTATTATGAGGAATCTATAGCGAGTGATAATGTAACCCAAGCGTGCTAGTAATGGAGAATAAATTCAGAAATTCATATGCTGTATCCAAGTCAGATTCGAGCCTTGCATCCGCGCTCTTATCCTGTACTCTCTTCATGCTACCTGGAATATCGGGCCCGCGTCGTGATCGCTCTTGTTTCATGGAGATCGACACGAAACTGAGTCTCGCTGCCGCAACGTCATCGTTGAATCGCGACCGAACCATGTTTAAGAAAGACTCGGGATCGCTCCACGGCTGCCCTCCTGCGCCAACGGTTGAGACCGTGGACAGACACTCGCTGGGCTGCCGGTGATCATCAAAGCTTCGAAGAGCTCATCAGCCCGAATAACCGCAGGAGCAAGCAGGACAAAGAGCGTTGTAGGGGTAAGGCGACCCTCCAGAATCGGAATGAGCGAAGCTGGAGAGGCGCAGTGGTAGATGACGGAATTTTTCAAGACCGCAGGACGACCGTTTGAGGAACGATAAGATCGGGCCCAACGCACTGTCGGAGACCCAAAGTTCCTCGAGCCTGGGTGCTATTATGAAGTTCAAAAAGTTTCCTGAGGTGGTTAACCGCAGACGACGAAGCTTGGGAAGAAATATAGCTGGATAACGCGGGTTCAACGTCATCTGCTGTCCATTGGTAAACGTCATCGCACATTCAACCAAAGCGGGCCCCACGATCTTCAAAATATTCAATCCGGCCCCCCCGGACGACTAATATCCGTGGAACCAGACTATTTGGGACCACGGGATATCTACCGTCAGGGTAAGCATTAATATTGATGAGGGGTCGCTGTCACGGATGAAGGAAACCTCCTTCAAATTCGGTGCGATTGAGAACACGTCGGATGTGATCAGGGCGGGGCGATGAGCGACGTCGTCGGTGCAGGTGAACTCCAACGAGCGCACGAGCGGCAGGTTTCCCTTCCCGGGCCGAAGGCAGTTAAACAGCGGACCGCGTGATGTCCCCCATACGCACAAGCGAAAGGTTTCCCACCGACGCGAGTGGCCGCGAAGCAGCTCCATCATTCTCTTGTCGTAATCGTTCACGCCGTGCACCTCGGAGACCATCTCTAGCAGCGTGGCTCCCGAGCGGAGAACGTGTGTTTCGAGCATTGGCAACAGGTAGACTCTTTCCGGGCGTATGGACCGCGCGAAGTGGAGCGTGATGCGAGGCCAGAGCTCGGGGCTATTCAATGCGGCGTTACTTACAAGTTGCATAAGGAGCTGGATAAGGCTGCCTGCGAAGCTTCCGTTCTGCTGAAGACAATATAGAATAACGGGTGCGACTCACAGAAAACGGTTTTTCCCACTATCTCATTCCGAACAGCAACTGGCACAGGGAGCATAACCAAATAACCTGTGCAAAAACATCCACAAGATACGTTGGAGATATTTACAATAATTTTACCATATCTGACGCTGGAATGTATAGAAGATATTCAAAATAATATCCCAATAACCTGGAGTATGAAGAAGATATTTTGGTCATCCAGAAGGTATCTTGAATTCACTTGAATGCATCTTGCATGATAAAGCTGCAAATATGCAAAATTCATTGTAAATATCTTCAGCATACCTTTTCAATATTTTTGCGCAGGTCATTTGGCTATCCTCCTTGTGTGGAGAAGGGAACGGCTATCGATGAGATTTCGACGTGCGGGTGCGAAACATACCGATGCAGGATGATTGAAAGCATTCTCAGGTAAGTCGACGGGTCAGTTTCAAACCGTCCGTCCAAGAGGTTCGAGGACACACTGCTTGCTGGGACCGATAAGGAGTTGTACACCCTGACTCTCAGAGTTCCAGAGAACACCGAAGTCTGGGCATGGCGCACCACTATGAACCTCAAATGCCCGGAAGACTGGATGGCCCGCCTGCGCGATCCTCGCAAGCTCAAGGGGTGGGGCGCGGTCGCCCGGTTCTCACAACACTCGTCGTCGCCACAGTCCCCGCACTCGCACTCGTGGGTCCAGTGTCACATTGCCAGTTGAATGATAGGATACACGGGGTGCGTGAGGCGGCGGGTAAAATAGGGCGGGTTCGAAAGGTCGGCGTACCAGAATGGAGATTCGAGCTATTGGATTCTAGTCTGGTGAAAGGAAAAGTCAGCGAACTGCGAGAGGAGAGAGCGAGCAATGCCCTCGAGGCAGTGACGCGTTGACTCAACACTGCACGGAGGGAAATGACGGTGAGGCACAGTGATGCGTAAAAAGAATGTGACAAAGAAAGTAGATGAGGACCAGCCTGTAGACAGGGGAAGTGGAGAACGAGAGTCAAAAAGCACACCGTCGTCAATCTCATTCTCGCTGTCTTCACCGCATCGTCTCTTTTCAGTGCAGCAATCGTCGTCGCATGCGCGCGATCTCGGCGCCGCAGGCGGCCTTGGCGAGTTCGGCGAGCTCGTCGGCCTTGGCTTTGGCGGCGGCCTCTGCTTCGGCCGGTTAGAGGTGTTGTTTTGTGTCGTGACATCGAGGGAAGAACGAGCAGGAGGGGGGAGCGAGGGACGGGCGTGGAAATAAGGTTGGATGGGCGGGTGAGGGCGGAACGTAGGCAGGGGTAGACTTGCTCGGTAAATCGCGGATTGACTGGAAGGGTATGGGCACCCGATTAAGGCGTAGAGGGCAGCGTCAAGGCGGCGGGCCGTGTAGCTCGCGATCGGGGCCGGGTCTCAGGCGGAGTACGTCTCTGGGTGTTCAAGTTGTAGACGGCGCGTGGGCGACAACGGCGTGGACGGCAAGCGTGGGTGACGATTGCGGGCGACGGAAACGTTGGCATTGGCGTTGGGCGGGTCGACGGGCGACAGGCGTGGGCGAAAAACGTCGGCGTGGGCATGGGCGTGGGCGAGAGAGGCACGTCGGAGGCTAGGACGAAAAACTAAAAGCGGATGCATCGGCCGATGATCCGACTCGGAAATGCCCTCACCGTGGCTTGTCCCGAACCTGTCCTGAACGCTCATCTCCGCATCGTAGACCTGGAACGGAGTCTCGTGGGTGGCACAAATTATTGCGCACCATCCGCAATCCGCGCTCAAAATTTCAGCCTCGTTCGAGTCCCGCTGCAATTGCAAACACTTAGTCCAGCGCTGGAACGAGAAAGGGGCGCAAGTGCAGTGATGGCGAAGTACTATCGTGCGTCTACTCTCGTTCTTGGCGGCTTTTTTTCCGTTCCTTGCTGATGTCCATTTCCCAGAAATTCAATGCACTTGACGTGAACTAGACGACTCTTGAAATGTATGCTGCACTAAGTGAGCGTCCCTTTCTGTCTGTTCCCTTCTTTTCGGCAGTGCGACGCCGCCATGGATGTACTGTGTCCGATCCATATCGCTTGATTCAATATTTACCATCCCTGTCTAGCCGTGCCTCTCGGTTTGCTCAATTGTTGATTATTTTTTGCTCTCGGTGACCCCTTCTTCATTTCTTTCTTTCCGTAATCGCATGGGAGCCCTAATTTCGGTGCGTCGCAGAAACACCTCCGTCGCCACGACGTCGACGGACGCTGCAACTGTATTGTGTATTCTTCCCGGCATTTTTCGTCCCACTTCCTGCTTCCTTCCGTGTCCCCCGTTTCAACCCTGGCTGACTGGCTTTCTTTGACAGTGCGCACCCGCCCGCGGCAGACCTCCCATTGCAGCCCATATTCGGATCTCGAAGCCTTAACGCGGCCAGGCCCGGGGATGATCTGAACTCTTTTGCATTCCCTCGCCGCGCTCCCGTGTGTCCTATTTTTCATTTGTATTTTTGATTGTTGTTGGGTCGTTTCGCGTTATGAGTTTCCAAGCGAAGGCACGGATGCGGAACGAAGAACTTGAAGGGTGAGATTGCCTCGACCTCGGGGTTGGCAAACGCGTCTGACAGCAGCTAAACTTCTTCACCTCTCGGGTTCCCTTAAAAAAAATTCGCCCTAATCCACGAGGCAAGAATGGGCGCGCAGAACACTGCAGAAATATTGACCGTCTTGGTCCTGTACATTGTTTTTTCTTTGTTGGAATGTGGCGCCGGTTTCCGGCATGAAATAGTTTGTCTGATAAAGCCCGTGTGAAAAGTTCAATTTGATTGTCAGGAGCCGCCACTATTGATTTCCGCTGTGCGAGAAGGTACTTGACTGGCCATCGGCGCAAAATAATTGATGAAACCTACTCAGGCCCATTTGCGTAAGGAACAAGAAAAATATGGAGTAATTGGGCAGGCCGGCAGGCACCAGGGGCTTGGGGTAAAACGCGCGCAGTGATCTTGAAAGGATGAATGTACCTTACGCCAATATTCGGTTCAATCACTTGATGAGATCACCCGGCAAACCGGATTCTCCGTCGGCGCAAAACGAGTGTTCCAGGAATTGAGCATAAAACTGAACCTTGGGCGGAGCTTCGCGCACGACACTTATGGGGATTATGAGCTGAATCCTTAATCTATGACAACTGGGAGAATGTAAGGTACAAGAGGAGAATATGACGCTGGACAGAATAAATACAAGAGGAACAGGACATGTTGCCTTGATACGCCAGGCGACGGGGGCCGTGACAATCTGAACGAGCAACGGACTCGAATTCTAACATAGCGAAGTCGGAGCAATGATGTCCTGTCAGCAGTCACGGGCGAATACTGTCTCCGACATCACCTCATGCACGAGTGCGGCTCCATCATGTAGCGAGAGGAAACTGCCACCAAGGAATCATATATAAGGGCCGTACACCGTCAAGTTGACCCGCAGTCAAATCCACCCAGAATGGTGAGTAGTGACGCAGTCCACTGAGAGTCACTTACGCGATTCTCGGAAATTCAACAACTAACCAGCCAAATAAGTCCAAGGTGAGTGGTAAAGCAGTCCAGTGAGAGTCACTTATGCGATTCTCCAGGAATTAAGACAATTTAAGCAAGATTTAATAAATGCAAAAAAATCAAAACCCACAACGGTAAAAGGAAAAATATACCGCTATGTTCCACAAGGATACGCCGCAATCGAGCCCATAAACCCAGGTCTGCACGTACCTTACAGCCTGACGGGCACCATTATTGACTGTTTGTTTCAGAAGGAGGAGTAGCTGCTATTGGCACCTATGGATTGACTCCATGCGTTGGAGTGTACTTCAGGCTTGGAGACGACAGTACGTTCAACGCCTAGCCGGTCTCCAGAGCCTGCTTTCTCAACGCCAGCCTCACAGAGTGTTTTGTTGCTCACTTTGACGCCCAGACGTCAGCAGACACTGAGAAAGCAGCCCAGGCATTGGCCACGGACGTATGCGGAAAGCTCAGGAAGCGCATCGAGGACTTGTTTCACGAGATCAATGTTAACCTTGCCAGTGCGGCCGATCTCAAGTTGACGGTTAATGCCGGCGATAAAACAAGTGTTGCCCTCGGGTGGGCAGTGCAGCGGAATTTCGATACCAAGTTCTCTCCCACCGAGAAGGACTCCGCGGCTCCGAAGACAATGGCCGAAATGGAAGCCGCAATCAAATCTGAGAGGGGATTCGGCTTCGCTGTTGAGGGTGACGCAATTATACGTTGGACAATTACCGAAACCACTCCGATGGAGCCTGAGCCATTTGCGGCTGGTGTAGAACGACGATATGGCAGAGCGGGTTTCACGTTCTAAGCTACATTACAGTAATCCGAACAATGTACCGTAGCGGCGTGCCGGTCTTCAAATAGAGGTGGAATGATCATATGTGCCATTTCATCCTCGACTTTGTCTCTCGAAAACAGCGGATGATCATGTACAACCTCCTTATTGATGCTCAACAGCATTCCTAATACTGCTTATTGTTACACCTGCCCCAGTATGCCCGTCGCCCCGACCTCGCGATTATAAGCTGCTGAGCACATGCACAAACCCCGGAAACTAAACAGTACCACTGCTGTAGGTCACGAGAAAAATCATATTCTGGAGCGTCCAGGAGCACGTTTTCCTGCATCAATTGGGCTACTTACTACAGTTCTGCCTTGAAATTGTCAAGGAATGGGTCGGCCCCGGGAATAGACGGTCTTCCCTATGAATTTTACAAATGGTTAGAAATCGAGCATAGAACGACATCTAAAAATGAGAATGACTCGTGGGATGTTCTCGCCTTCCCTGAAGCACTGTTCGAAGATATCGAAAAATATGGCATTGTACCTGGAACGAATTTCAACACTGGATGGATGTGCCCGATTTATAAAAAAGGTGATCGGGCAGTAGTCGCAAACTATCGGCCTATTACTCTTCTCAATGTGGACTACAAATTGTTAACGAAAGCTCACGCTCTAAGACTCGCAGAAGTAAGCCCCGACATTATTCACCGAGACCAAGCTGGTTTCATGAAGGGGCGTAAGATCGAAGATCAGGTAAAACAAATAAAACACTTACTTGAATATGCAGATGCTTACGAAGAGGACGGAATCATTGTCGCTCTTGATCAAGAGAAAGCCTACAATAAAGTTGACCACAAATATCTGGTCTCTATCATGCGCCAAATCAGACTGCCTGAAAAATTCATCAATCTAGTCAACACACTGTACACCAACGCCCAAACACGCGTGATGATAAATGGCGAAATGGGCAACCCCTTCCTTGTCGTACGCGGGGTGCGCCAAGGGGACCCCTCGTCATGCCTGCTATTCAATCTCGCCATTGAACCACTAGCATGCATGCTACGCAAATCAGAACTGCAAGGTGTTTGCGTACCTGGAACGGATTACAATCTACTTGTGTCGCTTTTCGCTGACGACACTACTATTTTCTTGTCACAAACAGACAGATCGATCGATCTTTGGCGTATCCTTGACCTCTGGTGTACTGCTTCAACAGCCAAATTCAATGCAAAGAAAACAATTGTACTGCCCTTCGGTTCCGCACGATATAGAGCAAAGATTCTAAAGGACAGGATATTTGGCCGAAATCCTGTGAAGATAAGTGACGAACTAACAATGGTTCCTGGCAAGCAAAGCTGCCGTTTCTTGGGCGCTTGGCTTGGAAATAACATTGACTAAACAATCCCATGGCCAGCAGTAATTGAAAAGATTTCGAGGGACCTCACCCGATGGGATTCAAAAAACCCTACACTTGAAGGTCGACGACATATCATCAATATGATCATTGGAGGTAAAACACAGTACCTCACGCGAGTTCAAGGAATGCCCAACGAGGTGGAACAAAATTTTATCAAGATGCGTGACCGATTCCTCTAGAGTGGGAAAAAACCTCGTATAGCTCATGATACTATGCACCTGCCCCTGAACGAAGGTGGAAAACAGATATTAGACCTGCGAGCGAGAAATGAAGCGATTGACCTTTGGAACCTGAAAGAATTTTTGCGGCAGGGTGCAGACCGCGCAAATTGGCCTTTCTTCGCAGAAAAGGTCATAGAAAGACGCTGGGATAATGGTGAACCCATAGGAAGCCAAGGAACACTTTACAAAAATTTCCTCCAAAATATTCACGTCCCTACATGGAGGAAAGATCCTGTGCCAAACGATGTCAAATGTATGCTTCTTGCAGCCAGGAAATATAACCTCGAGTTCACCGCACTCTCCAACAGAACCAATTCTATGAATCTCCATACTCTTTCGAAGTGCAACGAGCGGCTGCTCGGCCCCTTCCGTTGGCCGAGAATACCACCAAGTGTCCCGATAGCTGAGTTTAAACGGAGGGTCCAATGACTCTGCAGGCCTTTTTAGACATGATATCTGGGCCGGGTTCTGGCCGCGTCAATAGAGAATATGCGGTGGAGCCACCCGGCGCCACCAGGTGGCCGATCCGGCATGCGGTGCCGGGTGGCTACGTCAGTTGGTGGCTGTTCGGGTAGCATAAAAAGAACTCAGTGTTGTCCTTCCACAAGCACTATACACATGCAGATGTGTTCCCATATACATGCAAGTGCCGGAAACTACTGTTATATGCCATATCATTATTGATATTTTTATCCCAATGGTCAGCAATAGCTTTTAGAGGGGCAATATAGGCGAAGGCGAAACTCGAAAGTGGCCTTCTGCATAGATAGACAAAGTAGTAAGGCATTAGACATTCAATATGTGCCATAACTAGCCGCTGCCCGAACAGCCACCACAAGATGTAGCCACCCAGTACCGCATGCCGGGCAAGCCACCTGGTGGCGCTGCATTGGCCTAGTGAGAAATTTCAATATTCACAGTATTTTGTGGGTACCAAACAACGAGTTGGCTGCATGTCTCGTCCTGATGCATTTAGAAGGTGTATAAAGGCTTCTGAGTGAGCTTTGACCCATGTTACCATCAACAACATTGGGATTGAGGGAAAACATGTGCCAGATAGATGTTCACCCCATCTGCCTTGTCCCAGGGTGGTGAACACCGGTCCAACTATGTGGTGCATTCACAATACCATGTCCCAACCCTTAGAAAGCAAAATTCACCCCAAAATAACATCAGAATCAGGAGAATTATGAAATCACAGTTTACCATTTTTCTACCAATTGGGAGCCAAGGGGGACATCTAGTGCTGAATAAACATTAGAAATGAAAATCTACACTTGAAACAACAATCCCAAACTTTATTTCACCTATTTTGGTCAAGATTGAGCAGATTGTGTTGTGGACAATGGGTGCCCTAGAGCCCATAATTTACAGTAAAACCCATATGCACGAAAACACCATTTTGTGGAAACCTGTCAAATTCCTTCAAATAAAGCTTATAACTGCTCTTTCACATTGTCAAATTCTGTTTGCAAGCTCTTTTTTTCATTATATTCAATGCTTGAGGTCCTATTCAACAAATGATCGGAAATTCACACTTCACATAAGGTAGGCACCATCCATCGAGTCATGTGATGGAATAGGGTGACACCTATTGTAGACACTACTAGTTGATGGCATCGGGAAAGTAACTAAAACAAAAACCACAGAAATGTGCGGCTTGGGCAAGGGAACAATCCTGTGGTTCCAGTTTCTTCATAACTACTGTACTATTTCGATCAATTCGGCATGGGTTGTGACCCGTGACCGAAAACCCCGATTCGGCACTTCGGCAACCAGCCAATTTTGGTGTGACATCCTCAAAATTCGGCACTCGAGACAAAAAAACCGTAAATTCCGCCTTTTTTGCACCTCTAAGGAAGATTTGGCCTGGATGTCACGGATTTTACATTCGGCACTGGGCGCCGTGACCAGTGACCGAGACCAAAATTCGTCGCGGCACAGGGGGCGCGTGACGCGTGACCACCGAATTGATTGAAATAGTACAGTATTCTCAAAAAAAAAGTTCATTGCCTTTTGGGGGAAAAGTGCTCAGACTCCAGACCTGACGTTGGTAGACAAATTAGGAACATGAGTTCAAATTTCACATTTCCGAACTGTCCCTTATATTTGCATGATTTTTCCAAAATCTAACCTCAGTCAAAGTGAGGGATATCAGTCACGTGAACGGTTTAACTTGGCTTCGCTGGAAAGAAAATAGCTCTCAGTTGTTTGAATAACACCTCGAATTCTGACTCAGACCATTTTAGATTATTCTCTTTATTCTTATTCAACCACAGCACGAAAAGATCCCCGACCGTCTAGAAACCTTGGTCTTTGAGTACATTTGAGTGTTTCGCTGTTGGTACTGGCGAGCCAAGAGGGGAGTACCACGCAACCACAGAGCATATAAAGTCGGTTTGTACCACCAGCCAACGTCACTCGAAACCGAAGGCCAAATGCAAATCTAACATGACGTAACAATAATGTGCACTGCGACACTTGCTTTTGCGTTCTCGATCACGGAATAGATGTTTGGATTTGACATACAGAAATCAGAGACAGTGAAAACATCACCACCTACGACTTCAGACTGTATGCGGAGCGGCAACTTTCCTCAAGACCGCCTTCAGCGAAGTAATATCTCCTCGCTTGAAGTCCGGTGGCTGTAGATCCTGTTCATATGCCTCAAAGAGGCCCCCGGCCGTCCGGAATCCATGTTTCTCGAGTTGATCACGGAGCTCTGTATCGATTTCTAACTCCCCCAAAGGCAAAGGCGTCTGTAGGAGCATTTGGCGTTGAGTCTTCTCGTCGATGAAGAAAATGTGGCGTGGAAATATGTTGGCTTTTCCAACTCCGCCTTGTCCGCCTTGCTTTACTGCATAGCCGCCTGCACCGCCGATGCCGCCTTGAAAAAAATAGTGAGGCTGTATCAACGACCAAGTGTGAATGGTGACCACCGTACCAGCAATTTTACTGAAGAGAGCAACATATAATACAGGGATTTTCGTCGCTGCACCATTGCCACCAGTGCCACCTAGCACAACACCCGGTCCACCGACTTCTCCTTGTCCACCTGCAAAATTTCGATGTGAAGGATCATCCCCGAATGAAGCTGCGCATACCTAAGAGAATACGTTGGGGAGCGGGACTGTGTTCACTCCTGTTGCAACCACTTCTGGCAATTCAGACGTTCCAATCATACCATCGATATTGAGAATACGTTGGGGAGTGGGATCCGTGTTAACTCCTGTTGTAACCACGTTCGGCTTTTCAACGACGCCTGCACCACCTGCACCACCCTTGCCGCCTCCAGGAATTATTAGACAGTGGGCGAGCGTCACAACAAAAAGGCTCACCGCCGATTACACTAAAGCGATGGAGATCTTCGACCCCAATCTGAGGTGCCTTGCCAGTCCCACCATTGCCACCTTTCTCAAGAGCGTCTCCGCCAGCACCTCCTGTCCCTCCTGTGAAAGTTTGAGATAGAATTTTCACAATAGTAGGTTCCGTACCATAGATCTCAGGTGTGTACTCCCCTTTCGTATATGTCAATTTGATGTCTGGGTACTCCAACGACAACATCTTTTTCATAGCCCACTTGAGTTCGGCAATGTGTCCAACTTCGAGCTGTAGTTTTTTCAGCTGGGTTTCATCTTCCTCAAAGAGGGCGTTGATTGTATGATATTTTTCACCAATGAGCCGTTGGCAAATTTCACCGCCCAGACCGTATTCTTGGCAAAATGTAGTTGTGTCTATCCACTGAAGCCGGGTTTTCGCAGTGTCGTCGATATGTACGGCTGGCGCTTCTACAACCAGGCCCTCACCATCGCCGCCGGTCCCACCGTCAGCTGTGACGATCTCAAGATCAGTTAGAAGGCGGACATCCACGAACCAACGTACGCTGTTCCGGAACTGAGGAATGGCGTCAGCTTTGGACAACAGAGGAGTTGAAACATACCAGATGAATTTGCCCCCATATGAGATGAGTTCTGGTGGAACCCGTGCGGATGACAAGCCAGACTATATAGCTGTGAGAGGAGGAGATAAAAATAAGACAGATCAGTGTTCGTTAGACACGCGGCTTTTTATTTACGTCATTTCGCCAGCTATTCGTCCGCTGTCCTCGGGCATCCAGGTGTCAGTAGTTTGGGGCGTTAAGTGCGTGTTCGCCTTAGATGGATAGATATTCCCTATTGTCGAAATACGTTCGATCACCGTGAATTGCCAGCAGGAGAACACGACGATCCCCCTAAATGTCATCTCTGCTGTCAATAGAAACCTATCGAGACCTGCACTCTGAAGCTGAGCCTGCCCAAGCAGAGGCCAACCTCTGCACACAACAGGTATTGAAATCTTCTCAAAAATCACAAGATCTTTAATACAACTCGAAGATTAGCGCCTGCACGGCCTTGTAACTATTCCGTGGGCATGGGACCATCGATTCATAACAACGGATCCAGGAAACTGTATTCATGTGGGACCAAGAAGCGGAGGACAAGGTCAGAATCGCCGAATACCACGAGATAGTAGCGTGGATTTTCTATTGGCGGCGGCGTGGAATTCGGGCGTCTGTGGGTTGAGAAGCGCATGAGGAAAAACGGCATTCCAAAAAAATACACAGCACGGGCCGCGTGGCAAATCGGATATCGATAGTATTCTTAGGCTTGTCCTTTCCTTTTGCGATAACAAGCGGCTGCTCGGCCACTCTGCGGCCCCGCATCCTCTTTTATGGGGTTGATTTTCACCTTCCAGGATTGACTATCGAAATTATTAATGGAAGAAAAGAAGGCTGACCCATGACCACAGTCTCGATGAAAGCGGCAGGATGGCACGCACGATCGTCCCCGGCACAGCGTCATTCTACCAGGCACGAGGAAGAAGACCCGTCGTCTCCCTCGGAAGACTAGAGGATCGCGGACGTCAAAATTATGATCATGGACAATGCGCATCGAGAGTGTACGCACAAGCACGGGCGGCGGATGCGATTCACGAAGCATGGGCAGTATCGAGAGCATCTACGGGCAGCGGCGGGCGCCCCGCGGTGGTGTGTGCCGTCGCCGGCGAACAGTAACTGGGAAATAGTGGGGCATGATGGCGAGGACCGCAAGGAGGAGCCGCATAACGCTTTACCAACAGCTCCTGCGCGGGGGCAAAGGCTAGACAGCAACAAGCTTAAGGAGGAGTGGGTGCTGGGGAGGGGCAGTATGGTAAGAATAAGGCGACCACGGGGAACTTGATGCATGCGTCAGCATTGAGGCAGTAAAGAATGGAGAAAACGACTTACTCCTCCAGAGCGTTGATGAGACAACCCTCTCCAACCCCAAGAACGATCTCCACTTCACCTTCCTCCGCGCTTCATTCTCATCCTCGGTCGTTTACACCCGCAAGCTGCGCTTTCACCACCGACCACCGCATCCCCGCGCGGACTCGCAAGCAGAGCACGAGCAGACCGCCGCCCACTACCACTGCGGAGCGAAGTCGGCGGGGGGTAGCGACGCGATGCGAGGCAGTGGGGACGAGGTGCGTGGGGAGGAAGGAGGGGAAGGCGGATGGAGACAGCAGGCGCATGCGACGACAGGTGCGGGTGTGGTGTGTGCAGTGGGCAAGAAAAGGTATCCGAGACGACAGGTATTCTTGACCATCGGCTTGAAGGCGTCGAGTCGTCTGTGCATACCCACTTTACTTCCTCCATCCTCCCGAGCGTCGCGCCGGCCCGCCATCGTCCCAAGCGCTGCGCTGTGCATTCTCATTCCTCATCTGCGCTCCCCCCCGAAAGACATTCCTAATAACCGCAAAAGATTGGAGGAGAATGTAAGTATGTGAACTGCGAATAGTTAACTTGGGAGCGGAGGAGTCAACCGCAGGCGAAATGAAACGGGGTAGGAGAAACGCGTAAGAATGAACTCCCAGTGGGAAGATGTGATTCAGAGACCAAGCCTGTGACATATTCAGTAGTGAGCCGTAACACCGAGACAAGAATTGAGATACGGCTGAGCACCGAGGCCGCCTTGCAATGTATTAATTTATTTTCAGGGGGTGATGGGCTTCCCCCATTGAGTCTATATTGATAGCCTATGTATACCGTGTAGACCAAGAGGAACAGTCACTCGGAGCACGTCAACGTGTCAATCGATGATCCCACAAGTGGAAGCGCGAATGAATCTGATCTCCTTCAAATGGGCACTACAATTGGGAGAGGAGAAGCTGACCCAATATTTTCTTCCCAGCTCTATTCCATGTGCCTCCCCAAGGACCTCAAAAATTTAATCCCGTCTCACAATCACCAGGCCGAATTGACGCGCACAGTTCGGAGCTAGTCTCTCACAGACAGACGCTTCAACAATTTTGATCTCGTACCTCGATTTGTTGAAGTTCGGAGCAGCACGTGGCTGCGTTTTTGATGTGACGAGGATGTGACCACGCTTTGCTTCCAAACCTTCATCTGGAATTTACGACGGCTCGAAGACCTGGAAGAACTGGACGAATCGTATTTGATCACCATCGGCCCCTATGTAGCCTTTCTCTTCTGAGTTCTATGCGTTCAAACGACCACACATGGAATGAAGCTTGCTGCTTTCTTGTGGCATTTGGGTATCGCTATCATCGACCGCCTCAAGAGATGCTGCTTCAATGCCGCCGATATGCAATATCCCACTCTTTGTGCGCACGACCGCCGCCGTAGCCGCATTGATGCTCACAGCGTCAGTGTCCGCATTATCATCGTCTTCCTGTTCTCTAAATCCCACTCTATCCATTTCCGCCCTGCGCGCTGTCCCTTCCTCCACAATCTCCATCCAGTCCTTGCATCCCGATCCCTCTGGTCTCCGTCCCCGCCATCCACTTCGCACTCGCCATGCGCGCCGCGCGAATCGTGTCTGCCACAACTGTCGGTCGCACCACCTGGCGAATGTGGGCGTACGCTGCGCGGATACCCACTCCCATATCCGAGACGCCGGTGGCGAGGCGAGGCAGGAGCAGGACGGGCGTATGCCATACACGATACGGAGGAGGGACACGAGCAAAGCTCCGCAAGTGCGGAAATGTCACGCGTGCCGTGTCGTCGTTTCGTCTCGGGAGAAGGAGGAGAGGGTAGGATGTGTTTCCCTTTCGAGCGCGCGCGTGCGTATCTTTCGAGCCCAGTGCACGCACACGGCGGCCGTTTCGAGGAAGGAGGAGCGCCTGGCATCAGCGGTCTTTCGCCGTCGGCATCGACGAGCGAGTTGGGCACGAGAAGTGGGAAAGGCGCGCCTTGTGGCTCGAGCGGGGGCGCACATCGGTCTTCTGCAGAGGAGCGCCAAAGACGAATGCCAATGTGTGGCCCAGCGCTCGGGATGGAGGCGAGCATGCACGGCGCGCGGGATGATGGAGTAGGTGGGTGGAGAGAATTGCAGGGGGTGGGCACGACGTGACTGCAGATCTCGATGCCTTCATCGTCTTGGATACCTTTCCTTGCCCACTGCGCACGCACCAGACCCGCACCCATCGCATCCGCCTGCGGTCTTTCATTCTTCGTCCGTGCGCCTTTCCGTCCTTCGTCTTATTGCCTCGTCCCCACTGCCATACATCTCATTGCCCCTATCCCCATCTCTATCCGTACGCGTACTTCGAGGAGGAGAACGCCCGTGGCTTGCCTTCCTGCCGGACCGACAGCTTCATGGACGTGTTCCTGTGTCTACGTTCGTGCGCTCTCAAGCTGGAGGTATCAGGCGGGATGTGGGTGGTCGGTGGAGAACGTCGCGTCTGCGCATCCGCACGACGCCCGCGTCCTTCTCGAGGGCACAGAGCGCGTCGTCCAGGGCGGGGTGAGACGGCAAAGAACGCTCCAGACGCACAGGGAGTTGGAGTAGGAGCAGGAGATGTGCCGGTCGCGAGAGGCCGTAGGCGAATGAAGAAAGGCGGAAGACGGGCGCGGGGCGAGATGGCCTGTATCTCTTCCTGACGCGGAGCCCAGCGGCAAGGAAGGAAGGAAGGACAGGGCGCGACATCGTCATATCGGGCCGTAGGCAGCATGGACCTGCGGTGGAAATTGTTCATGGGGTGCAAGTACTCAAAGCCCTGGAGGAGGAGTAAGTCGTTTTCTCCATTTCTTACTCTATCAATGCTTACGCACGCATCAAGTTCCCCGTGCTCGTCATTCTTCTTACTAAACTATCCCTCCGCAGCACCCACTCCGCCTCGGTGTTGCCTAGTCTTTATCCCGCCGCGTAGGAGTTGTTCGCAGAGGGATATTATTCCACCTTCTCGTGACCCTCGTCGTGTCCCCTATTGCCCCAGTTACTGCTTGCCTCCGTCCGCGATACGGGCGCCCCACCGCGATGCGCGCCCGGTTCGGTCGGATACTACAGCTTGTCCTTGCCATTCCCGTCGGCCTACTGCGATCAGCTGCTGTTCATGAGTGCTGCTGATACACCACCACCGCGACGCCGACGTGAATGCACATCCGCCGCCCGTACTTCTAGTACGGATACTCTCGATGCCCGCACCCCTGAATCCCGCCGTTCTTCAATCCAATTACCTTTTACCGGTGCTCGGGACGACATCGCAGAGGGCCCGGGGCTGTGGAAGTAGTAGCTCGTGCGCTTGCTAAAGGGCAGCGAGACGTTCTTCTGCTGCAGACCGCTCAAGTCGAGTGCGGATGCAAGAGCGAAGATCGTGCTGGCCAGAGGGGGCAACGGGTATTCGTCCCCGTGCTTGGTAGAAAATATTCCCTGCTCAATTTTCCTCCCGAAATTCACGTATCCGCCGTATTCTCAATTCCAAACTTCGTCCCAATGGCGTCTTTCAGAGCGGGTGCAATGAATGTAGCGTGTATACAATGAAACCGCTCGGGTTTCTACCAGGAAGGTAGGTAAATCCTCTCACATTCCTCGACAATCCGATGTCTGCCTTTCTCCTTCATTTAGTGTCCTAATCAAACATTCTACCTCCACAGAGCCTCCACCCTGCACATCTCCCTGTTCTCGGCACTGTCCCACGTCACACGCCCTCCAATGCCAGCGGTTACATGGTATGACCGTCAGCGCGCAGTACGCGCGTCAAACGGACTTCTATGCTCCGCCTTTTTGCCGTACCCCATCGCACGATGCCGCGATGAAGTCTTGCAGCTCCGACAACCACGGTCTTGGTCAGAAAGCCGTATTACAAGGTATTCACATCGCGTCCATCTGCATCGACGTTGGGCTCCGCTCGAAACCTTGACTTCCCGCGCTGCGAACACGACCATGCACAGCACACGCCGTAGTTGTCCCCTCATGAACCAATACCCTCATGCTTCCAGCGTCCATCCATCCTCAGTGCTATGTCAGCCACGGCGCCGCTCGCGCACGGGGAACCGCTTACAGCGACACACCTCCACGCTCTCGCTTGCCGCCCTCGTGATCGGCGCTTTGCGGCATGGACGGCTCCTCCTCCTAGTCAACTACTTCCTCCCTGTCAACCGCCTTCTGCGGCGTCTGCGGCACTGCGTTAGCATATTCTCGGTTTGCGGAATACCGACCACGGCGAACGCGCCTGCTGCTGGTCGCGGGCACAGTATGAGGCGGACCTGTGCGAGTACGGGCGCATGGAGTGTATGCGAGGTGGGCGGGTGATGGACAGCTCCCCGCTCTGCCATGACTCGTGTTCAGCCAGGACGAAGTGCGCTTGGGTGTGTGGGTGGGACTGCAGGCCGCGTTGCTTGTCGGCCGGGAAGAACCTAGAGAGGATGAGCGCGCGCGCCAATGCTCCTTTAACAGAGGCACTTGCTCGCTTGAAACGGTGCCGCCAGCTGTTCTCTTACGTCCATCCTGCAGATTGAGCAGTGGGTATCAGGTCTGGATTGTGTGGCACACTGATATCGAGCGCTTGTGGACGCGGTTGCCATTTGGTGCCATCGAGAAAGGAGATGAGGCGGTGCTGAGTGCGTGACTTCGCCGCGGACGCCGACGGCCAACCTAAACGGGGATAAGACGCCAAAGCAACACTTACGCCGACGTACGTTACGTACCCCTCTTAGGGTATTTATGTACATAAAGGTTTGAGGCGGCCTGCGTTCTCCGGGGCATACTTCCAGCAGTGCTTTCTGCAACCTCCCAATGCCCTTTCGGCAGGTCATTTTTTACTGCCACGGGCCGTGCCCCGGTGAGATCTGGTCCACCGTCGCTCACGTCAGTACCCCACCATCCAAACTGCCATTTTCCGCTGCCGCCCCTACTTTTAGCCCGCTTCTTTTTTAGCCCGCAGCTGGAGGATTTGTTACGCCTTGATCTCATCCTGGCGCTGTATCTCGTCGTTGCTGCATACCGGCTGATCCACCTTACACACGCAGATTCCATCTATCATTCTGCTCACTGGCGCCTAGTTCATTTTCCCGCTTGGTTAATTCGTCGCCACCGTATCAGGTTCTCCTGTTCATCTCATACAGCGATATTTGTTGATCCCGGCAGGGATAACACTGAAATGGAAGAAACTGACCGTGAACACCGAATTAGGATTTGTCCCGTATGCTTCTATCTGCATCTTTTCCTGTCGATTAGCTGATGCACAGCAAAACAGCTGTGAAAGACTTGCTTGAATCATCAAATCTCCCACTAATGAGATACCCTATTTCGCGGGCCGCCATTGACTGGCAGGACATTTTCCTGAGGCCTACTCCTGTGATGTTCGGATATATTTCGTAGCATTGAAAGGGACAGTCTGAGATGCAACTTCGGCTGTTCGATTTGGTCTCGCCGTTGAGCTTCTGGGGAGCCAGCATATTGGTAAGCGAGGATATAGGACAGCCAGTATGACTCATCTCGTGATAGCTATCAGAATGTGTATGCTTACTGCCAGTGATCAGTAGCACATGCAGTATACCATACGTCCCCGGTGCCATACAGTGTGTCGGTTCTGTTCGGAGTCCGGTGTGTCGGAAGTTCTGTAGGACCTCGTCATACACGGAGTGTCGGATGGCATGAAATATTAGGGGAAGTCAAAGTTCGCTTACGGGGCCGATTCAGACCTCGATTCAAGAGTTGATTCTGTCATTGATTCAGAAATCCATTCTCCACCAAGAACCGCTGGAGAATCGAAGTCGTCGTTGATTCATCAAGAATCCACGTGAATCGATGATTCGACTACGGAGTCGAACCATCAATTCAGCTCGATTCATCAGAACAAGATGTGCCTTCGCTTCTCTCCGGCGTAAGGGCAAAGGCAAGCATTTATCATTTACATCATTTATATTGCAAAAGTACAAAATATTGTAGCCATAGATGTAGAGACGGAAATCAGATACAGTTACAAATGTGCGACCCTCCCCTTCCTCGGCCGCGGTTGCAGGCTACGCAACACGCTACTGAATACTTGTGAAATAATAGAGGCCAACGAAATAATGGACTCAAGACTTGATGGCCATCAGAAAGTGGCAAAAAGTTAAATCGTAAGAGACATATCTCATTCCAAACTCCTACAACGCTTGGAGGTCAGGATTGCCAGCGATGCATCGTGAACTACATCGATACTCACATTCACATAGGTAAGTAGCCAGCTTTCAATGAGGAAATCAGACTGGAAGTGAGCATGCTGTGCTCGATGAAAGGAATGGATGGGTCCGGACTGCGGACGATAAATATGATATGTATTCAGTAAAAAGGAAATGGGAGATATCGCACTGCGCAGGAAGGGCGAAACTGCACCTACAACGTTGACGTTCTTCGGGGACGCGTTCGGACTGCGAGACAGGGGGCGGTGAATAAGAATTAATTGAACTTGACAACGTGCAAGACAATAATATCTCGTAAAAGCGCTCACCAGATTGCATAAATGCGTCCCTGGTGCCTTAGCTTGCTCACAGGAGGGAAATACAGCGAAAATATATTCGATTGAGCGGACACAGCGAGGACGCATCCAACGCCGATGTGGCGTGACAATGGGGGGGGGGGGGGGTATATTATACTCGCACGGTCCACAGGCTGAACAGCGAGTTTATGGAAGACAAACATGTAGTACTGTATGGGTGGTTATCCTTACAGAAATCTACAAGATGCCAACCGAGCACAACCCCATGGATACGATCGGCAGCTGAATTAGACATCGAGAGCGATGCTCACCCACCCCACCTAGAAAGTCTGAGTCGGTGGTATTGCGGAACGAAGACCATCTGAATGAAAAATTCTCACCGCATTGCATCTCGGCACAGGAACTCGGATGATAGTCCCGAGCTGTTGTATGGCGCCGTCGGTGTGCATGGCGCTGAGTTCCACGTGACTAACAATGTGAGCCTGAGCGAAAGATCATTGCTTTATTCGAGACCGCGACGAAAGCCAACCTAAGTTAAAATGCGAGAAATGCGCCAGAGAGAAATAGATATATACCTGTATGACTTGGGATACTGGACCAATCTTGAGAGCTCGATAAACAACCTGAAAGTCAAAAGGTAAATACCGAGCCTCCCAAATCCAGCGGACTTACAGGGAGCACCAGAAATCGAGATGCAACTCTGACCGGCCAACATCGCTTAGCAGTCGGTTGAAAGCAGCATATGAACCGATAAGCAGAACCTACGTGGACGGACATTCGCAATATTTATGATGCTTGCCTACGCGGGCCACAATGAGATCTTACGGACAGCTGGGTGCCGACTTGGATGGTCATACGTATCTGGGTTGTTAGCGTTAATTACAGAGTGGTTGGGGGTGAAATAGGACGAACAGCGCCACTCGATACAGTGAGGAAATGATGGCAGATGGGGAGGACGGATGCGAGAACGTCCCCTTTGAACGGAAGTTAAGCGGTTGATCAGGGAGGTCGAAAATAAAATTGTGGAGCGTCCAGATCCCTGGACCGAAGCTAAATTCCGATGCATCGGTGAGCTGGAGAACCCCGAAAATAAAACAGGAAATTGCATGCACATGGGAAGCGCCGGCGAGAGTGGGAAAATGGAAGGTTACGGAGAACTGCGAGGTATGGGAAATGCAGGCTTAATTTGGCGAGCTTGGATGGGAGCGTCGAACGGTTGAGAATGAAATTCTAAATTGAGGTGATTAGCACCCGGAGTCTTGTCTAATTGATGTAGATGACGGGGACAGATCGAGCGCTGGTGAGCGCTCCGTCGAAACCAAACAGGGGTATCGAGGGAATTGGCAAGGTGTGAGAGTAAAGGAAGACTTTGGGAAAACTATAAACAGGTGCACATAAAATCAGTCCATCTGCTTAAGATAAGAGTAATTGTCGATTCTGGTGTCAAGAATCGACACCAGAGTCGACATCAGAATCGACTGGTGAATCGTTCTTGTAAGCGAACTTTGACTTCCCCTATTGAATGGTGTATCGCTTCTTCTGACATGTGTCGGATTTGAAAGATGTGTCGCTGTGTCGGGTTCCAGGGAGCCTCTTGGTAAGCACTTGCTCGGCCCTTGTTTCATGTGCACCACAGCTAGTCTCCCAGTCGTCCCACGAAGATTTATGGCAGTTGATAAAAATCTTTTTATATGGAGTCTGATTCAACTGGCATAGCCCCACGGAAATCGGTGACCCGCACGTGAGTTTCCCACGCTCTTTTGACCTTCGCTTTGACCACCACGACGGTTACCTGGAGTGTATTGAAGAGTTACGACCTCATTTACGTTTAAATACGTCTGAAAAGCCCTCCTAATTTTTCCTGGGTCAATTTGAAGGATCCACATTATCGTAGTGCAATTCTACAGCTGAAACATGACTTTTCCGCACAAGGTAGAGAAATTGCTTTCTTGGCGGATTCAATTGAGGGAGAAATTATTCTGCTCACTTGTCTCCTCCTATGAATACATTTTCAGGTCAACGTCTGCTCGAATGTAGTTCAAGTCGTGGATGCGCTACGATTCAGACCGACGGAATCTCACGTGTTGGCACGCAAATCCGAGTCCGCGGTCTATCAAGGGCGTTGTCAGTTGACACAGACTACACCACAGCATCAGGAGATCGGTCCCAGCTCTTCGCCCATTCGCGCTGCCACGGTTCTGTATTTAGGACTGATTGCCGTTGGCTGCCGTGTCTAGGTGCTCTTAAGTACGTCGTACACGATGTAATGTCTCCCGGTTCTCTGATATGCCTTCCTTCGTGACTCTCGGCGGCTGGCTCCTGGCGTTAGCAGTTGCTGCCGGAAGCCAGCAAATATCCCCCTCTTGGCGGGTATGTTCTTTGAAACCATGCCTCGCAGAGTGGCTTAGGGAATACAGAAACCGAATATGACCACGTCGCTTGCCGACCGTATCAGCATTGCAGGTGCTGCGGTGGAGAAAACAATCAATCTTCTCGGCCCCAATGGCTTATTCGATGGTACGCCCATTATAATGTTTATGTCTCTCGGCTTGACTTACGGCGACACGAGCTGACCTGGATGAATACGCAAAAACGGGCATTTTCTATTCGCAGCTGGCCGAGCTCGATATTTCTGCCAATCAGAACCTCTACGAAGATATCCTGAAGCAGAATTTTGTTCTGGTTCAGGAGATAAGCAAGAATTTCTCGAATGAATTGTGAGTGCCGGAGATTGGTTTTCGTCGCAAGACTGATGCAATACAGTGTGAGTCTCATCCAGTACGCTGCTTGATCATGATGGTCCTGCTCAAATACCAAAACAACTGACATTGAACAGATATATTATGGCTTGTAAGCTTCTCGAGTATCGTGCAGCAGCCCATCTGACATCTGCTATTCAAGAGTGTATGGCCATGCAGCGGGTCGAGCATACGCAGCTTACAAAGATCGGGACTTTCTTCAATACGCTATCGACTCTTGGTGGTTCGGGAGGACGTACACACTGTCCCAAGAGAACGTCGCTTCTGGTATGATGGCGGGTAAGGCCTTTACTATCGCAAATCCATGTCAAGGCAGTGCGTTCTGGAATTCCAGACTCTACTCTAAAACAACTCAGTCCAATCCTAGCATCTATGGCTGGTGGTACATTCTACGTATGATCTACCATGCTGCACCGCTGGGCTCTTGACTTATTTTGGTCTCAGGTCAACGATACGACCGACCCTCAACTTAACGTGCTAAGTACTGGGTGGGCAATTCTATCTCTCAATGACTTGAGCTAATGTACTGCATTCCAGAAATTATGCAGTGTGGGCATCTTAGGCTCGCGTCCGTCATAACCATGCTCACTGATCTCAGTCTATCCGCTCTTCTGGCGGAAGCAACTTCTGACTCCATGTATCTCCAAGCAGCGGAGCAATCTACGGCATTCATTCAAGCTCATCTATTAAGTATTGAAAATGTCGTCCAGGATACAATCTCGGGACGTGCTAATGACTCATGCGCTCTTAACGGCGGCCCAGCCCCGTATAACTCTGGGCTGATGATTGAAGCGCTTGCGATTCTCGCGTCCATCACCAAGAATGCCACAACACAGGCTCTGTACGTCCATTAGAACCGATCCTCACTCCGAAGACTCTGACGGACATCCCCATTTTGTCAGTCTTGGTACAATTATCCAGACGGCAATAGTCAACACTGCCTGGCAAACGGAGGAGGGCATCATAGCAAGAGCAGGACCTGATGGTAAGTCCCACATCGATCCCTCCACCGACTTCACTGACAACTATATGATAACAGGTCAGTACGAAGGAGACACAAGCCTGGTTCAAGGCCTCGGAGTTGCCTACTCGCGGAACGTGACCACCCCCGCTTTACGCGCGTATATAGAAGCCTACTTGGCAGTTCAGGTTTGTCCATAAGTGAAAAGATATGGCCTTTTCTAATTGACTGGTTTCACAGTTCAACGCAGTGCTTGATCTAGCAACGTCGGGGGGCAGCAACATTTATGGATCTGCATGGATTGGACCACCAAGTTCCGTTTTGGCTGCAGACAACCAAGTTGCTGCTCTGAGCGTTTTGATCAGCGCAATCCCTCTTCAAAATGAAACCGAACCAACGCCTTCCAGCGCCTCGATTTCTGCTTCTTCCAGTGCCTCGGCTTCCGCATCATCCATCCCGACTCATGTGTCTTCGAGATCCTCTTCAGTCGCGCCAATTGTTGGGGGTATAATCGGAGGCATATCACTGCTATTAGCGGTGTCTTTTGCTATCTGGTTCATCCGCAGAAAACCGCCTGGTTTACCCATGAAACGTGCAGAAAGCACCACAAGGTCCACGGCGGCCGAGTCCAACTTTCAACCTTACACGGAGACATCATCGAGTTCTCGGCAAGAAAACAACCTTGCTAATAGGCCCCAGAAATTTTCATCGTCCAAAGGGAGGCAACGAGGCGTTGTGACAGCAGAGGGGACGGCATCGAGCCCCGTAAATGACCGAGTTCTCGGAGCACATGCCGATGAAGAACATTCGTCAGAGATGCGCGTGGGACCGCAATCCTCCACTGCACTCTCAACGGAGGAGTTATTGAGGTTGATAACACAACGGTTGCAGAATCGGGGGCTGGAAGAAGAAGAGGCGCCACCTAGTTATCCGGGCTCTAACGCTTCATGACTATTTTTTTGGCTGGCATGGACTATAGGAAAAACTATTGAATCATTCCACGGGGTGTGGCGAGGTACGCTTTCCTTGACCAAACAGTCGTTCCTTGTAGTAGTTAGTTCACTACCACCTATGTGGTATTATATCTAACATCGTTACATATGGATGAGCATCCACGTTCGTTAACCCATGCTGTGAAATTAATCTGTCCCTCATTTTTAATCTAAGCGGCAGTTGCCCGAAAACCGTGCATCAACCATTGTTGATGGGTGAAAAATGGACAATCAAAATCACTATCAAATGACCAAATAAATGAGACGTGGTGATTACGGAGGGGGAGAAAGAGGAGAAGCCTTGAGAATATACAGAAGGTGTCAAAGGAACCCCTTGTCCGGCTCCGGCCCTTTGTCCGGTTCTTTGTCCGGAATCTCCTCTGGCACCTCTCTCCGCTTCGCTCATGCCCGGAACTCCACCCGCCGTCCCTCTGTCCTCCATTCTGTCTCTTTCTGCTCCCTCTGGTCACTCACACTGGCATGTGTTATGCAACAAGGCCTGGGATCATTTCTGATCCCTTTGGACGTGTACTACTGGCTAGTAACTATTAGTTTATAAACCTTCACCTAGTGTGGGAATCCTCATCCTTTCTTCTCTTTGGGTTCCCCCACTAGGTGCATATTACTTGCTCTGTATTTAGTACAGCCTATTAAACTACTTTGGATTCCCCCGCTCATTTCCACACCTCTGCGCCAAGCTAAGGTTGCCCTAACAGAAGGTTGATAGGCTTTTGGCACAACTTGAATATGAGCTGTGAAATCAGATATGGTGGATGGGGCCCAGGAATCAGAGACTACTAGATGCAAGTCAAGGACCCTTGAACTTTGGGCATATGGGCTGAAAATTTCTGGGAAGTGTGTAACAGGTTTTCTGAACTGCCTTATTTATCTTGAGTCGAATTGCAACTAGCACATTGTGTATACAATGTTTGGCGCTCATGTGATGTGTGTCTGGTTTTCAAAGTTTGCCGGCCAATACTGGCAGTGCACGGGCCTCTTCCTTTCCTCTTCCAAGCAACTTCCAAGTCCACTACAGACACTGATTGAAGTATGCCACCCAAACGGAATCAACTAAAAATCTGATCCTCACTTCTCCCCCGCAGGTCCACTCCCCTCCAAGGGGGAACTCGTATTAAATTTTCGTATGTGGGGGGGAGGGGGGTCCGGAGGTCGGCCGAAAAGAATTTTTAGGCTAAGTTATGGAGGAGCTCAAAACCACATTTCAGACTGGAGACAATGCACCAGGATGTCGAAAGAGACTAAAATTCATTTCCAGGAACCTGTTCTGCCCCTGGACTGCTTCTCAACCCAACAATGGGCCCTCGAGCTCGAGTGCCAGAGGTTGGGAAAGATGAAAATCAAAGGTTTACAGTCTTGTGCAGAACATAGGGCGAACACTTTTTTTTTTTTTTGTGTTTTCACCAGGAATGCTCTCCTGAGCTTAATTCTAGTAGGATTTTCATGAGACCAAGTGGGTTAGAATTGCATTCAAAATCCACAGTCACCACAACACCGGTATTTTTGATATCCTTATGTAATAGAATTTTCCCCAAAAATTCTCGGTTTCCGGTAGGAACACTGTAGCAATAGGAATAGTGCACTGATTAAGCTAATTCTTTGATATGTTCTGTATCACATGTGGTACTAGTCAACTGTACCATTTTACAATACTACCACCACCAAATGGTGGTATATACCTCCATTCATCATGATGGGTAAATATGTACCTCACAAAAATCTGTGCCAAATCCAGATATATGGCTAGATTGAATATGTGGGAGTGGCATTGACTAGTACCACATGTGATACATAACATATCAAAGAATTAGCTGAATCGGTGCACTACTCCTATTGCTACAGCATTCCTGGTGGAAACTGAGAATTTTTGGTGAAAATTATATTATGTAATGACATAAAAAAATACCGATGTTGTAGCGACTGCAGATTTTGAATGTGATTCTAATGCATTTGGTCTCAAGAAAATCTGACTAGAAAATCTAGGTCAATCCGCGCAGTACTCCGAATGCTGCAGCTGACTTGCTGAAGACAGAGATTTTACAGTAGAAATTTCATTTTTTGATGGCATCAAAAATCCCGGTATTGCGGTGACTGCTCATTTTGAATGCGATTACAACGTGCCTACTTACAAGGCAATCCGATCAAAATTGAGGTCAGGGCAGATGACTTGCTGAAAATCCATGAAATGAGAGAAAAACAAGCCTTAAGTTAATCATGTTTATGTAATACCCAATTGGGATTGGCTCACAAAAAAGAGGACCCATTGAGAATCGAACCACAACTGTCCAATGACGGTAGAACTCTGAGAGGGAAGCATCTACCACGTGAGCCATGCCCACCATGGTAAGGATAGACGATACAATATGTGTCTAACAATTGATACTCCTCAAGGCTATTTGGACTTGTAAATTGTTGTAGATACGCATCAAACATTGATTAAACAAGATAAATTGTCCAAGGTAAACTCTGATTGAAAGTACACTGGAGAATTTAGGTGATGAATATCAGTAACGATGAAAAGATCGGAGGGAATTACTACGGGCGAAATGAGGATCGTACTGAGGAAATCAGAGAAGGGTGTTCCAATGAGGAAGTCGAGGGGAAATGGCGGCCAAAACCCAAGAAGCAAGCAGGATGCCAGCCAGGTCAGACTCAAATGCGCGCCGGGGGAGGATTGAGTAGAAGGCCAGACATCGAGAATGCCAGGAAGGGACGTGTGAGCTCGCGAGGCAAATTTCCATGCAGAGGGGCGGGCGGGGGTCTGTGGATTAACACTTGAGCTGTTGAACCGCGGATTGCACCGAATTTTGGCAGAAAATAACGGTGTTGGGCGCGGTATAGCACAACGAGATGCGGTGTGAACCAAAGAGGTGGTCTAGTCCAGACAAAGGCAGGAGAAGGAAGAGAGCCCGGAGTGTTTAATTCGAAACGCAAACGTGTTATGAGGGTGAGCGTGAGTATCCAGGGGTCGAGAGCCCACCGCCACAGCGCCGAAACCGACGAACATATCCCGCGAGAATACTAGCTGGAGTTATTCTCGAATATGTTTCCTGTCGATCTATAGAGCGCGCGGACTGCGGCGTGGCCGGCGTATTTGAGGTCCTTGGTCAGTACCATCAAGACAGCAGAGCAGCGCTATGTCACAGCATGCTTTGAAACGAGAATATGTTTCCCGTCGATCTATAGAGCGCGCGTACTGTGGCAAGGCAGGTGTATTTGAGGTTCTCGGTCAGTACCATCAATACAACAGAGCAGCGCAATGACACAGCATGCTTTGAAAGCGAGGGTATCGCGGAATAGTTCCGCAAGCCCAGTTTGAGAAATGATAGGTCGTGAGCCCGCGGAGGAATAGCTAACAATAATGGTAGACGAGAGCCAAACGGCGGCGTGACAAATTGGAAATGAATCCTGCTCAAATCGAAGAATTCGAAAAATGCATACGTGGGATACAGAGGGTGAGCGAAGCAAGCCATGTCTGAGATGGATAGGAATCCTCGAGCCGAGTCATCGGTTTGATGCGAGAAGGGAAACTGAGCGAAAATGAAGGGGGCGTCGCGCAGATTGGGAGAGCGAGTAAAAGAGGGCGAGTATCAGCTGCTCCGAAAAGTCGGTGGAGAAGAAGACGAAGATTCTAGCCATCACAATCTAGTCTTCTCAAGGGGAAAGTCAGCGAACTGCGCGAGGAGAGAGCGAACAAATGCCCTCGAGGGAGCAACGCATTAACTCAAGCCGCACACAGGGAAGTGACAGCGAGGCCCAGCGATGCACAAGAAGGATGTGACGAGGAAAGTAGATGAGGACCAGCGTTAGACAGGGTAAGTGGAGAACGAGACAACAAGCACACCGTCGTCAATCTCATTCTCGCTGTCTTTGCCGCATCATCTCTTTTCAGTGCAGCAATCTTCGTCGCATGCACGCAATCTCGGTGTCGCAGGCGGCCTTGGCTAGTTCGGCGTGCTCATCGGCTTTGGCTTTGGCGGTGGTGGCCTCTGCTTCGATGTGGGGGGTAGGTTTGTGTCGTGACATCGAGGAAAGAACGGTTAGGAGTGGGGAGCGAGGGACGGGCGTGGAAATATGGTGGGATGGATGAGTGAGGGTGGAACGTAGGCGAGGAGTAGACTCGCCAAGCTTGGCAAATCGCGGATTGAATGTGGAACAGATTAAGGCGTAGAAGGCAGCGTCAAGGCGGCGGGCTGCGTGGCTCGCAATTGGGGCCGGGTCCTAGGCGGAAGCAACGAGTACGTATCTGGGTGTTCAACTTGTGGACGGCGCATAGGCGACGACAGCGTGGACGGCACGATGGCGGGCGACGGAAACGTTGGGGTGGGCGACAGCGAAGGTGGCGTGGGCGCTGGGCGTATCGACGGGTGAGGGCGTGGGCGACAAGGAGGGGTTGGCGAGAGGCCTGGACCTGGGCCTGGGCGACAAGTATGGGCAGCAGGTGCGCGCACGGGCGTCGGAGGCAACGCTAAAGCGGATCATCGGCAGCTGATCCGACTCCGAAATGCCGTCATGGTGGCTTGTCCGGAACGCTCATCTGAGTCATCTCTTGCGATCCTCCGTTCGCATCGTAGAACTGGGACGGAGTCTCGTGGGTGGCACGAATTATTGCGCACCATCCGCAATCCGCGCTCAAAATTTCAGCCTCGTCCGAGTCCCGCTGCAATTGCAAACACTCTCAGTCCAGATTCCAGAGCTGGAACAAAACCACGCATCCCGTACTCCCCGTCGCCGAGATGCGCCCACTGGCATCACCTGCGATGCACTGAGGTAAGCGCCCCCGTCTGTCTGTTCCCTTCTTTTCGGCAGTGCGACGCCGCCATGGATGTACTGTGTCCGTTCCTTATCGCTTGATTCAATCTTTGCCATCCCGGTCGAGCCGTGCCTCTCGTTTTGCTCCATTGTTGATTGTTTTTTTTCTCTCATCTGTCGCTAGCCCCTCCGCGAGCGACACCCATGCCGGTACGCCCGCTGGCGGCCTCAAAAGATCTTTTTAGCTGCCGGTGGGCCCTTCATTTCTTTCTTTCCGCTATCGCACGGGAGCCCTGGTTCGGTGCGTCGCAGAAACACCTCCACGTTGACGGACGCCGCAACTGTATTATGTATTCTTCCCAGCATTCTCCGTCCCATTTCCTGCTCCGTTCCGCATCCTGCGTTTCAATCCTGCCTGACTGGCTTTCTCGGACAGTGCACACCCGCCCTCGGCAGATCTCCCATTGCAGCCCATATTCGGATTTTGCAGCCTTGACGCAGGCAGGGATGATCTGATTTCTTTTGCATTCCCTCGCTGTCTTCCGGTGCGTCCTTATTTTTATTGCTGTTTCTGTTGTTTCGCGTTATGGCTTCCGCTATCTTTCGCGTGCTGTCTCCGCTCTGGCTTGGGCAAGGGGCGCGCACATCATGCCTGTGGTTTCAGCTCCAAGCGAGGACGCGGATGCAGATGCGGATGTGCGCGGAACGAAGAACTTGAAGGGTGAGACTGCCTTGACCTCGGGGTTGGCAAGCATGACCGCAGAGGACCCACTATTTTGGTGCGGAGACTAGAGGGTTTTGCCCGTGCCCGGTCTAATGTAGACACCATTTCCTCCTCGTACACGGAATGTGGTAAGCGATGCGGAGTGGGCGTCCCGAGGCGTCGCAGAGGAGGGGAGCCGTTTGACGTTTCTGAGAGGCAGGCCTCGCCAGAAGATCTGGTCTGCTTTGGTTGCGGCGTACGCGTCATCCTTTCCCCCGAGTCGAGGATGTGCGCGTGCGCCATTGGATTTCATTCGATACACAGAGTGCTGCCATAGGCTTCCCTCGCCCCTCTGCTCGATGAACACAAGCACCCTTTTCTTCCTTGTCCTTTGTGAAGTTTCGTTTCGTGTCGTTTCCTTTGCTGATTTTCTTTCGGTTAGGTCACCGTTGGTGACAGGACGAGGGAAGCCATTCATCCTGCACTCCGCTCGGTCGGTTCTGTTTCCTACAGAAGTCTCACGTTGTATCCTGATTCTCGTGTTGGCGCTCTTTCGCCGGATGTCTCCTGCCGAGGTGGTTAGGGTCCGACTTCGTTCTGTGACAGAAATTTATCTATTTCGTTGGAATACAACAAGTCAACGTTGAGAATGCGGTGCGACGAGTCCACGCTCATCTCGAACGTCCGGTACCTGGCCGCAAAAACAGAGTTGGACTTTCTCGCAACTCCTTACCCAGTAGCCCGCAACCAATTAAAAACATCCAAGACGGACAAAAAACCCCAAAACAGCGCTGCCATGTCTTGAGTTTGATCCGCTACCACGACTATGACATCACGTGGCGACGCGGATCCCCCAGCGTCGGATACGCGCACTACGCGTTCCAGTGCACCCCGGACGCCCCAGACACCCACCACCACCCCCCCAGACCCCTCCGACCTACCTCCCGAAACCCCCAAGGGGCCAAGAGACCTCGTCACCGAGATACGCGCGCTTCTTTCCCATGCGCAAATCACCAAGAGGAAGATGTCGGAGGTGGCCTACAAGGACTGTTTCTCCCTCCTAGACGCGCTCAACACCTCCCTAGACGACAAGGACATTCTCAGCTCGTCGTTGAACGCGTTCAAGGTCGACCTCCTTTCCCAAATCCAGACAACGATCACCTGCTCTTGTCCTGCTCCCGCATACGCGACCGTTGCCGCCACCCCCGCGCGCCCCTCCCCCGCGCACACCCCAGTCGCTCCGTCTCCGCCCATCGCCAAACGCACCGAGTTCGTGATCGCGCTAGACAAGAAGAACGAACTGCTCGCGCTTCCAGTGCCGGTGATTAAAGAGAGAGTCATATCCGCCCTTGCAGCCTCGGGAGTCCCTATGCTGCAAGAAGCGGAGCTAAAGGGGATCAAGGTGCTCCCTCGAGGACGGCTACTCGTAGCCATCCACGACGAGAAAACCGTGCTCCGCCTGAAGCAGACTGCGCCCTACTGGGCGCCCAAACTCTCGAAGGAATCACAGCTGGTGGTCCCGAATTACCGTGTAGTTGTGAACAGCGTGCCCAGGTCCTTTAAACCGGACGGCCCGCACACTGCCCAAGAGCTCTATGCCCACAACCGCGCGGTCATTTCGGACCCTTCGGTAATCAAGGAGGTACGCTGGCTAAACCCCAAAGCACTCCACGATCCGAAGAAGCAAGCCTCGTCCCTCCTCCTCACGCTCACCGACATCGTCTCCGCCGACCGCTGCATCGCGCAGACGCTCGCCGTCGAATCGTCCATTTGCCCCACACACCAATACGAAGAGCCGCCCACGCAGTGTTACAACTGCCAGCTCTACGGTCACACTCAGCACCAGTGCAAGGAAGTGTCCCCCACCTGTGCCCGCTGTTCACAGCCGCACCGCTCCAACGCATGCCCTTGCGCCACCTCCCAAACGAAGTGCGCCCCCGGCAAGCGTTGCGACCACTTCTCCCCCCGCTGTGCCCCGTGTGGAGGCAACCACACTGCGTATCACCGTACCTGCCCCGTCCGCGAACGCGAATGCGAACTTCAGCGCACCCGCCTTGCTGGTCGCATCTTCTTTGACCCCAATTTCGATCCGTTCGACCAAGCGAGCCGTGACTTCTCAACGCCCGACCCCCCCCTTCCCTCGCTCCCCTCCCCAGCCATGTCCACTACCTCACTCCCCTCCCTTTCCCAATGAATACTACGCCCATTACTTACACTTCTCAAGAAATATGTATAATCTCTCTTAACTGCCACAAGTCATATAACGTCCTAATCTCCCTACTTAATTCTACCAATCCCGCCACCCACGATATAATATGCATACAAGAACCCCCCCAGACCTAAACAAATTCCCATCTCTCGCCCCTTCCCAATGGGACCGTATTTTACCTACTTATAATTCCGGCTCTCCGGACACCTTACTGTATGTTTCTAAAACCATTCCCTCCTCCAGATACTCTCAGAATACCGTCGATTCTCCCAATGTCACATCAATTACTCTTACTTTAGCTACACATACGATACATATATACTCAGTCTACAACAGAACGGACACCGACGACGGCATCGTACCACTCGACTCCCACCTCCTCACCCTCTCCCCCCTTCCTCAGAACCACTCCTTCGCCATATTCGGTGACTTTAACAAGCACCACACCCTCTGGTCAGGCCCGCTCCACCCCGCCCGCACCGCCGGCTCCGACGCCACACTTCTCATAGACGCCATGACCGCCCACGGCCTCACCCAGTGTGTCGAGGCAGGCACTCCCACGTATTACTCCCCAGTCCACCACACCACGTCCACAATCGATCTTGTGCTAATCTCGGAGATGACCCTTGGTCCGCTCCTGGAAAAATGCGAGGTCCGTAACGGACACGGCTCTGACCACGCGCTCATATTGTGTGTCTTTGCCATCCCGCTCGAACATTGCGCGCCTCGCCAGCGTCGCAACTTCCGCGGGGCGGACTGGGAGGAGTTCCCTAACCTTCTCGAAGCCCACATCAATAACAACCCCCTCCCCCCTCTCCCCCTCCACACGCCTGACGACATAGACACTTACGTCGACACCCTCACCGCATGCATCGTGACCGTACTTGAGGCTCACGTTCCGCTAGCCCGCCCGTGCCCGTACATGCGCCGCTGGTGGAACGGAGAGCTGTCAGCGCTGTGTCGCGCTTACAACGCGGCGCACCGTGCGATTGCCAAGGACCGGCCGACCGACCCGAGCTGGGACAGGATGCGTACAGCCAAGAACACGTACCACTCCGCGATCCGACGAGCCAAGCGCGCCCACTGGCGCGATTACATCTCGGAGCTTCCCCGTGGCGATATTTGGAAAGCTGCTAAGTATGCTCTAGACCCGGGTGCCTCGTCTTCCTCGTCAAGAATTCCCAATCTCACCGCGCCAGACGGCTCGATCGCGACAACCCCATCCGAGAAAGCCAAAGTCCTCCACGCGAAATTCTTCCCTCCTAAAGCCGACCTTCCTCTGCTGGACCCTGACGAACCCCTCCCTGAGCCCCCCCCCCCCCCATCTTCACCATAGACAACATCCACCGCGCGATTTCGAAACTCTCCCCGTGGAAGGCGCCGGGACCGTCAGGCATCCCCAATATCGCCATCATCTCCGCGCGCTGCAGTCTCGCTGCCCCGCTCCTGGCGATCCTCGAGGCCGGCCTCCGCACGGGTCACTTTCCGAAGTCTTGGCGAGTCTTCCTGACAGTGACCATCCGGAAGCCGGGCAAGAGTGACTACACCGTACCAGGAGCGCACCACCCCATTGCGGAGGAGGAATGCCTCGGGAAGGTGGTGGAGTCCGCCCTCACAGACTGGCTCTCCGGGTTCGCGGAGAGGCACGGCCTCCTCTCCCCCAACCAGTTCGGAGGGCGTCCGGGATGCTGCACCGTTGACGCGCTGCTTCAGCTCGTACAACACGTCAAGGATGCCTGGCGCGTTGGGAAGGTAGCCAGCCTCCTTCTCATGGACATCTCCCAAGCTTTCCCCTCCGTGAGCCACGACTACTTAGTCCGCTCGCTCGAGAGGAAGCGTGTCCCCGCCCCAGTTGTGAAGCTGATTGCGAGCTTCCTCGCCGACCGCAGCACAAGTCTGATATTTGACGACCACGTCTCGGCTCCGTCCCCCGTCCCCAACGGTATCCCCCAAGGCTCCCCGCTCAGCGCGCTCCTCTACTTGATCTTCGCGGATGATCTCCTGCGCGACGGCACCCTCGGGTACATTGACGACAACTCTCACTTAGAAGTAGCCTACACCACAACTCAGACGATGGCGCAGCTGCGCCGGTACATGCGCCACACTGCTCTCCCTGTCGCCAAGCGCATCGGTCTATGCTACGACCTCCCCAAGTTCCAGCTGGTCCATTTCGTATCACCACGCCGCCACTCCACCCACTACGACCCAGTCCCGCTCAAGATTGACGACATAGTGGTGGAGCCGCAGACAACGGCTAAATTGCTGGGAGTCCTCCTCGACTACAAGCTCACCTTCCGCAACCACGTCGAGCTCGCGCACCGCCGAGGTACAAAGGCGGTCCTCGCGCTTTCCCGCATCTCCTCCCCCACGTTCGGCCTCCCTCACTCTTTCACACGCCAGCTATTTCAGACGGTAGTTGTCCCAAGGATGGAGTACGCACTCCCCCTCTGGTACCGACCCGTCACGGAGCAAGACAGCGCGAAAAGAAGAGGGACGGTCTGGGTCGCGAACACGCTAGGCAAGGTACAGCGCCAAGCGGGCAAGCTCATCACGGGCTCACTCCGAACTACGGCCACGGACACTCAAAACTTCCACGCCAACATCCTTCCCATCCACATCCGCCTCAACCGCTCAGCATACAACTCCACAGCCCGCCTCGCCTCCCTTCCCGCCTCAAACCCCGTCCGAGCAGCCTTCATCCGCTGCCGCCGTGTCCCCCGCTTCCACCGATCCCCTATTCACCACCTCATCGCGGCATTCCCCATCTTCCGTAACGACTTTGAGACAATTGACCCGCTCCGACGCCTCGCGCAGATCCCGACCCACGCGCTCTCAACGAGGATCACATCGGACAAGGACGAAGCACGTGCGACGATGGAAAGAATAGTTGCGAGAGGCAGTGTATGTGTGTTCACGGACAGTTCGGGGTTCGAGGGTGGGGTAGGGGCTGCGGCAGTGGCGATGAGGAGAGGGATACAGGGAGAACAAAGGCAAATGCACCTGGGGCTCGAGAGTGAGCATACCGTCTTCGAATCCGAGGTCTGTGGCGCCATCCTCGCCCTGGACATCATAGCGAACACCCCCCGCCTCACGGATGTCGACCTCTTCATGGACTGTCAACCCGCAATTACCGCACTCGCTTCCCCCAAAGCCCAGCCAGGCCAGTACCTCCTCGCGACATTCCATGTCCTCTTCGCCCGCCTTTTCCGCACCCGCCGCACCCTCAAGATCAGAATCCATTGGGTGCCCGTGCATGTCGGCATTGCGGGCAACGAGGCGGTCGACGCCCTTGCCAAGGCCGCGGCCCAAGGCGCCTCCTCCCCCCTCGCTACCCGCATCCGCCTGTTCGAACATCCCCTCCCCGTTAGCCGCGCGGCAGCAACGGTGGCCGGCACCAAAGCTTTCGCGGCCCAATGGCACAGGGAGTGGAAGACGTCGCCGCGCCACGCGCGCGTCTCCGCCTTCGACGACGCCACCCCCTCCAAAGCAACTGAGCGGATGTATGCGAGCCTGAGCCGACCCCAATGCAGTGTCCTCACCCAGCTGCGCACAGGCCACATAGGCCTCAACGCGTACCTCCACCGCTTCAAGCTTGCCCCGTCGCCCCTCTGCTTGCGCTGCGCCGTCCCTGAATCCGTACCACATTTCCTCCTTGTCTGCCCCGAGCACCGGACAGCCCGCATACACCTCATACTCCGTCTCAAAACCGCGCGCCTCTCCCTCCACTCCCTCATCTCCACGAAAGCTGAAGCCGCCCCGGTCCTCGCATTTGTGGGCGACACCGGCCGCCTCCCCAGATACGATGTGTAATGACTGTCTATTTTTCCTCTTACTTACTTTCCTTTCTCTCTCTCTCTTTAGATAGCACTCGAGATACCTATTAAAAATTCCCTTTATTATCAAACGACCATTCCACGATACAATACGAACACCGTCGGCACCACCCCAACCCCCATCCCTCCTCTGCGTTCCCTCCCTTACTTACGTCCCTCAACGCCAGCCAGAGTAGATACATTGTCCTCATACGTAAAGTGCGACATGGGCCCCAAGGGGCCCGCAGCACTCTAATGGAAACATGAATGAATGAATGAATGAATGTCTCACACCGGAAAGGGAAATGTTTGTGGTAGGATAAAAACCGAGTCTGATTCCACTAGTATCAATTTGAGTTTTCCTCCCACCTTGAACTACGAGAATCAATGTAATGTGAACCAAAAATGAATCAAATGGTTTTGAAAGTGCTTTCAATGTCACAAAGAAAGATAGTTTCTGCAGATCATGAAAGGCTTGCACAAACTTGAAGTTTCATTGCAGCTTTCAATGATATCAAAATATCCAGTTTCAGGAATAAAGAGAGCAGCGCTGAAAAAACCACTTTCAGTTCGGCTTTCTGACACCCTGAAATAATCAGTTTCAGTGGTTGAGCTATTTTTGCTATTGGCGCGGACAATGCCGGAGCAATAGCAAAAATAGCGCAGGTTTCTTGATGCCTGAAACACATTGTTTCAATCTTTTTGAACGGCACATTGAAAGTGGTTCTTTCAACATGCCTTTCTTTATTTGCGAAACTCCTCCTTTCATTGGTCTTGAAAGGGGCCTTGACGGCTATAGTCCTTGGCATGCTTTCATGAAGCAAAGAAACTGGTGTTCTTTGTGACATTGAAGGGCCCTCTGAAACAAGTTGGATCTTTTTTGGTTTATATTACATTGATGCTCGCAGTTTCAGGTAGGAAGAGAACTCAAATTGATACCGATGGAATCAGAGTCGGTTTTCATCCTACTGCAAACATTTCCATTTGCGGTGTGTCTTGTTTGTGAGGGTGAAGATTGCAATTGTGCTAATTGTGCTACTTATTCGTCTTACTAGATAGGCTTGCACGTTTCTCAGTCCTTTCTCTTTCATACTCGATTCATTCGAGTTATTTACGCAATATACTGTATAGCTGCCGACTGGTGGACCTTTACCAGAGCCTTGTACGCGTCTGATAACTGTTGAACTTATTCACCCTCTCGGATTCCCTTAAAAATTCGCCCCAATCCATGGGGCAGGAATGGGCGCGCAGAACGGTGCGGAAATATTAACAGTCTTGGTCCACCACTTCATTTTTTCTTTGTTGGAATGTGGCGCCAGTTTCCGGGATGAGATAGATAGGCGAATGCTAACACTGATCCTCAAAGGGGAGCTCTATACCCTCGAGCACGGGCTGAGCGTGCGCCCTTTTTTCTCCTTGTCTTTCCATCGTAGTTTATCCCTTTTTCTCGCTAGCCTGATGGACGTATCCAGGGTGGAACCCCCTCTTCGGACAGCGGATTAAAGCACGTCCCCGGTCCCTCTAAGTCGATATCGAGCCTAGTGTCATCGACATCAAGACCGGTCGCTGTTCCATCCGGAGACCATGATCACTGGGATCACTGGCAAGGAGGATACTGTCAACAACTGTCAGTTCACTCGCTTTTTTTGGGCGCTGACTTGACTGATTTACATGCAGATGCTCGTGGCCACTACACTGTCAGAAAGGAGCTCATTGACCCCGTCATGGATAAGATTCGCTGTCTTGCCGACCGCTTTGGCCTCTCGGGCTTCTTCGTCTTCCACTCCTTTTGTGGAGGAACCTGCTCCAGTTTCGGTGTGCTCCTCCTCGAGTGTCTCTCCACCGACTACGGCAAAAATTCCAAGCTCGAGTTCTGTGTCTACCCCGTGCCCCAATTATCCAGCTCCGTTGTCGAGCCGTACAACTCGGTCCTCACCACGCACACGACACTCGAGCACTCGGACTGCTCCTCCATGGTTCGCGCGAACCTTATTCATGCTTTCTATACATAACATGCTCACCGGCGTCCAGGTTGACAACGAGGCGATCTACGACATCTACAAAAAGAACCTTGGCATAGTCTCTCCCACCTGAACCATCTGATCGCGCAGGTCGTCTCCTCGATCACGGTGGTGTCCCTTCGTTTCGACAGTTCGCTCAATGTTGATCTGAACGAGTTCCACAGTGATGATCGGCGATATTCTTGGTACGCCATTGTTTCAATTTTCACACTCACGATGGGTGCACAGATATAGGCACTGCCTTTGGAGATCCCAGCAGGCACCATCTTCCCCGCCATCCATCGCACGGCTTCGTGCTAATGCCACCATCTAGTCGTGATCCCACCCTGACCATTGGGTCTTATTCCCCTGGCCTCTAGCTTTCCATAGATACCCGTAGTGTAACCTTTTCCCAGAAAGGTTTCTTATTCCCAACTTCGCTTCCTCGGAATAAGAACAATTCCATCAGATTGACTTAACTGACCTTCGCTTATCCCGGAACTTCTCCGGTATAAACTCCTCCGAGCCTCACACACCTTTCACATGGAAGGCCTTGCCTTAGCCGAGCAGAAATAAGATTATTCCTGCATGTCCCGTTGTCAGTATCTCTGGCTTATTTCTTGTGTGGAAATAAGCCTCAGAAATAGTCTCTTTTAGAGGTTTTGTGGGCTACACACTCCTCTACAGTCTTTGAGGTGAGCACTGCCAGTCCGCAGGATAATCACTTACCCTTTGTGCCTGTTACTCTGTGATCTTGACCCTTCCAGCTATACTGATACCATACACTAAGCTTATACTGTAATCAGACTATTCCGGAAAGCGCAAAATGTGCAGTGTTTAGGTATAGCTTAATTCCAGACAGTTCAGCACATTGACGCAGCACTGCAGAGAGGTGACGCTGCACTGACGCGCACTGCCGCGCCATTGACGCGGTGTTGCCGCGCAGTTGCAGGGATTTGCTGCGGTAAACCCCACGTTAAGAACAGCTTCCAAGACCCTCAAAAGCCCCTTGAAACATAAGAACACTCATCCATTTACTCGAAAGTATAGTGGTTGCAGTCTGGGTCATTTTGAACAATACTCATTGCAAAACATAATTGAAAAGCATCATAATATTGACCAACAGCACTCTATTGAAAGATTATAAGTCATTACTGAGGATTTCTATGCTCCAAACCCAACGGAGCTTGAAGGAACACCAATTTTGATGTCTAGTCATAATTTGGGACAGGGGCAGCAGTGCCATTTTCTCCTGGCCGCGCCCAAGGTGGAAAATGGTTATGGAAGGTGGTAGTTTACCATTCCGCAGCAATCCGACCCTTTTAAACATGCGGAAAACAACCGTGGGATTATGGTAATAGCCCCGCATAAAGCCTGGGGAATAATAACTTCGGTCCAATTGGAGCACATTTGTTTGTAATCCAAGGATACTGCCAAAATGGGTTTCTCCTGCTGGAGACAATTTTTTAAAGATACAAGTAATTACACACAATACACGGGCCAGAGTTCAGTAGACAGACAGAACAGAGTTCGTTACACGCCATATATCTGAGGCGTCATGCCATTCCGCCCCGACATGGAGGTGAGCACGACCTCCCATTCAAGGGTAAGATTGACCGCGCCTTGCGCCGGGAGCGAGCAGAGCCAACTCAGGTTGCGGCTGCAGTGCGGGTGGTAGCCAGCCGTCGAGTGCTCCCATTGGGCGATGACACTTGCACCCTCTGATGCGTCGAGCACAACTTGTTTGTAGTTGTGCACGAGTGGCTCTGGCCATTGCCCCGGGGTATCTGACTTGAGGTTGGGCTTGCTAATCAGCCCCAGCGCAACTCCGAGGCGACGAAGCACTCCATCCCCATTGCGCCCTGCGTTGGAGCTTTTGAACGCAAGGAGTGGGAGCGGAGGATTGAGAAGCTTCACGCGGATTTGAGCATCGGTTGCCACGGGAATCTGGTCCACAATCTTTAAGCGTGTAACTGGGGTGCTGATTTTATCGTTATGCACGGTGATGTGCTGCAAGTATCGGTAGTGCGTGGCCGGATGGCATTCAGGACTCTTGCGTCTGAAAAAGCTGAATTTGTCTTTGGTAGGTGCCAATGTGGTTGTGGTGGTTTGCACAGGAGGATAGGTGATTTGGATGGACGTGTCGATGCTGCGGAGGGGTCTGTTAAGGCCGGAATAAGTGTCAAGCAATTCCACGTACCCAAGCGGACACAGGAAACTCTCATTCAGCCCCAGCGCGGGCACATGGCGCGACGACACGAACTCGCCGTCGATGTACACATCGGCGGGACCTCCGAACGCCAGAAACGCGTCCTCCACCGACGCCCGTGCAATTTCCGCCTATAAACAGAGCAGAACTAAGCGGAGCATGGTGGGAGACAAAAGAAAATACGCGCATTAAGATTCACGCGGTTATCGACCTTCGGTGCTGCGACCCACGACATCTCAGCTCGCGGGGTGCCTTGGCCCACGGTGAGCGTTTGCGGCGCCGGGCCTGGCAGCGCGTTGCTAGGAATCGTCACCAAACCCGGGACGCAAAAAAGGGTGAATGGGAGGTTCTTCGTGTACGGCCTTGCGACTCCGAGGAAGCCTCCGCGCGGGGGCACGTACCACTGATCGCGATGTGGGCTCCGGCTCCGGCTCCGGCTCCGACTGAGGCTTCGGTTCACGCCACGCTGGAATGTGGCGTTGGGTGGCGCCCGCCTGATATCCGGTATGTAAGGCATGGGCGGGATAAACGCGGGGATCGCTGGGCGACTGAGCGCCGAGATGGCGGTGGGCGAGGCAGCGCCTGCCAGAGTCCAATTCGTCCCGAGGGCCCATGGTGGGAGGTTTGGTTCATTCCCCATCATTACGGTATCGGCGGTGGCGAGCGTGAGTGGCACGTTGGTCCATGCCTGGCGGAGGTGAGCATTTGATAATATATCTGGCATGCGGAGCGTACGGATTACCTCACCGGTGCTTTGCTGAACATCCGCCTTGAATGTAACGGCTACCGACGGGGATTTGGCGTCTTTGGTGTCCACATTGGCGTTCGTGTCCACGCGGATGTCATAGCGCGCTGTCCAGCTAGCACAAAACACTCCTGCGGGGACGTTAGATTCAATTCGTGCGACGCAAATGTCGGGTGGCGCACCATATGTGAGCGTCATTTCGACGTCCCCCGCCGTTTCCGCGAACAAACTGAGCGCTACGGAGGCACGCAGAGCGTCGTTTTCGAAATGGCGTTTATTCAGCTTCGCGCGTTCTTCCTGGATGTCCTTGTCGAGCTTCGCGAGCTGCTCGCTAAGTTCCGCGTGTCTCGCATCGACCTTGTTACCTGCAGATTGATACTCCTCGATGCTGCCTGCGAGCTCTGCGACCGGGAGGTCTTGCACCGTGAAAGAAGTAATGTAGGTCTGAAGCGAGTCGCCAGCCTGGTCGCACCGGAACAGCGCATCGGAGACGGACTGGCGGCTCCGGAGCAGTGCGGTGAGTCCCGCGGAAGTTAAAGATTCGCGGCGTCCGCGTTCCGTCGAGGCAGTGACGTCGTGTATGGTCGCAGCGCCTTCGACGCTGGCCCTGCGCACAATGAGCGGACGGAAAGACCTATTCAACGGAAATCTTTCACCGCAAGGAGGGAGTATCAAAGACGCTCGGAAGCCCGCCAATCATGACTTGATTGAGGCCGGTCTTAACCGAGAGTGTGTAGCGCCGGGTGACCTCCGCGCGCGAAGGATACAGGGTGACGCCAACGATCACGCTGTCTGTTTCAGAGTTGAGCTCAATAGAACTCAGAGGCTCAAAGGCAGGGGGTGGGTGGTCGGTGCTCATGGTGGGGGGAGACAAGGAGCAGTGCGGGGCTGTTGCTTCTATTATAGTGTTCGGGCGCTTCGTTTAACAGCTGTTTGATCTGAAGGGGCACACGCAGATTCGTATCTGTTAGGCCCTAGGGTTCTCTAATCCTGTGCACATGAACCATCAGAGCGAGGCGCAGAACAACGGCAGAAAATACATACGTCCTGTTCGTTCTAGTATGTCGGCCACTCCGCCATGAGGTTGGTCCCCTTCCGAGTATCTAGCCAGCAACTGAATGTGTGGGAACAGACAGCCAGTGGAACTGCTGAGGGAAAGAACGTCTGTGTAGTCAGTGCCGTTACCTGTAACGAGCGCTGTTCCAGAGCCGGGGATGGAGGGAACATAGCGAGATACATAGCAGCATCTAGTCACTAGTGAACGTGAAGGCGTGAAGAGACGGGTGCCACGGGAAGGGTATCCCAAAAGCATCGTGACAACCATCTGGGCTTCTTAGTAAAGCGGCGAGCATCGGCATACAACACCGGTCAAATTTATCGCGCTTGAACTGGCCGATCATGAGAACTGGAGTCGGAGTTCTTGCCGTATGCATAATTTATCATGCGTCTGTTGCCTGACTGCATCAGGCAAGAAGGGAGATAAGGTGGGCTGTAGTTTCGAGTCGCTGAGTTAGGAGAATTTTGAACAAATCAAACGCGCCTTTTTTTTCAGATTTCCAGGGGGATCTTCCGGGTACTCTATTCCGCATCTTGACCATTCCAATTGTCGCACTCGTAGACCGCATCCCGCGTCACCCTCTTTATCAAATTAACCCTCTCTGTCCGTCCGAAGCCGTATCTTCATTTTTAAACCCCTCTCACGCGTCTAAGCTGTCTGTCCGTCCGTCCGAAGCCTTTTCAATCTCCGCTGGTCATTTGACCTTTCCTTCAATCCGACGTTTTCCCTTTTAACGTCTTTCTCATGGACTTTTGAACTCCGTCGCTCAGCTGACCTTTGCTTCGGTCCGAGCATTCTGTTCGAAGCCTTTGCGCTTATTATAAAGTGGGGACCGGTGCTTCGTTGTAGGTAATAAAAAGAGCCCACGCGCGAGTGCACAGTATCCATTTTCCATTAGACGAAAATGAGACTCCCATTAGGGTCTAGAATGTCTAGAATTACAGCAGGGGCGATGGTTTTGAGTGAATCTGTTAAGTAAATCGATTTGAAAACTCACCGTCATTTGTGCTCGACATCAAGAGTGATCATCATCTACGTCGTGCTATTTTTCTTCATTCAATTGTGTTGCCTTTCCACGATCCTTGGTCTCGCTATATGATCTATTTGAACACAGAGCGGTTGCCGATATCATTCAGGGTACCTCTCCAATCTGCGATTGCTTTTATTAGATTGCCGAAAAAGAAGAATAAGAAAACAAGATAGAATGGAACGGAACGGAATAGAACAAACTTGAGGTTGCAAAGTCATCCCTGCCCTTTGAATCAGGCTCCCTCATACTATGAATTACCGAGTTCCTCATATGATTCCACTTTCGAGACAAATAAGTCCGGAATTCTTCCCTGGGCCACATTCTCCGGGAACCAGTACGGGAATACTGTCTCGATATGTAGGGGAGCAACGATCACGGTAACGGACCGCCCGTTGCGTTGCCTTCGTCACGGTAACAGTAGAAATGGTTGCCCAAAAAATTCGTGACATGGAAAAAATTCGTAAAAATTGTGAAAAAAATCCTATAACGCCCCCTGAGCCCTAGTCGTCCCCTGAGTCGTTTCCGCCACCGTTGTAATCGTCCCTGCTGCCCTCATTCTCGCCTTCCTCCTCCGATGATCACTGAATTTCTGGTTGCATTCAAAGGTAACGGTCACGGTCACCCTAGGCTCTGTTGCCTGAAAAAAAGGCAACGGGTTTATCACGGTCCCTGGGCCGTTGCTTCCCTACATATCGAGACAGTAGCTGGAAACCTGTTCAGCAGAATGCCGCAGGGATATTGATGGGACAGACCAAACTACAATGGATATTCGTCTCGAGCTCAAGGCCGGTTCACACGAGTGGTATTGCGGGTTCGAAGTTGCGAGGGCGTTGTGGTCCGTTGTCGTTGAAAGCAAAGGGTGGAACAGCCGTGTTTTGCTGATGCGTCGCCACAGATGGATGTCTTCTCACACTTCCTCGATGGACGCCGTCGAACTGGACTCTGTTCCTTTCACTTTATTTTCTGGACTAGATTTCAAAAGCCACGTAGTACTAACTACTTCAATCGCCTCGGTTTCTCCGTCAATAACCCGCCCTGAAAGTTCAATTGAATTTGTATCGATTTCGACCGGCGATTTCTGCGATCTGTGCGTGCCCGTCTTGCATGTGAAATTGTGAATTCATGGAATTCCACCGATAACAGAAGAATGAGTACAACTGACTTTGTGGCATTTTTCGCCTTACTGCATGTGTGGTTCATTTGGGTACTCTAATGTATGGGCCATATGTAGGGAGGCAGGTACCTAGCATTTTTCAGGCGCTGTCTGGCAAATGAAATGCAACCAAAGGTTCGTGTGCCGACGGTCCGTTGAATAGTTTCAAGGAACGTATTCCGACGCGTCATTCGTAACGTTCAGGCTGTCCAACATCAGCGATTTGACAAAAATCTTGCGGCACTTTTGGTGCATCTTGCGACCTTGTTGGGTCTTGTAGGGTCTTGTCCAAGCTCACAATATTTTTGTCAAAAGTCTGATGGATCAGGCTCCATGTCCCTGTTGTTCGGAAGCATAAGATTCTTCCAGGGTGGCCCGATAATGTAGCGACCACGGAGATTACCAAGGATTGATGAGTGGCCTCACATCCCAGTCATCAGACTAAAAAAATGTGTATTCCGCTATCACAATAGGATCAGAATATGTCTGACTTTCGCATATGGCACAGGATACCATAAAACAGCAAGTTCGTCCTTGGCATCTTGGGCCTCTTGGTCAAGACGTCCAAGATGCCCAAGATATTGGACTCGGGCGATAATTCCCGGAAAAAGGTCAAGTCAATGAATGCGGAGCCACGTCTGCTTTCACCATCGGATGCCACAGAGGCAATGCGAAGTTGCATAAGCTCGCGCTTCATGTTCACACCCTTAATAGCTAGGCAGGTAACATTGTGTGCATGCTCTCCGCCCGATTTTTCTTGCAGTCCCCAGAAACAAGAACTGGTCGAGCTGCGTAAAGGCGGGTGTCATCGCTAGGAATTCCAAGTGCGCCCACAGTTGCCGATGTTGCCGCCAGTGAACAGCAGAAAACCATAGATTTCATGATCCTTACCTCTGAATCGCCAGCATAGTGCACGACGTCCTCCGGCACAGCTGACTCCAAAGCGCGAAACAGCTCCGTGAGATCATTCTCGCTGTTGAACTAGGAAGAAACCCTGCAGCCATGCTGTCGGCATACCTCAATAAAATTGTTTGTCTTGTCGTCCCAGCGGATCCGCTTCTCTGTTGCCAATTCACGGAACATTAGAATATGGTGAATCACCTTCGCAGCCAGAACATCATCGGAGACAAAGTTGGTCTTTTTCCCTGTTGCAGTTGGACATTTGATATTTCTGTAGGCATTGAATAAACACTGGAGACGAGGAACCAGTACATCTGGCCCAGGAGTGAATCTGCGGATGTGTTTGTTCAAGGCTGCTCCTTTCGCTCAGACCATGTATTCCCACTTTCCACCTTTTTTCTTGATCACAGCCCAAACACATCTTCATCATTCTTGTTTCGAATGAAAATTGCGTCACTGAAGAGTCCGCGCCATCTTCGTCACTTAGTTACTTCGCTTAGCATAGCGAAACTTCGTGACTTTGATGGGAATTCGTGAAAGTTCGTGATTTTCATCGCTTTCCATGAAAGTTCGTGATTTGGTATCCCGGGCTTGTCAAGCGGCAACTCCTCGGCACATCACAAAGTGATGGGGATCAACACCTCGCCGAGCTTGGCCGGTTAGGTTCGGGGTAGGCAGTTAGAGGTAAGAGGTCAGTGGTTCGGGTTAGCTGGTTACGGTTCGAGGTTAGTGATTAGAGGTTAGGGGTTAGGGGTTAGAGGTTAGTGGTTTGGGTTAGTGGTTAGTGTTATAGGGTAAGGTATCTATATGGAAAAATGGAGGAGGAAATGATGGCCGGATTGATGCATTTAATTTTTACATCTCACGAACTTTCCTGCAAACTCACCAAAGTGACGAACTTTCAGAACATTCCATCAAAGTGACGAAACTCCGCAAACTTAAGCGAAGTAACGAAGTGACGAAGGTGGGCACTACTCGTCACTGAACTGGTGAGCAAAATTTTGAAAACAGAGTACTTTGTGGACAGTAGACGGAGAAGGCAGTTCATAAAATGAAAGGCATCATCTAGAACCTTAGTTGCCACAGGGTCGTCTTGATATTGCTGACACAGGGTATTTTCAACATTGGTGAGTTCGGCTCTGAACTGAGTAACACAAACCAGAGTTCCTATTAAACAAGTAGGACACGATATTTGACCCCACCCTCCATCCCTATTACATTTTATTCCATTCTACTTACCTACTCTTTACATACTTGTCCCTCGTAGCTAGGCTTCAGTCTGATCCCCGCGATCGACTCAAGAGCTTTAGGACCCAATATTCATTTGATCCCAAACTCACTCATTTCCTCATTCTCCTCTCGGTCTGTCCGCATTGCGCGACCGAGGCTAATGTGGTCTCCACCAACTTACACCCACTAACAGTACTGAAGGTGCAAATCAAAAATTTCGGTTCAATCGCGGGAGTGGTGTTGCCGGAGAGGGATGGACATCCTTTTCGTGCCATGGTGTGAGCACAACGCAAGGAGGGCGACGCCCGGCCAATATGATAGGCAGGAAGTCACATTTTGCTGGTGGTGATATGATGGTTACACAAGACACACTCTAATTATGTGTTTGGGTGTGCCCTTCGCATCGGGTGCCATGTAATATGATTGGGGCATATATTGCGATGCCAGCGACACGTTACACAAGCAGATTTGGTTCAGAACTCAGTGAGATGTAGTGCATTCATTCTTCCCACATGTAGAATGCTTGAAGTCGGACTTAAACAATGTATACCAAAGCCATCTCTTATTCGCTCGATCAAGAATTTCAAATCGCGTACCGGTCCACCCTCCCAGAATTCCAGCAGCATTGGCCAGGATATGAATGACTAGTGCTTGATTGACCCCCTGAATACCAATATTCGGCTACCACGATTCTCGTGGATCTTTTTCTACCACCAATTGTGCATGAATTAGTAGAGCAGATCCATATATAATTTGACATGTCAACACATGAAGAATTCAATGGGATACAGTTCATTCTTTGGTGGTGATTAAAAACAGCCAAAACATCATTTGTACCATCATCTGGAGTAAAGTAACCCAATTTGGACTGACAGCCGAGCCAACAGAGATGCTTGTCGAAATGTCAACTACGACACGGAACTTCATCATCGGAAGCAGGCGGCAAACAACGTCCATAATGCATTTGCCATATTTGAACATCCGACCTGTCGGCATGGCTCAAGGGCCGACCCACAAACCTTTTTTTTTTGAGGCTGGCTGACCCCTCTACCTGATGTCGGCTAATCTTATCTTTCATCCCCCTTGCTCAGTGAGCATAAGGCTACCCACCAACCCTCCTCATGTTGTCGGGGTATACGCAAACTCCAGGAATCCCACATCCAGAATTTCCTGACAAACACCCAATGGACGATGCCTCGTAGAGCCCCGCGGTCGCGATCAATCTGTGATTCACCGCTTAATGTGACAATAATGTTCGGTTTAAAACACATATACGACCCTGATTCAGTCTCACGATCAAAAAACTTCTCTTCTTTCTGTCACTTTCCCTCACGCCTCCATCTCACCAGCGGCGCCTGCCCTCCCTCTTGAATTGACCCATGTTGTTGTTCAGCCCAAGAACCCGGTTCGCACGACCTTTTCATGCAGCCCAGATCTCGTCCTGATCCGCTAAATGACCACTCCAGCGTAGCCACTCTGGTCCTGGCGCTCCGCGCACCGGGTGTCCTGCCGCTCACCATAACGGGAGTTCAGGGGACCATCTTCAATGGCACGTCATTACAAGCCGGGAGCAACATCACAATAACGTGGACAAGCGTCTCTACCGACCCGTCGTATGTACCCCCCATTCTGCCGGCGAGATGGATAATGGAGCTGGCAACCACATAGGTCAATCGCCATTCGACTCTTGCAATCGAATTCAGTGCTGTGTTTTTAGTCGCGTTTGCATCGGTGGGAGATCTAATTACTCCTATCGTTCTGTAGCTCGTGCCGCCTGATCTTGCGGACAATGTGCCCACGGAGAGGGGCAACATTACGGTCGAGCTCGGTGTTGGTCTTGAAACGGGGTAGGTTCCGTTCTTGGATACTCCGCGGTTTATTTGATGCATTATGACAGGCAATACAATCTGGAGTTCCAATTCTTCAGGGCCCCTGTCGCGCAGTTCGGCATCAACATCTCTTCTCTCATCACCTCGTCTGGCTTTCCCCAGACCGGAAGTAGTCCGTTAACAACGTCAGTCCACTCGCACTGCTCCTTCCGGTGTCCCTGCATTGACGCGAGTGCGGTTCACAGCAGCTCGTCCAACGGTGCCTCCGGATCGAGTGCACCCGCCTCAAAATCATCCACTACATCCAACACGGCATCTGCTAACTCATCACAGACGTCAGTCCACTTTCACTGCCCCTTCCGACCTCCGTGCATTGACAGGCCTTCGCAGCGGCATCCCATCGCACCACGGTAGTGCCGGCGCAATTTCCGCGGGTGTTGTCGGAGGTGTTGTCGCAGTATTCCTCGCGTTCTTGGGATTACGGTACTTCTTCTGGCGCAGCCGCCGCAGAGAAGCCCCCACCCGACCAGAGCAAGATCGGTCGCGCCTCAACATTACAAAAGAGTCGCCATTTTTTCCTGCCCCCATCAGTGCCGCACTCGCAGGCAAGTGTCTGAACTCCCACTTTTTTACACTCCCTCAGAGACACCGGGAGCAGACAACGACGAATTTCGGCCCTGGGCGGAAAACGAGATGGCTGCAGGGCCGCAGACCCCCGTTGCGGGTAAGACAACCTCAGCTTCCTCAGGTCCAGAATTGCATGTCTTTTCAGGGACACCGGGCAGGGACAACGGTAAATCTCGCCCGAGGGATAACGGAGCGTCCACAGGCGCGGCCACGTCTGTCGCTGGTAAAGCCCCTTCGGCCCCTGCTGTACTTACCGACTGAGCTTAAACCAGCGCCTTCGCCCTCCGCAGATGCGAAGCAGCGTATCGTCTTGCGTAGGGATCCTCCGGCGCCGACGCCGGCTTCGCAGCCAGAATCTGGACCATCGCGGGAGGAGCTCGAGGACGAGGTAAGAAGGCTGCGGGAGCAGGTCAGCTCGCTCTCCCCCCCTTCGTACTCCGAGCCTGAGTGAGGCGCACTGGAGGATTCCAATGCTGTGTATGTACCAAAGGCTATTAGCTTGTAGCGCCGTTTTGCCCATTGAAACGGTGGCTACGTTTTGGTGCACCCAAACAAGAATCCAAAATTTGACAAATTTCAGTGAATGAGGCTGAAAAATATCAGGCTCCTACCCACCGCACGTTGCGAGGTCAATCAATCCTAGTAGTAGTACGCAGAGTGAAATCCGAGAAAATTACCCAAAGTCCGAAACATCCGATAAATCCGACGGCAGTTTAAGCGAAGAGTTGGGATTGACCTCTCCACGGCAGGTCAATCCCAACTCTTCGCTTAAACTGTCACATCATACTCGGTCCGATTTTTTCCGGTCAGTGAAATTTATTCCAAATCCAATGGTAATCTTTCTACTAGGATTGATTGACCTCGTAACGTGCGGTGGGTAGGAGCCTGGAAAAATATCATGTTTCAAATTGCGAGGCTTAAAGACGGCGGAATCCGGGACCGGATTCTCGGGTGATAAATAGTAACCCTAGGGCGTATATAGATTGATGATTATAGTCCTGTTCGGCCTGCTGGACAGTGGCTTGGCCCCCCGCTGCATTTAATCTACGCGGTATAATACGTAAAACAAAACAAACAAATGGCCTGCAAATTTCCAGTCGGTCGGCGCAGCGGTCTGATTACCCCTCTGCCTCCTCCTCCTCCTCCTTCTCGAAAAACACCTCGCTCCTCCGTTTGTCTTCCCGATCCTCGAATGTACGTATGTAATCGTGGATTTTCGTCATGTACTGGATCGATAGGAGCGAACCAAGCTACAGCACGCCAGACCAATCCGTAACCTATGGTTATACATGGCGTGGATGCGAATTTGCATGATAACTACAATCCGTACGGTGTGAGATCGCTGTGGGAAGATGGCCAGAATGAACTCACCTTGCGTCATAGCTATTATTATTTTAATTATTATAAAGAATTGCTTTTTGAGGGCCAGGTTCGTTGATGCTTCGCTAGGCAACAATGTGGCTCGCGCACAGGCTATGATTTCAAAGGATTCGATGATGGCGCCTGGATCGAACATATAGGATTTCTAAGGCTCCAACAATTTCCGTTTATACACAATTTAAACGTTGAAAACCGTTTAGTTTATGGGACCCTGTAAATTTCAAACAAATGGTAACCAAACGGTTAAACGATTTCTGACCTGAGTCACTCGGAGAGAATGCCTTGAATCAGAAAATACCCTTCCAAAGGTTGTGTCACAAATGCGCCAACCTATCCCGGGAAGTTGGGGGGGAATTGCAAAACGGCTGGTTTTAAGTTTTGAACTGGCGCCAGGGAGTTTGACGTGAGCACCGTAGGCGCATTCGGAATACAATTGCCCAAGTATACGGTAACTTACATGAACCTTGACGATCGGGTGTTTATCGAACGTTAATCACCCCGTGGGAGTCCATCGTCTGCTGCACTTTCAGAGGTTCAAATCTCACCAATATCGCTCATGCACCTTGACGATTAGAAGTGCATCACAGCGGGAGTCTATCGCCATCTGCACTCCCACCGAAGTTCAAATCCCACACCAATTTCACGACAATCTGGCTAAGTACTACTTGGCCAAATTTGAACATGGACGTATAGGACCGGATCAAATGACACACGTGTAAATAGATTTCCCAAACCAAAAAAAATGGCGGAACACGAGATACATAATTGTATTTTCAAAAAATTCGCAGTCGAACAAAAGGTGAACTGCGTCAAGGACATGCGCGTGATCACATTAACACTCGGATTTGAATTGAACAATATCCAGACGAGTGGCCCTGCATATAAATTTGTGGAGTATTCATTCTGTTCTGGATCCCAGGAAGATATGCTGTTCGCAGTCTATGCATATGTGTAGTCGTGCACAGACAGCTTGGTTCAATTCATCTGCGCGCTGTCGCATGTGGCATGCCCAGATAGGGACCAAAGTTTAAGGAATATGTCGAGTTGTCAAGAGACATACCAGTATACACTCACCATATTATGGACCAAATGTCGGAATTTTGGCCTTGTTCCGCCCATACGTGGAATCGAGACCTTCGTCGGAGCAGTCACCATTATCGCTGTTCGTTGAGCTTCCTTACGTCCGGTGCATTACATCATGGTGCAACGAAGTGGAAGGTTGTATTTAGCAAATGTACGAGCACCCCAAATGGTATATATGCTAGGATGGATTTACATTACGCCGTACTAAGCATCTGCTGTTGAGTAACCGTGAACTTCGCGTCTCCATGCAAGGGATTTATTGGTCGGATGAGGCCAGAACTGGGCGTGGAATTAGTTAGATCCGGAAGGCCGTGGAGAGACATCCTCGTTGCACCAAACCGCCTTTCATCTGCACGAATTCTCGCATAGACCGGAACTAACTCCGCCACCTGCTCCCATTGTGACCGATACGGGGACAACATCGGTTCAAAAAAAATTGACAGCGATGGGAAGACAGAGGAGATGAAATTCGCCACTTCAGAGGGCGAGTCGAGGGGTGAGTAAAGGGGGTGCCAAGACCTGAGGGTGGTATGAATCGTCCGTGGAGTTCGCGAGGGATGGTCCATTTCGATGTTCGTAGCATCGACGAGGAGTGAGAGGTGATGGAGATGAGGACAGTGGTGAGAGAAAGAATGGAGAGCCATGATGGTCGGGTTCAATGCAGAATGAAAGATGATGGGACGTTCTGCTTTGATGGAGAGACTCTCCAATTGCGACCAGGCACACGCCATGGTGTCCACAAACTCATCATTGAGTATGAATCCGACCGGAGACGACAACTCCACGTGGCAGAGATTGGGGAATCCCAATAGTACCCTGATCACGCTGGAAGACATGGTGTAAATTTCGGTGTCAGAAAACACCGTGTCGACCTCCTCCCTGAGTTCGATTGTCAGGGACGTCAATGTCGCGTGATGGGTGAAGCATTGAATCGCCGAGAAAAGCCGCTGCGAATTGAGTGCGGTGGAATCCCGACGCGACGTGACAACTATTGTTTCCAATGGTGCGTGGTCAAAGACCATCATGAAATTGGTAGCAAAGGCGACACTGTCCGCCCATAGTGTTAACCGACGTAGAGCGGGGAAATAGGGATCTGAGAGATCCGCTCCTGGAAAGGGTTCCATATCGAGGTCGCGAACCTTCAGACTTTCGAGATGTTCGAGACGAGCGACGTGACGAAAGGCGTGTTCGTTCATGTAGAAAACCACGAGGGTCTGCAGACGAGCCAACTGGATAAGGAAAGCAGAGACCCATTCCCTAGTGCTGTCCGCATATGGCCCATTGAAGGCCACATGCCTCAGCGATCCACACTGGCGCGCAATGGGAGGCAAATCGGGAGAAGGACCATCGATTTCGATGTACATGTTGGAGACATGCTTCCCCACGAGCCGTGAGAGGTGGGGAAACAGTGGCGACCAAGACTGGCAGGAAAGACTGTGCAAGTTGGGGATCAGAGTCTCGTTGGGGGGCAGCGAGTTGACTAAGGATTGAAGGACGGAAGGGTCAAGGCGACATGGTGGGTCATGTTGCTCGGGCGTCGAAAGGTCCCGGGACTCCCGCATTCCTTTCGAATACGTCAACACTCTCTCCCAGTCCCGAGGAAACACCGGAGACCGAATTTTCTGATGATTAAAATCGTCAGGACCTTCAATGCAGAATATAAGCTGACGCACAAATATTCCTTCGGAGATCTCCCAAATGTGAGAAGGAAGACATTTCAAGAGGTCTACGAAATTGATATGATTCCGCCAAAGCAAGTCCAACGCGTGATCGCGGAATTTGCGGCTGGTAAGGGCGAGCTGGTACAAGGTCCCGTCGCTACACCACCGTTTGCCACCAGGGTGGGACCCATATGGGATCAACTGATATCTGATGAATGTCGAGGTGGACGTAAATCCGCGGAAAAGTGGTCTATATCATGTGTACGCTGGGACGCCAACATGGGTCCAATATCGGCCGCTTGTTGTCGATCCAATGTGAATCTGCGATCTATTTGATATGAACTCTGAGTTCTCGATCTATCCACCATTCCACCTTCAAGCAAGTTTCACCTCCCGAGTCTTGGCACAGTGAATAAAATTGGTATTTTAGTTATTCTCAAGGGACTGATACGATAGCAATGTGGGTATGTACATTAAATGGAATTAACGGCAATTATAACGAACGGTGCGCGTGAGCTACTGAAAATTTAATTGAGTCCTGTGGAGGCACTACGCAATGAGGAAACTGGGTCTAGCTGGTTTTCGTCGTTCTCATGGTCCAAATCCGGCTCTTCTCCCGCCAACTCCTCGAGCGTGTACTTGTCCATTTCCTCGACCGAGCGTGCAATTACTTTCTGCCATTCAGGCATTTGTTTCCCTGCCTTCGGCTTGCCTTTTTTCTTCAACGGATTTGCATTGATGTGCGCCTTCAAGGATTCTTCGAAAACCCTGCAGCTTGATTAGCATCGACTACTCGACAGGAACAGTATTCTCACACGCTTGATAGAGCAGCCCGAGTTTCCGCTGGATGCTCCATTGCCTTCTCGCGACGTTCAGCTAGGTCGTGATCTACGCTGTCCCAAAACCCGCGGGTCGATGAAGTTTTTGCCTTGTAATCTACGAGAAAGAATTGCTGCAGATCATCAATATTGAGGATGGTCAGTAGGATAATTTTCGCACCAGCCATGCCATCCTGCCCCAAAATTCGTCGGTCATCTCCTGTGTGTTATTCCATGCCAGATTCCTCCCGAGGACGACAATGTCCGACTTCTTCCCGTGGCCTTCTTGAAGCTTGACAGGATGTCGTTAGTCGCCTAACACCCCAGTGACAGGCTTACCTTCCGCTTGATTTCACTCCGTGCTGTTGTTGCCTCTGTCCCGAAACGCCCGACTTGTTATAGCCCCCCTGAGATGGAGAGGAATGCGGTACGTGTTTGGGTTAAGGCGGATGTGGCGCTGGACTGGTTTTAATTGAGAGTGAAAAAAGTAACTTGTAAGTGCTAACTTTAACTTTGATCGCCCCTTTGAGTTGGCGGGGCCAACTTTACGGTACTTTTCCCACGCTTGACAAAAGTAACTTGTTGACGGCTAACTTGTACGGTTCGGACAAGACAATACAAGGATCACTGTAGATGTTTCCCAACACCTGAAAAATACTCTAAAACTTATTAGTTATTATTTTCACTTTGGTAAAGCTGTGCGCCGTGCCCGTCGCGACGGTTCTACGGGTTCCGTGCGAGGGTTCTGGAAAAATTTTGACGGCATGGTAACGGGACGATTTTCAATGGCATTATGGCCGTTGACCGTTATGACGGGTAACGGGTTTGTCAATGGTAAACACACAAATTTCGCGCACTTTGACCACTTTCTGAGGGGTTATAAATTTCATTCTCCTCTGTTAACATTGGAATGACAATCCTTAGTGGTTTGGATCACTCACGAAGGCATTCTCGCTTACCAAGCACCTCCACCCAATCCAATCCTGAGTATCTTTTTTCCAATTATACTGTTAAACAAAATTTATTGCGAGATTCCAGTCATTTTCCCAATGGTGGAACCGCGTAAAAAAGTTCAAAGAAAGTGTGTTATACTCACAATGTAATGCGAAAGTGCCCAGCATTGCCTGCGTGCGTGTATTTAAGCCCAACGTGACCGTTAATCTCGTGCTTACTGAAAGATATGCTAATAGGATTTATTAGGGGCTATTTTCCAGCCCAAATAATGACTCTTATTCTCTGCGGAGGCACCGACACCGTCCCGCTGCTCATGACAATTAATGAATTGATTATGACCATGTGTTGGCGCCGTTGTAGAATTACCCCAATTGGCTTCAAATCCAAGATCACCCAGAGACAATTGAAACCTTTTTGACCAAAGTGTTGGTGCTAATAGCACGGGATGGCCAAACTTGCATTCTCTGTGAAAGAAAATTGACTTTGAATGTAAGGTGCATCTTGGCACAGCCGGGGACATGCAATGATTACCAATTGGTTCCTGTAGGGTGCAGAAAGCTCAAGCACTAGTTGTGAAGGCTGAATGGCTCGGATATGGGTGAAGAAAAAGACATAGACTTGCTTCAGTTCACTTTTTTACATCTACTTACACATTTACTTACTGTTACTAGAAGTTACTTAAAGTTACTTGGAAGTAACTTGCCCCGCCAAGTTAGATCAATGCGATCAGATGAAGTAACTTATGCCGTCAGATGGCATCAAATCCCGCCAAGTTCGTCAAATTATAGTCACAAGAGCATGAATTGACACCCCTAGAGTTGTTAAATTACTCTAGTGTGCTGATACTTCTTCGAACTTGAAGTTACTTGAAGTCACTTACAAGTTACTTTTGCTTACTTTACTTTACTTGTCTGCCACAAGTAAAGTAAAGTTAGTTTTGTAAGGCTAAGTTAGTTTGCCCAAGTAACTTTGTTAACCATCGTTTTAATTTCGTACAAGCTATCAACGTCGACGTCACATACCAACAGTCTTCCCAGAAAGCCAGTCTTATAGCTCGACAGGCGTGGGTCCAAGAGGACAGAACGAATGTGCCCCACGACATTCTCCTATTGAGAGGTTTAGTGGACTATAAACTTGGTGCGATGCTTACATACTTTGAAGCTCGATGATGATAAAAACACCTTCATCTTGTCCTCGATTGTCTCCTCCTCCCCACCTAGTATGGATGCCAGGGTCACTATCAAGAGCTTGTGCGTCGACAACTAAAAGTTCTTTCAGTACTTCAGCAAGGAAAGAAATGATGAAATTTTACACTGCTGGCCTCGAGAAACTCTTTGCGCTTGTCCTCTGGCACACCGTATTCCGCGGCCTTCTCAGTCGCAAACTCCTGCAATAAGACTTTGTTGGGGCGGGACCATTCTGTGACCTCAGACTCTCCAGACGGGGGGGGACTTCTAGCTCGGCGGCCCAAGACAGTCTCTTGCGATGGACATGGTGTCAATGGCCCGGCCACGGAATGATTGAAGTTCCATGTCTGGTTTGGAGTCCTGGGGAATGTCGGTCTGAGATCAAGATATCGGAATATACACACCCAGTGAGAGGTCCAAGAGGCTGTCTGGTCGCCATTCCAAGTGAATTATTCCACTGGCCATTCGGGTCCTCGTTTTCTCTGTCTGGCCAGTACTGTGTGAGCGAATTATGGGTATTGATTCGCTGTCTTTCTGCGTCTTGTATCTGGGGTGGCATGGGCGTTTTGCCCCGAGTGCGTGCAAGGTCGAGAGAAAAGCGGCCAGTTTTTTGTGACCATGTGATCATTTGATTCCGTCTCAGAATCCATGTCAGACGACGACTTCACTCCTTCCAGCTCTCCGGGGCCCTTCGACCAGGCTATTTCTCAACACCACTATTGGGAGCGGAAAGAAAAAAAACACCGACAAAACAAGGAGAATCACCGACCAAGCCCGTATTCACGCAAAATAAAAAATGAATCACTCTCTCCTGCTCGGACACCGTGAGCCTCAGCTGTCCGGGCCAACCAACAGTTTATCAGCTCCGAGTAAGCCTTTTCGGCATCTTTCTTGTCATGGTTCCGATTTTCTGCAGCCAGTATGGGATGCTCTTAAACACTCAAATTGGCGAGAATACTTTCGTCGATGAATATTGTGCATCGAAAGGACTGAGTCAGAGATTTATTCCTTGACTCAGATACATGGTTAACATTTATATTTCCAGGCTCTAGACACAAATCCTCCCCCGCGCCTGTTGATCCAGACACTGTCAGCGATGTCAAGTCAGAAATTCCCGTGGAAACATTCGATTCTGTCCCGGACTGCCGCAACTGCGCCCGGTCAGTACAACAGAGAAATTACGCCTTCGAGGAACGGGATGTTGTAGATTCTCAATGGAGAGCAGCACTGCGGGAACGGGATGAGCTACAGGAGGAATTGATGCGGGTTGAGGAAGAGCGGGCTGCTGCTGTCTTGGAAAGAGATGAGTGGCGCCGGGCTGCTGTACAGTTGGTCGACGTTGCGGGAACATACATTCCACGCCATTAGATAAAGTATAAATATATGATTCTAGCAATCCTCCTCCGATTCCTCCTTGCCTCGTCGATTGAAGAAAAATGGCCGAAGGAGTTTTTCATTTGCGAGACGAGACTCGTCGTCAACAGCCCCTCGTCATTTTTTGGTGGGTCGCGAGTCTGGCGGGTCAGGAGCTTGGCGTTTGTTCGCTTTTGACGCAGCTGCACGTTCTTGTACAGCTTCGAAAGCCGTTTTAATGTCAGTCGAGGAGATACGGTGTGATCTATGTAAATTAGAATGAGAGCTCCGATGAAATTGAAGTGCGATAAAATTACCTAAGGCGCTGGAGCAGGTCTTTTTTGTTTCCCGAAACCAATTCGCTATTCTGTTTGCAGAGGAAACTTAAGATGGGGTTTGTACATTTTTCTCTTTGTGATATGAGTGAGAGAAAGCGACACACATAAGTTCAAGACGTACAAAATGGTTGGTAGGGGTTCCTGCTGTTTTCTAGGCCGGGTTGATTTGACACGAGAGAAAGCAGGGTTCTCAGTAAGTAGCCCCGAGCCCTCCAAGTCGTTCGGTGGAAGCTCTCCCAGCAGATGCTCAGTATCGAGAGCAGGAGGTGCAGTACCGTGATCATTGGTGTGGAGTATTAAGGGTCCGGGCAGTTCATCCGAGTCCATACCCTCTGCTTCGCTGTTCTTCTCACGAATCTGGACAGCAGCCGCGATGCGCAGAGCGGCTTGATTGGGAACTGTGAATGAATGTCGGAGAGAAGCCAATGTTGCTCTAGAGATTTGGCGGTAGTTATGCAAAGAAGTCGTGTTTATAATGAAGTAATTGTCATCAGTGTGGCGGATGATTGACTTTGTTTTGGTGGTTTTTTCGCGTTCTTGGATAATAGGGGAGGTACCGTGAGGGCCGCACTTTCCGCGGTAGCAATCATGCTGAAGGTTTACAGCAGATTCAAGGTCCTAATAAGGAACTTAAGTCAGATTGAAAATTGAATGACGCAATTGAAAGAACCTCAGGCAAAAGTACTGTATGTTCCTGCAAGCGAGTTACCACCGGCATATGAAGCTGCGGATGTGCAGATGGCTCAATATTGAAGAGTTGAACGGTGATTCGAGTCCCAGTCTTCGCAAATGGGACTGGGAGTAGAATCTCACGTATTGTGGCAAAAGACAACGGAGAATTAAGACCCTGTCAATGATTAGGGGTAATTATTAACGGACACACAGTCAACGCACTCCTTCCTCGCGAATTATCACATTTTGCCCGACAATGACTTTGTCGCCAGTACAAGTCACGATGCCGAGTGCAGCTTTATAAAACTCAGTTGTTCCGTTAGGGAATCAGGAGGACTGGCTCTGGCCGGCCAGAGACATATCCCAAGTTAAAGTGGGCTCCGATGAACGGGGCTGCTTCCGAGCGAGAGGGAAGTAGGTAATAGCACCTGCAATTCAATGTTTAGAATATCGCCGCACATAAAATTACTCGGGCTTACGTACCTGGCTCGTGGACTTGTTTCGTAGGCAAACCCACCATTGCGGCAAACTCTGGATGGTCAATGATCTGTTGCATGAGTCGTTTATCGGCGGAAACCCATTGTCCAGACTGCGAGTCCTTCCACCAGCCGCCAGTCGCAATATGCTTGACACGATCAATCCCCGCGAAGCTCCAAGCGATGTCGCGACTGGGGGTTAGCCGATTGCTGTAAATCGAGCAGGCACGGAAGACGGCATTGTATGCCTCATAACGTTCTGTAGAGAATAAAACTGCGGGACCGAAGCGCCGAATGAAAAACGGGAGATGGAGGAGGAAGTGAAACTTCGGTTTGGAAATGAGAATGCTGGGACTGCACTTGCACGTAATATTAATGAAGTCGTTGATGCATGTCTCCAACTCGGACTACAAGATATTAATGGCCAAATTGACGATGGGTTAACCATGGAAGAGACGCACAATGTATAATGTGATATCATCGATTTCGGTGTGCCAGAGAAGCACGGTGAGGCGACCGAGGATGAGCCATGCTTCGAGAACGTCTTGAGGGACCAATCCATGCACAGCAAAAGCCATCACTTGCGAGAGTGTCTTGAAATGTTTCCCGATGAGACCACCCTTGTACTGGCACATGTAATCTCCTTGTATTTTCGGGACATTCAGTCCATCCTCCACAAGCGAATTGAGCCGGGTCTGAAAGAGGTTAAAGTCCTTCCCTTTCTCGAGCAGCCAGATCGTTTGGCCCCAGTAGTACTTGACAACCCCAAGCAAGATTGTATGTAATATTTCCGTCGGTGAATCTCCATGCATGCAAAGCGAACATGAAATTCGTTCTCCAGCTTTGACCGGGGAAGTGCAGCATTAGACATGTAGCATGAGAAATGCTTCTTCCATTGCTTTGATTTATTGCCAGACACGTCGTCGATGAAGACGGCCAAGGGAATTGAATATACTGGCCGCGACCTGGCTTTTTCCAGAAGAGGATGCGGCATTTCTTCTGCGAAATCTATGCTTTGGGCTGAAACAACATGAGTCGAGTACAAAATGACTGAGGAAAACTCACGTGCAAGCGGGAATATTCCCGATGTTTCCTCGAGGATTTGCATGAAGTTGCCAATAAAAGAGGCAACCTCGACAACATCAAGTGCTCCTTCTTGAACTATTAGGCCATCCTGCGTACAAGTAAGTAATGGAGACGTAAATAAATAAATGGACGCACATCCGTATCCAGTACATGATACCCAGACTCAAGCATCATTGTATTATTTTTGACAGTACGGGTGAGCCTGCGCTTGGGAAGAAACCACCGGTCTTCCGTTCGTTTAACAAGCTCATTGACGTAATAAATAACGCCTTTGTGTCGAATCGTTGGAGATAGGAGATGGTCAGGGATGTCACGGAGCATTTTGTCTCCGTGCCAGACCTGACCAAGCTTGTTTTCGCCGTCTTCAGGGTAAAAGACCATGCCATCTCGAGTGTAGGGATTGGCCATGTCCTGCCAATAACCATTATAAAAAAAAAGAGAACGCAATGATAATGCCAAACCTTCTTGATGGACTGCCCAATCTCGTTCATGTACCAGACAGTACCTCGTCCGGACTCCTGGCGTACAGTTGGGTCGCCCACTTCAGTGTTCAGCGCAGCCTGAGTTTTACGAAAGCCGTTGTATGCTGGTACTTTAGCTCCAAGTTCTTTGGCCCAAGAAAGAACAGCTTGTTGCTGCGCACGAGAAAAGCGGAGCGAGGGGAACTGAACAGCACGTCGGTGAGAAACATCTGCCAATCATTTAATTAAAAGTACAATGGCCGGTCAAAATTATTCCGTACTGCCTTGTCGGAATAAGGAAACCATTCGCTGGTGGAGTTAGGACCGAAGAGGCGAGCATTGAGTTCCTCTGCTGTGATATCATCTTCGGAATCATCTATGGTACATTGAAATCGCTGAAAAGACCCCTGGTGAGCACCACACACCTAGTGTTGCCGCGACTCGCGACTCCACCTCTCGAAGTCGACTTGGAGTCGGTGACTCAAGTCGAGTCGAGTCGAGTCTCATACTCGACTTCGACCGACTTCTGAGTCAACATCGAGTCGACTTGAGTCGAGCATTTTTGGTGAGAATATACCTTTAGTTGATTGTGACAATGGGGTTGTATCATTGTCCCGGTCTCGATAAAATTCGAGCTATCGACGCAGGTGATGTCAATATATCAATCAAGATAAGGTGTGTTACATTACTTTTGCCAATATAGCTGCCCGGGCTGCAGCCTGATCACGAGTGGACCAGTTCTTCTTGGTCCATTCCATCTGAATTGAGGGGTTAATAGCTACATTGAGCTGTCAGCATTTTATATATGAAACCTGAAGCAACACTCACACATTGCAATGATGTCTGCATTTGAGACTTCAAGCTTCTTGTAGTATTTCCTCACTAAGTCTAAGCCAGGTGTGATTATTGACACAACATTCTCCTTTACCAAATCCACATCAACCTTCATTGCCTCCCAAGCAGATGAGAAGAGTTCAAAGGCGGGAATTATTGCAGCAAGGATCGGGGTATTTTCCGAGGACATGATGGCTTGAACTGCGTGCAGCTGATGAACATACAATTAATCATTATGGTGAGGAAAGATTACAGATGGACATTTTCACACCTGAAGAATCAACTCCAGGATTTCGAGACGGTTTCAATGGCGATTTTCCAAAGGGTGGCTAAATGATTGAGTTTCAAGGTACATGTTGAAGAATCTGGTGACCAACTTTTTGTGTGCTCAAGGATCAGCAATCGACTGAATGTTGTGATTTTGTACACACCTGCTGGAGATACCAAAGGTGTCGGAGCATGTAGAAAACTGCGTCCCACCGGGTCTTACCATCTGGGAGCAAGGTGACCTCTGACAGTGAAACCACTTCTTTCCTACAACCAAGTGCAAAAGGCTTTGATGGGAACGAGATCAGTGCACGCTGTGCTGACTTTTCAGTTACAGATGCCAACTAGTCTCAGATATTCAAAAGCTACCTGAGGGCCTACTATTAACTGTGTGTAAGTACACACACACCACAAATGGAAATGTTTGCAGTAGGATGAAAAGAACACCAGTTTCTTTGCTTCATGAAAGCAAGCCAAGGACTATAGCTGTCAAGGCCCCTTTCAAGACCAATGAAAGGAGGAGTTTCACAAATAAAGAAAGGCATGTTGAAAGAACCACTTTCACTATGCCTTTCAAACAGATTGAAACAATGTGTTTCAGGCATCAAGAAACCTGCGCTATTTTTACTATTGGTCCGGCATTGTCCGCGCCAATAGCAAAAATAGCTCAACCACTGAAACTGATTGTTTCAGGGTTCAGAAAGCCACCCTGAAAATCGTTTTTTCAGCACTGCTCTCTTTATTCCCGAAACTGGATATTTTGTTATCATCGAAAGCTGCAATGAAACTTCAAGTTTGTGCAAGCCTTTCATGATCTGCAGAAACTATCTTTCTTTGGGACATTGAAAGCACTTTCAAAACCATTTGATTCATTTTTGGTTGACATTACATTGATTCTCGTAGTTCAAGGTAGGAGGAAAACTCAAATTGATACTAGTGGAATCAGACTCGGTTTTTATCCTACCACAAACATTTCCCTTTCCAGTGTGACACTGTGACTGGGGCCAGGGGTGTAATCAATTTAATATGCAGCACGGCCAAACATCAACCAACATTCCCTAAAAGGAGTGCCAACTTGCCACCACTGTGTGTATGAGCCCATGAAGCCTATCAGATATTCAAAAATTACCTGAGAGCCCATTATTAATTGTTTGTAAGTGCACACTGTCACTGGGGCTGGGGGTATAATCAATTTAATATGCAGCACAGCCAAACATCAACCAACATTCCTAAAATGAGTGCTTACTTGCCACCACTGTATGTATGGACCCAGAAATCTCTCAGATATTCAAAAGCCACCTGGGGGCCCCCTATTAACTGTTTTCGAGGACACACTGTCACGGGGCCAGGGGTGTAATCAATTTACTATGCAGCACAGCTCAACATCAACCAACACTCCATAAAATGAGTGCCTACTTGCCACCACTGTATGTATGGACCCAGAAATCTCTCAGATATTCAAAAGCTATCTGAGGACCCACTATTAACTGTTTTCAAGTCCACAATGTCACTGGGGCCAGGGGTGTAATCAATTTAATATGCAGCGCAGCTCAACATCAACCAACACTCCCTAAAATGAGTGCCTACTTGCCACCACTGTGTGTATGGGCCCATGAAGCCTCTCAGATATTCAAAAGCAACCTGGGGGCCCATTATTAATTGTTGCATGGTTCTAACACCCGCTCTCATTGTGGAAACATGTTGATGTTTCAAGTTGAACAACATAGCTCCCGCCTACCATAGAGCATCCTCTTGACTACTAAAGCAATCTTAATCACAAAACAAATATTTTCCATTTTTTGGGTCCATTCAAGTGGCTCGAAGTCACCCAAGTCGACTTCCTTCAACTCACAAGTCACACCGAGTCATGCCGACGACTCGACTTCAACTCGGTTGAAGTCGACTTTTAACTTGGGAAGGCTGAGTCGCAAGTCTGGGCAACATTACATCTGTGATGTTCTGTTGTATACCAGTCAAATGAATTAACACCACTGTATATATCACCTGGGATATACGAAGGATAGGAATATTAATGCACAAAAGACAATGTGTTTCATGTAGATATTACCAGCCACTACCAGTAATACTGCTAGTGGTTGGATTATATGATAATTATGAGCTCTTGAATTGCTCTCAGAAATGTTGTGCCATGTTGAATGGATGGACAGGGACCCAAATAAATTTCCCTGAAGCAAAGATTCACAAACCAGTCACAAGAGAGATGTCTTGACACAGTTTGTGCTGTGCAAATACAGATAAACAATCTTTGCAGCCAGGGATTCTGGTACTATCCCTCCCTCAAACAACAGACATGATTGGTTAGTGGATGGTGAGATTTAGTCCAAAGCATCTTTAGTGCACCTGACTTTAGCCATGGGCAGAATCATGGAATCACAACTTCGCCAACAATATATCGCATGTTCGTCGATTATGCTCCGATCGAGGCGACATCAGTACCATTTGAACAGGTCCTTTCGTCATCGGCGGAAACGGACACGAAGCAACAAGTCCCTACCTCATGGAAGCCCTCCAGATGCTAAAGTTTAATTACAAGAAGTCGCGGCTGAACTTCATGGCAGATTGGCAGGAAGCTCCGATTGAAGATGACGAGCAAGACTGGCTATGCCATCTGGCCTCTCCTGATGAGCCAGACCGTCAGGAGGCATTGCAAGTACTCACTGAAGCATTTGAAACAGCCGATGTTGTGCCAGGTTGCATGCCAGAAGATGAGATGACCATGTAATCAGTGGAATTGTAGCCACATCAATGAAATATGCCACTGCCACTATCTAGTTACACAAAATATGAAGAACACTTTATTTTCTTGCTATTAATCTGAGAATGTCTTGAAAAGGTGCCGACTTCATCGACTCAAGTCGACTTGAGTCGACTTTGAGTGACTCAACTCTGCGAAGTCGAGTCGAGTCGAGTCGAGCACGATTTTAAGTCGACTCGGCAAGTCATGACTCGACTTTTCGAGTCGCGGCAACACTACACACACCATCACAAAATAGCGGGTCCTCCATGTCTTCGCGTTCCGGAAGCTCATCAAAAGGAGAGAATGCCTCGCCATTCGCACGACGAAGCGCACGCGCAAGTGACTCAGCCAATGGGTCCTTGGTCTCATCTCCCAGGGAGAAGAGAACCCGCTGGCCAGTTGCATCTGTCCATCCCGCCGAGCGAGAAAACTCCGGGGTAGCATCTCTGGTGGATTTGGGCAAGTATTCTAATAATTGATTCAGTTCATCATTCATAATGAATTGCTCCGGATGTACCAGTGGAAGGGTCACAAGAAAGATCTATCATCTGAGGGAAATGGTCAGAGGAAGGACCTGAAGAGTCTACTATCATCCGAGTCAGCTAGTACTTTGTGCCATGATATATGGACTCACCGTGTCCTTCGCAAACCTCCTTTGTACTGGAACCGTGTGCAGGCACAAGAAAAGACTGAGAAACAGTATTTTCGCGTTGAATGGATGAATTGTGGGCATCTTTGGTTCGAGTTTCTTTCGCCTTTCGCGCATTGATGTGCCGTGTCGTCTTGCTATGTTTTGAAAGGTGCTTTGAAGATATCCACTCAGCCCCAGAGCCCTTAGCAGGGCAGATGCGACATTTGTAAAGGGTACTGATGCTTTCATGTTGGCGAAAATCTGTATCCATGTTTGCGCGAAGGGACGAGAGACGAGAATAGAGCACGTTGATTGACTTGACGGACTTAACGCGAAATCAGGTGGAAATGAAGCATCGTGATTACAAATGGACAACATTGGAGTACATCGAGGGTTGGACAATGGACCAACGTCGCGTCCAACGTTGGTCCCACATCGGAGAAAGTATGTCGGAGTGATGTCCGATTATGGTAATTTTGACCGCCTGTCATGTCTTTGCTGATGACGGCCAGCTTTCGACAGCTCACCGTTGATACAAGGTGCGTGTGGTCTAGGTGATTCAATGTCACCGATATCTCGAAATTACATCTGATATATACCGATTTTAGGCTGAAACTAGCGCAACCACTTTTTATCGGAGCTTTGTGGGATCGCAAACGGTGGTGTAGTGATGCGCCGACCGGTGCTCGGGTCATGAGGGTCGTCTCGTGGGTCCAGCCCCTCAAATATGGCACGAATGACCTCCGCGTTATTCCAGCATGCATTCATCGCAGCAACGATGGGAGAGATAAGTATTTTGGGGGTGAAGGAAAAGAGGAAGAGTGTCCCACCCCGTCGTCGATCATTTTTTTCACGTGGTAGTGTCATTCAGACATTCTCACGCTGGTCCCTGTCTTTCTCTTGCTTTGAAATTTGAATAATTGATATCGAGTGTACCCCGGCTTTGTATATTCAAAGGGCCCTCCGGGCATTCCTGGAACCAAGAATCCAGCAGTAGTTCTTAGCCTTACTTTGAGCACTGGTTTGGGAAGCGGGCGGTGCTCCGCGCCGCCGCGCCGGCCGCCCAGAATTGCACGTGGTGATCCTCCCAAAGGGGTTTCACTCTCAATAAGGAAATGTTCGCGTTATGTAATATCGGGACACACATTTTCAAAAGACTTTTTGGAGACCTGAAACCTAAAGGTTCCAAGAATAGCCATGCACCCACATCCAACACTCATGTGGAATTGCAGCCCAATGACTTAAAGGCCATTCTCAGCCTGTGATGAATGCCCGCTGCGTATTCAAATGGTCCGCTGCTACGCATTAAGGTGCGAATCGTCGTTTTCTTGAGACTTGCCCCAAAGATCCTGTACAATACCATGTATAAAATTAATTGGCCTGACAGCGTCCCGCTCAACGGTGGCTAAATTCCTCATCAAGTCGCCGATCCCGACATGCGGCTTGCGAAGGATACAGAGTGAGTCCCCCACTCCGAGTCTGTATGTGTTCAGAACAAATCTCCGCCTGCACTGGGTCGTGAAACCGTGGGAATTCCACACAACCGGCGCATGGATTCATGCGCCATCTATGTGAAAGTATTTTCATGCATTTCGGAAATCAGTTACATTATTTAGTGCTTGAATATATGGATGAAAGCCACGCTAAAGAGGCTGAAAGCGGAGGTAAACAGTTCATACGGTTCGCGAGCCCCAGTGCCGACACTCTTGACGCATCCATTGGATTGAACAATCCGTAAGTGGTTTTTGCATAACAAGATGGGAACGCAGCCAGCCATCGCATTTTTGAAATTTGAAATTTGTCGTAGTATGCCGAAGACGCAGACCAAAATCAAAGCCTGCTCTCGGATTTGAGTTGTAATTTTTAGAGACTGAATTGGAGGGAAGTCGATTTTGCCAGGGGCCGGAAAACAGACAATGCTTTCGTTCATCGTAGTCATCCAAGCGCACGAAATGATGCGTGGCTGCCGCAAAGGGCCGAGGGCACAGCATACTTAGTTCGAATATTGGTTCCTTCTCTCGTAGCTATACGAGTCCGACGGCAGGTTGGCCCACAGCTGCGGGCGCCAGATCCTATCAAATTTTTCATAGCCAGCCGCGATTCACCAAGAACCAAGACAACGCAAGCTGTCGAACTCTCTTCGAACTCAAGCCCAATTCAACGCGTCGGTCCTCGGGCACGTGATCGCGTTTTTTTGATGTGACGAGGGCGTGACCACCGCTTCTGTCTTTCACGACAACTCGCATGGACAGGACGGACTGCTGTGAGTCACACTGGAGGGTCTCGGGATGGAGAAGAGTCTTTGTATGAATGTCGCTGCTTCAGTCTCGTCGCGCCGACAGGCCTCTGCAGCGCAACTCCTCACTAGTCACCTACATCGCACTGGCATCGTCCTCCTTAGTGTCAAGTTTCTGCTCGCATTGAAATTCGAGATGAACCGTCTTGCAATTTTCTCGGGTTCGGACCTGACTGCGGCCACCCGCTCGCCTTCTCACTGGACCTCGTATCTTATCCGACGTCCTTCCACGGCCTTCCGCACCGCCGCTGCCCACGTCTATGCAAAGCCCAACTGCTTTCAAGTCTGACGTATGGGGCGCCACATGTTTGGAGTGTCATCGCCATACACGGTCGCAGCCGGACGCGCCTGGCCCATTATCGGTGTTTTAACCGCCGCCGCTAGTATCGCTTTGCTTTCTGAGGGTACGCGCCACAATTGCGAGGCCCGTATCATCGCCTTTCGTGACGAATGCGAGAAGCGGGGGATGGCATGGATGAAGTGCATGGGGCGGAATGCACGCGGTGCGAGCGCTCGCTTTTCGGATACTGTACATCCCACGTCGACATTGGGGATACTTCTACCTTGCCCACTCCCATTTCGATGTCCTTGCGCATATTCGGCTCTTCTCTCCTTCACCACTTCCGTTGCACCTCGAGACAAGACCCAGCTGCGCTGCCCCCGAATCTCCATCCCATCCCCGCTCCCCGCCTCCTCCGTCTTCCTCCTCATGTCGCCAAAATTACAATACGCTGCCGCGGCGGCAGCCGTTCTCCATGTGGAGCCCGATGTGTGAGAAGCAGGAGTAACGGACGTGGCGGACGGTGCAATATGTGGGATGAGTCTGCGCCTATACTCGTGGGGAGCGGACGGAGAAGGAGGTGACGCTGGGCATGGGCATGACTTCGTCGCGCATTTCCTTCACGACCGCGGAGCAGGGAGGGGACGAGGACGAGGATGGGGAGAGAACGCCGCCGTCACAGCGCATCGGTCTCAAGGACACACTGCGACATCCGCGGGCCGCAGACCTCGGTGGGCACAGGCGATGGGAATGGGCATTCATCTAGATTACCGATGCATATTCACGCGTACTCCGACTCCGGCGTGCTCGTCGCTCCCCCGCTCCCACGCTTTCCCGGTCTTCAGCTCATTCAACTCATTCATGTACGCCCCGCTGCCCGCCCCGCTCCGCCGCTTCCCCGTCTTCGTCCTCGGCACCTCATTATCTCTCTGCCCCTGCCCTCGCTCCCTCGCCGCGAGATGTGATGTGCTTACTTCGGGTACTTGTCCGTCTTCTTTCCCTCCTCACATGGCGGATGCGGACAGGGAAGGAGAAGCACGCATCCGCGATATACTTATCACACGAAGGGCGGGACCGGGAGCGAGAGCAAATGGAGGAGGGCGAATGCGTGCGGGATCTTCGGCAGTACCATACCTCCTCGACGCCCAAGTTCGCGCGAGGTCGAGCTTAAGGTGGGTCACCGTGGGTGGCGTTTGTCTCGCGCGAGCACGGCGATGGGCGGTGCTGCTTGCAGGTGCGGATACGGGGACCGGAGCAGAAAGAGGAAGAGCGGAGAGGGGACGGCGAAGAGCGCGGAGGCGGGGTGGAAGCGGAGGGAGGCAGAGGCGGAGATCCGTCTCAGAGAGAGGGTGGAGAGTAAGAGCACGATTGTCTCGCACCAAGTATGTGTTCCTTGCGTGTCCTGCACAGCATGATGCTAACGCACGCACGAATAGCTGCGCATCCTCATCCTTGTTCTCGCCGACACCCAGTCCTTCTCCCCCTCGTTCCCGCCATGCCGCGCAGGAGGTGTCGGTAGAGGGGTATTGGTATTCCAGCGAGGGGTCCGACCGCGTTGTCACTCCTTGCCACCACCTGCCTACTCCTGCGACGGGACGCACTCTGCCTACGCGCACCAGCGAAGCGTTGGGTACGACTCCTGATCCCGGTTACGACTCCTAGTCCCGCCGTGTCGTTTTCCTTCGATGAGCTTCTCCGAATCCTCGCCGGCACCGTCATGCTTTTCTGACCGCCCAGCCGCTGCTTCCTTCGGCGCGGGAGGCGAAGGTGTCCATGGAGAGGCACCGCTCCTCATCCGCTCGTCTTCCCTTTCATCTTCTCTTTCGAAGAGCTACTCCCGCCACCACTGTCGACACCTACCCCCACCACGGCTTGCATCGCGTACTGCTGGTGCTCCCCAGCGAGCAGGAGGCGCTGCCACACGCCGTCGTCGTCTCCCGCCACGTCGTTTTCCTGCAAGGAGGTACCATCTACGGCATGCGTGGCGGCAACATGCTGATGCTCCCCGACGCGTACGAGGCGCAGGCGTCCATGGTGGGTCCAGCGGCTCCTCGTCCCTTGAGCATCGTCCCAATGTCGACACCCACCGCCCGCATCCGCTGCCTGCCTGAGCGCGAGGGAGGATCAGGCTGAGGAGGAAGTGGGGAGAGGAGAGGGGAGGAGTCAGAGTCGGAGGAAGAGTACACGAGAAGGAGGAGAAAGAGGAGGAGCGCGCGGGCATGTACGTGAGTCACGGTGAGGGTGGGCGGCAGCAGTGGACGGGCGCGGTGCAGAGACTCGGGTGCGCCACGCGCGCCTGTACGCAGATGGAATTTCAAGGGCGTACCATTTTTTGTCTGTCGATGAGTAAGTGAGCAACCTACACATAGATTGTACGCCCATGAGTTCAAATTTCACATTTCCGAACTGTCCCTTATATTTGCATGATTTTTCCAAAATCTAACCTCAATCAAAGGGAGGGATATCAGTCACGTAAACGGTTTAACTTGGCTTTGCTGGAAAAGAAATAGCTCTCAGCTGTTTGATTAACGAATTTTGACTCGGACCATTGTAGATTATTTTCTTTTTTCTTATTCAACCACAGCACGAAAAGATCCCCGACCATCTAGAAACCTTGGTCTTTGAGTACATTTGAGGGTTTCGTCGTTGATACTGGCGAGCCAAGAGGGGAGTACCACGCAACCACAGAGCATATAAAGTCGGTTTGTACCACCAGCCAGCGTCACTCGAAACCGAAGACCAAATGCAAGTCTAACATGACGTAACGATAACGTGCACTGCGAAATAGTAGACACTTGCTTTTGCGTTCTCGATCTCGAAACACGGAATAGATGTTTGGATTTGACATACAGAAATCAGAGACATAACAACATCACCACCTACGACTTCAGACTGTATACGGAGCGGCAACTTTCCTCAAGACCCCCTCAGCGAAGTAATATCTTCTTGCTTGAAGTCCGGCGGTTGTAGATCCTGTTCGTATGCCTCAAAGAGGCCCCCGGCCGTCCGGAATCCATGTTTCTCGAGTTGATCACGGAGCTCCGTATCGATTTCTAACTCCCCCAAAGGCAAAGGCGTCTGTAGGAGCAGTTGGCGTCGAGTCTTCTCGTCGATGAAGAAAATGTGGCGCGGAAATATGTTGGCTTCCCCAACTCCGCCTTGTCCGCCTTGCTTTTCTGCGTAGCCTCCTGCACCACCGATGCCGCCTTGAAAAAAATAGTGAGGCTGTATCAACTACCAAGCGTGAATGGTGACCACCGTACCAGCAATTTTACTGAAGAAATCAACATATAATGCAGGGATTTTCGTCGCCGCACCCTCGCCACCAGTACCACCTAGCACAATACCCGGTCCACCGACTTCTCCTTGTCCACCTGCAAAATTTCGATGTGAAGGATCCATCCCAGAATGAAGCTGCACATACCTAGGAGAATACGTTGAGGAGCAGGACTCGTGTTCACTCCTGCTGCAACCACTTCTGGTGGTTCAGACGTTCCAATCATACCATCAATATTGAGACGTTGGGAAGTGGGATCCGTGTTAACTCCTGTTGCAACCTCTTTCGGCTTTTCAACGACGCCTGAACCACCTGCACCACCAGTGCCGCCTCCAGGAAGTATTAGACAGTGGGCGAGCGTCACGACAAAAAGGCTTACCCCTGATGACACTAAAGTGCTGGGCATCTTCGATCCCAATCTGAGGTGCCTTGCCAGTCCCACCAGTGCCACCTTTCTCAAGAGCGTCTCCGCCAGCACCTCCTGTCCCTCCTGTGAAAGTTCGAGATAGAATTTTCACAATAGTAGGTTCCTTACCGGAGAGCTCAGGTGCGTACCCACTTTTCGTAGATGTCAGTTCGATGTCTGGGTACTCCAACGACAACATCTTTTTCATAGCCCACTTGAGTTCGGCGATGTGTCCAACTTCGAGGTGTAGTTTCTTCAGCTGGGTTTCATCTTCCTCGAAGAGGGCGTTGATTTTATGATATTTTTCACCGATGAGCCGTTGGCAAATTTCACTGCCCAGACCGTATTCTTGGCAAAATGTAGTTGTGTCTATCCACCGAAGCCGGGCTTTCGCAGTGTTGTCGATATGTACGGCTGGCGCTTCTACAACCAGGCCCGCACCAACGCCGCCGGTCCCACCGTCAGCTGTGACGATCTCAAGATCAGTTAGAAGGCGGACATCCACGAACCAACGTACGCTGTTCCGGCTGCTTCGGTAGAACTGAGAAATGGCGTCAGCTTTGGACAACAGAGGAGTTGAAACATACCAGATGCCATATGAGATGAGTTTTGGTGGAACCCGTGCGGAGGACAAGCCAGATTATATAGCTGTGAGAGGAGGAGATAAAAATAAGACAGATCAGTGTTCGTTAGACACGCGGCTTTTTATCTACGTCATTTCGCCAGCTATTCGTCCGCTGTCCTCGGCCATCCGTGCGTTTTCGCCTTAGATGGATAGATATTCCCATTGTCCGAATACGATGGCGATCACCGCGGCTAGCAGGAAAACACGACGATCCCCCTAAATGTCATCTCTGCTGTCGATAGAAACCTATCGAGACCTGCACTCTGAAGCTGAGCCTGCCCAAGCTGCGTCAAGGCCATCTAGCAGAGGCCAACCTCTGCACACAACAGGTATTGAAATCTTCTCAAAAATAACAAGATCTTTAATACAACTCGAAGATTAGCGCCTGCACGGCCTTGTAACTATTCCGTGGGCATGGGACCATCGATTCATAACAACGGATCCAGGAAACTGTATTCATGTGGGACCAAGAAGCGGAGGACAAGGTCAGAATCGCCGAATACCACGAGATAGTAGCGTGGATTTTCTATTGGTGGGGGCTGCGTGGAATTCGGGCGTCTGCGGGTTGACAAGCGCATGAGGAAAAACGGCATGCCAAAAAAATATACATCTCATGAGCACAACGAGTCAACCGTCGCACGCAATGGCGCGGGCCGCATGGCAGATCGGACATCGATAGTATTCTTAGGCTTGTCCTTTCCTTTTGCGATAACGAGGGGCTGCTCGGCCACTCTGCGGCCCCGCATCCTCTTCTATGGGGTTGATTTTCACCTTCCAGGATTGAGTATCGAATTTATTAATGGAAGAAAAGAAGGCTGACCCATGACCACAGTCTCGATGAAAGCGGCAGGATGGCACGCACGATCGTCCCCGGCACAGCAGCATTCTACCAGGCACGAGGAAGAGGACCCGTTGTCTCCCTCGGAAGAGTAGAGGATCGCGGAACGTCGGGATGCAGGGGGCGTGCGCATCGAGAGTGTACGCACAAGCACGGGCGGCGGATGCGATTCATGAAGCATGGGCAGTATCGAGAGCATCTACGGGCAGAGGCGTGCGCCCCGCGGTGTTGTGTGCTGTCGCTGGCGGACAGTAACTGGGAAATAGGGGGGCATGATGGCGAGGACCGCAAGGAGGAGCCGCATAACACTCTACCAACAGCTCCTGGGCGGGGGCAAAGGCTAGACAGCAACAAGCTTAAGGAGGAGTGGGTGCTGGGGAGGGGCAGTATGGTACGAATAAGGCGACCACGGGGAACTTGATGCATGCGTCAGCATTGAGGGAGTAAAGAATGGAGAAAACGACTTACTCCTCCTCCAAAGCTTTGATGAGACAACCCTCTCCAACCCCAAGAACGATCTCCACCGCACATACATGCTCTGCCCTCATCGCCCTCGTACACGTCGTCCTCAGTATTCCTTCACCTTCCTCCGCGCTTCATTCTCATCCTCGGTCGTTTACACCCGCAAGCTGCGCTTTCACCACTGACCACCGCATCCCCGCGCGGACTCGCAAGCAGAGCACGAGCAGACCGCCGCCCGTACCGTAGGAGGGTTCCGGTTTAAACCGTGTCATATCCTATGAGACCCTTGGGTTTAAACCGGTTTGAACCATCATGGTTTGAACCATGCCTAGTTCTCCTATAAAAGTTGGCTCTAAACCATCATGGTTCCAACCGGTTTAAACCACTAATGGTTCTAGCTGGTTTAAACCGTGGTTGGAACCGGTTTAAACCACTGATGGTTGGAACTGGTTTAAACCACTGATGGTTGGAACCGGTTTAAACCGTGGTTGGAACCGGTTCAAACCGTGGTTGGAACCGGTTTAAACTGCGGTTGGAACCGGTTTAAAGCACTGATGGTTCTAACCGGTTTAAACCGCGGTTTGAAACAGTTTAAACCATCATTCTTTGAACCCAAGATGTTCAAAATGTAGGGTTTTTTTTGCTGACACATGAAAAAAGTTTGAACTGGTTTAAACCATGGTTCGAACCAGTTAGATCTGTGCATATGGTTGAGATTGGGTTCATCATGCTTGAACAGCAGGGTTTAAGACAGATCTCAAGAAATGGCATCAGCAACAGCAGCAGATACTTGGCCGCCAATCACATCAACCTCTCTTGATTCTATCTGTTGCTTGCTCATCCTCCTTTATGGTGCAATGTCCATCTTGATTTTGACCATAATAGATGTCTACCAATCGCGTTCGCTGCCTGCTCAAAAGACCTCTGTACCCGAGAACTGGACACTCCACTACAGTATCTCAATGCCCACCCCGATGAATGCCAGCTGCTCAATCGACGGTTTGGGACTGCCTGATATTTCCGTGCCTTCCCTTCCCTCCTGTGTGTCGTCACATCACCCACCACAAGACCACAAGCACCCACATCAAGATTGGGGACTGAGGCCTACGCAAGATTTATGGTGCACCCTCTGCTCTCAAATTTTCAGCCTTCCTTTGGGGGCTATGCAGATTCAAATACCGTCTTGTCTCTCACCTGGCCAGCATTTGAGTTCAAGTCTTTCAACGCACCGCTGCAGCTCTATGGTAAATTGTGCTCGCCAAACTCGACTTGATGGTACCCATTGATGGTGTTTGTAAAGACTGCCCAAGACTAACTGTTGCTTTATGGTTGACTCAAAGTGAGTTGTATTCAAGTTGGCCTATTTCCAGGGGTGCTCACCCAATTCTCAGTCTTCCCTACATGTCTGCGCTGTGTGGCGGCTCAAGAAAGTGTTTCTGGTAGAACCTCTCAATCAACTTCTTACGAGTTCAATACTGTCCAGATGTCCTCTCATCACTTGCTGGTCACTGTACCATTCAATTACTTCCGCCCGTGATTCCAGTCCTGCGCAATATACACTTATTGAACATTGGGAACAGGTACAAAGGTTGCTCATGATCCTGCTCTGCTCAATATTAACACAATTATCAGCCTCGTTCACGCATTTACTCGCTGTTTTACATTCTGGGATTTGTGGTGATGTTTAGTAGAAGCCACATTTTTGGAATCTGAAAGGACCTACATAGGTAACGCCGCCGATAGATTTGACCAATATGAGTCTGCGCCCTTCGTTGCATATGTCATGTTTGATTGAATCGTACCGCAAGATTATTTTGAATTGAAATGAGATGATTTTTTTGCACTTTGGAAGGCTGGCACTGGAGCATAGCAAAGGCACATCTTGTTGCAATGATTGCATTAGGCTGTAACCCAGAAGACCCTCAGTTTGAGTATCCAGAGTTGAAAGATCAAGATCTATGCACTAAAAATATTGATCAACCCCATAATCTGGGTGATGGAGGGAAGGTTAAGGGTTGGATTTGGTGGAAAGGCAAGCATGGAAACTTGTCCGACCCAGAGGATGCTGAATACACATTGGGTTGTAAGTTTGTTTGTGTTTTGAATGTCTGATAACTAAATATTGTACAGCAGTGGCACCACACTCAGGCAGATATGGAGCACTGGCAGGAGAAGGTTGAAAATCTTGCACAAGAGTTCCAACGAGCAACTCAAGGTTTCACCAAAATGGAGACCTTTTGGATCACCCTTGCTGAAGATCACAGCAATGATCCAGGCAAGCAGGCTTATGCATTGAGGACTGCAAATATGTATGGGCAAATGTGTGAGGATGTGGAGACGAAGTTTGCAGATGTTGGAGGTACTTGGTCCAGTGCGGGGGTTAGTCTTGCCCAGCACATCAGAACTGAACAACCAGATGTGAGGACTGGGAGGCTGGAGTAGCAGAAAATAATTGAGTATAACTGTGGTTGTTTTCATTTTTCAACCAAAAAAATATAGATTTTGAACATGTTGAGTTCAAAGAATGGTGGTTTAAACCGGTTGGAACCATCAGTGGTTTAAACCGGTTGGAACCACGGTTTAAGCCAGTTAGAACCATCAGTGGTTTAAACCGGTTAGAACCACCAGTGGTTTGAACTGAGTTGGAACTGGGATGGTTTAAACCGGTTGGAACCATGATGGTTTAGAGCCAAATTTTATATGAGAACCAGTCATGGTTTGAACCGGTTTAAACCATTATGGTTCGAACCGGTTTAAACCCAGGGGTCTCATAGGACATGGGGCGGTTTAAACTGAAACCCTGCTGTTGCTGGCCGCCCACTACCACTGCGGCGCGAAGTCGGCGGGGGTAGCGACGCGATGCGAGGCAGTGGGGACGAGGTGCGTGGGGAGGAAGGAGGGGAAGGCGGACGGAGACAGCAGGCGCATGCGACGACAGGTGCGGGTGTGGTGTGTGCAGTGGGCAAGGAAAGGTATCCGAGACGCCAGGCATCCTTGACCATGGGCTTGAAGGCGTCGAGTCGTCGTGTGCACACCCACTTTACTTCCTCCATCCTCCCGAGCGTCGCGCCGACCCGCCGTCGTCCCGAGCGCTGCGCTGCGCATTCGCATTCCTCATCTGCGCTCCCCCCCGAAAGACAGATGGGCGCGCCCGCTCGAGCAGCGAGGCGCGCCTCTGGCTTGACAAAAATCTAGACTTTCCGTGCACCCTGAGACAAGACGACGACGCGGCACGCGTGCCCTTCGCCACTTGCCGCCTTACAATTGGGTCCCCTCGCCACCCGCGTATCAAGTATATATCCGCGTCCACGGGCAAGACGAAACCCGCAGCGTGCGACAGGAACTTTCTTTGGTCAAATCCTCTAACAAATCTGTTGAAAAATGCTATTCTTATGTTAAACTGGTTCAACCATTACTATTTTTTATCGGGTAGCTGGCCACCTAAGCATTTATGCATAATTATCTCCACCTGTAATCGGGATATCAAGCACATGCCATATCGCATTCAAGGCCTGCTTCCTACGAAGGGTTCCAGCTAATTTCCAGGAAAATATATGCCGAATTGATGTTGCAATGAATTTATTTCGGACGCGAGTACAACACGAGCAAATCACACCCTAACTGGCCACCCCCTGGAATAATGCACAGTGGACTTCTGGAGCGGCCACATGCACCAGGAATCATAAATGGGGATCATGGGGACGCTTGGAGATCATAAGGGTGGAGATGAAAGTTTTGTGAGCAGTGGAAAAATCTGTGTCAGTGGCACGGGACACCCCCGAAATCCTGCGTCCCGACTAAACGAGTGTCCCGCACAAAGAACATTGTTCAGAGGCCTAAATCAAGGTACGGGTGAATTCATGAGATGCATTGGAACATATCTGGATACCTAAATCTAGTGCAAAGAGCTTGCAGCAACCCCAAAAAATCCGAACATCTGAGACACAAAAATTAAGGGGTTGGGCTAATAGGCAGCGGTGTAAGGGAACGAGATAGTAGGAAATTTCAAGGTATATCCGAGGCAAATGCATTGCATCTTGATATGCCGTGTACCAGGTTCCAAAGTGCCGGCACAATAGTGTCATGTACTATAGGGCTGGCCAGTTGGAGCACCTTGAAAAAGTCGTACCACCTTCTTAATGGTATGGAGGACGCAAATCTGGCCCTTAGTCGTGTAGGTCTATGTTGTATGAATCCTGAGATGGATACGGACAAAATGAACCCAAAAGATTCTGAAACGACGAAGAATTGGTGGAGAACGGCGCAAGGCAAGTCCAGCAGGCGGCGGAAACGTAAGAAATTGATGGTCCCATCCCCGGGATCAAGATCAGACATGCCATAGCTGTCGATCAACCCATCACTTTCGGGTCAAATTTGGTCCAAACCTTCGTCATGCATTGTACTTTGATCCCTCATTCACCAGCAGAGAAAATCTTCAAGCATGCTGGCTGTGGATGCCAAGTGGCCAGCTAGCTAGGGTGGCCAGGTAGGCGATAAAAAATAGTAAGCTCGATCGTTCTGGCCGCTCTTCTTTATCCCGAAGTCCTTCTTGGAGCTACGAATTGAATCCAATACCTGGTTAACCCGTTCTTCTCAATTTCATGGGCACTTGTGACTCTTTTCTATGTCCAGAGGGTCTTCTGAGTCATGAAGCATGCGCGCAACTGGATGCAATACCTTGTTCAGCTGTTCAGTTCAAATAATCTTGCACCATTTTCGATGCTAGGAAGGGGACCTTTGCGTACACAGATTTGTTCAGAAATTTCCTGAAATAAATCTTTAACTCCTTATGCTTGAGGATGCACAAGCTGAGCCATCATCATTGCCATAATTCCACTGACCATATCTTTCTCTTTTCGAGCGAGTTGAGATGGTAGGTAACTAATAATAAACCAGAATGATGCGAGCGACAATATGGGTGTTTTGGAAACATATCAGAGCTGATATGAGTCCTGGAAGCTGAACAAAATGTCGAGTGTCTGCACCCATGATGAGACACTAGCATTGACATACGAAGTTGCTACAGCTTTCCAGAGTATCAATCAGGGCGCAAACACACACTGCTTTTAAGCACAGACCAAAATCGGCAGATACGAATTGTAAGGGTGGACAAGTGCTCCAAGACTTGAACCGTGAGAACGTGGGCGATAACATGCACTTGGTAAGTACATGGATCCCAATAAGATTTTAACATGCAGCCATTTTAAGACCATGTTGAACTCTGCTTGGGCATCTCGGCGGTCGGAGCGCAGTACATCACAGGTCGCCAAATCGAAGTGTCTGCATAGGCATCCTCCGAACATGACACAAGTTGATATTTCGCTGGTTTATTTCGCTCGAATTCACCAACAAAGCTAGCTGAACGGACGATTTGCGGCGAACTCATTTTGGTGATTTTCATGCATGCAATGTATGTACAATTATTCGAGGATATAACTAGGGTCAACTCTAATCTATGGTCGAAAAATACGAATTATTCCCTTCAGATTTAGTGGGACCATGTTCCACCTGACTTAGATATCTCCGTTTTGTTCAAGTCGGCAGCATGAAAACAAAATTTGAAAATAATGATTTACTCCCTCACCTTGTCGCGGAGATCTATGGCACATATACTGTCCAAAAATTAATCAATGGTTACATCACCGTGGTTACAGGGTTTTTGGTTGGATCTGGGAAGGAGTTGGGCTGATAAGAAGGTGTGTTACTGGGAGTGTTAGCTGTAATCCCGTCAGTTGACTCAGCTGTAATCTTTTATGTTCAGAAGGCTTCCTCAAAATCAGTTCTCATTCATTTACCAGCCTAGGAGAGCTTGGACCGAAATTGTAAATAAAGAGCTGTCAACAAAGATCGTTGCAGAACAAAATCTGGCCAGTCATGGCACGCAATCCTGGTCAGCCAAAACCTTTGTTTTTATGTTTAGAAGGCTTCCTTCAACTCAGCCTTCGTTCATTTAACAGCCCCAGAGAGCCTGGACCCAAATTGTGAATAAATAGCTGTCAACAAAGATTGTTGCAGAACAAAATCCGGCCAGTCATGGCACGCAATCCTGATCAGCCAAAACCTTTGTCTTTCTGTTTAGAAGGCTTCGTTAAGCTCAACTTTCATTCGTTTAACAGCCCAGGAGAGTCTGGATCCAAATTGTGAATAAATAGCTATCAACAAAGATCGTTGCAGAACAAAGTCTGGCCAGTCATGGTCAGCCAAAACCTTGGTTTTCATGTTGAGAAGGCTTCCTCAAACTAAGATTTCATTCATTTAACAGCCCAGGAGAGCCTGGACCAAAATTGTGAATAAATATCTGTCAACCAATATTGTTGCAGAACAAAATCTGGCCAGTCATGGCACGCAGTCCTGGTCAGCCAAAACCTTTGTTTTTATGTTTAAAAGCCATCCTTACACTCAGTTCTCATTCATTTATCGCGCAAGAAGTCTGTTTTTGTCCCAAAGGTACGGAACTTTAGCCATGAACTCATCACACTTATTGCCGGGGACGTCCTTCTATGGACTATGAAGATGAGACACCCAAGCAGTCCGTTTTTTCTGCCAAGGTAATGAATACTTACTCGTTGGTGCGATGATTATTAATATTCCCCTCCCTCAGATTCCCGCGGACCATGTTGAAGTTACTTTGGCGGACTTTCCTGTAGTACGTGGCTCTGTTGTGTAACTGGCATTTTCCTCACTGTGTTCGTCTCAGCATGGAGGGAGTAAACCGAAAAAGAAGAACACTAATTCCAAGGTGAGTGGTTGAGCCTTCATCCTCACCATCAATATTTCAAGCTCAGGGATCGCACAGAATCAGAAAGAGGCCCGCTCACCACTGAAGCCCACCCACAGCATGAAGACCCAGGGAAATAAATGCCAATAATCACATTCATCTGTCCCATCCCAACAGTCCAAATTGCATACATGATACCACAATCCTATTTCTCTTTAATGATATGTCCTGGTAGAGTCCTCTTCTCTGAAATGTTGCAAGGTTGATTTTGCACCTGCGTGCGCACGCTGCGACAGGGTGTGGTGAAGAAGGTACGGGCAAGGGCTCGACGAGCCAGGGAGGCATGCTTCCATGACGAGCTGGGAGCATTGTCGGTGGAGGTTCCTCCCGGTGCGCGGGTTTTCGAGGAAAATTTCATCTTACGATCGTTGATTGTCCCCAAAAACCTGGGTATTTCACCATATGTATATTATATATGCCTTCTCTCCATCCTAATTTTTCCATTTTTGGACCATATCTCGTTGATTTCGGTGCAACGACCATCAGAAGTTTTGATTAATGCTCTCCGAATGCGGATATTTTTGTTTGCTGTCCAGCACGGCGACGAGCATACAATGTAATGGGCTGATGAGTGATTGTCATGGCTGCTGCTTACAAAACATGCTTCTAACATATATGTGGCACCTCTAATTAAAAGTCCTGCTATAGAAAGTTGACACCTCTAATTAGAAGTGGTAATATATTATACTGCCAGCCTCTGGTGGTAGATGTCACATAGTCGCAACGGCATTGTGCCATCGTTTCGCCGAGTCGCAATGGCATCTGCTGCCGATTTGCGGCTCGCGAAAGCATAATGTTCGTATATCTTACATAAACACTTAGAGGAGGCTGGATCTCATTCGTAACTATTGTAAAACTGTATATTATATCTGCAATAATGAACTACAATTTGGGATATATTTAGCAAAGTAATGAGATCAATCTAACAAACGGCTTTGTTGAGTGCCATGCGCAAGTGCGTGCCACATGTGTGTAACGCACTTGGTTTTCGAGTGCGCCGTCCTTTGCCCCCAGTGTTTGGATTTGTATCAAGAGGGTCTTGGTGAACTCAACCGCACACATGTCCCTAGGAAATTATGCTCAATGTCCAGACTGCCATACCACTGGCGACATGTGTTTGACTGGAAATTGCTGGCCGCAGCCTCGGTCAGGTCCTAAGGAGTCGTGTTAGTAGGTATACACAGCACGTTGCGGGCCATTGTTGGGCCGCCTTGAGGCGCACGCACAGGCTCTACGCTGCAAGGCAACGGTGCCGCATGTCCAGCCCACTTGCTTGCAATTCCCCCGCTCTCGCTCGAGTACCAGGGGGACGGTCGCAGCGGGTGCCCGCGGGACACTGAGGGCAATTGTGGGGACCACCGTGATATATGATGATTTGCGCGCCCATGTCAGCGGTGCGCGGCACCATCAGTGCCACGGCGCCAGCAGGGGGAACAACTAGCGTTGCTGACACGGTGGTATGGGTCCGTGGGGGTCGTGCGGAGGGGCCATGACGCTGTGCGAGTCTTGCAAGTCTACCCTGCTCCTTGTGGCTGTCACCTATACTGTGTGGCAGTACGCAGATACACAGGCGCTGTGGCATTGTGTGGATCATGGCGGCATTACAGGGTGCTGCACGGGGCGCATCTGAAGGGTGCCTACGCATCTGAGGAGGTGCCAGTGGCGCGCGGGGGACGGTGTGGACGCATGAGTGACGTGGCACCTGAGAGGTGCTTTTTGCACAAAAAACTGAGTCAAATCCCCAAGTGAGTATTCCGAAAATTCGAGATACATGTGGGACGCACGCAGAACCTCGAAAAACCCGATTCCCTGGCCGTTTAATGCATGAGATGGTTGAATGCGATCATTCCACTCCAAAAAACAGCATTTTGAGCCCTACATTGGTCCCAGATCCAAAAGGAGGGGGTAAATACCATCTGATAGGTCTTGCGGAGGATGCAGACCATAAAAAAGCAGATTGGTCAGCGTATTGCGGGTTTGCGAGCCAAGAGATGCCACCACGTAAAATTACTAGTTGCAGGGCATTTGTTCCAGCAGAAAGACGTAGGGAAGGGAGAAAGCGGTGCTACAGCAGTCGGAGATCACTTTATTACATCGAAAAGGGAACCAAGAGTCCTGCAGAAGGGTGTGTGCTGAAAGACAGTGCTGGGGAAAGGTAAGAGCGTCACATCTGTCACACCGGGTCACAACGCCGAAAGAGGAGCAACAAAATTTGCATCGTTGAGGAGCGGCACCGACTCTTGGAAGATTTCGAAGAGAGGGATAATTTGGGAATCACTCTCCGAAGTCAGGTACATGGAAAGGCCACACAAAACTTGGTGGCACAATGGGCCCAATAAAAAAATATAAACCCGCTCGCATCAGGTGCGTGGAAAGGATCGCGAAATTCGCATTTGTTCACGGCTATTGTTCAAGTTTTAACAATTGATAAAAAAGAGATTTTTTTGAAATGTGTTTCCCTGTTTTGTAGCCCGCATTAATCCGATACCACACCGAACTAAAACACGACATCGTAGAAATTACTGAGACTATTCCAGAGAGGAATGTGGAAAGGAATACAATTTTTGTCCTTCACAGGGAGCTTCATGTGGTTTCTACATATTCTGAAGACAGAGATCTCTTCAAAATGCTAATCCAAACATTGTAGAATGCAGATCCTGGGCGCTGAACCTGACTTGACGCTAATACCGTTGATATATTTGAATTGGTGGGTGGCAGGCAAGTGGAAAGGAACACCGCACTTCATGTTGCATGTGTACCCTGGCACAATTTCCGAAGTTCTGGAATGAGGAAAATCACAAAAATGGTTTTCCCCGCTTTGAGGACTGCGCAAGTGACCGAATAGACGAAATGCTCAGGTAGTAAAACTGTGATTACCGCCGGAGTGTAGCTTTGGGGAAAGGAACCCAGCCGATGGTGTTCCTTCAGCTCCCTTGATCACTTTCATGTATTTTGACACATCAGAAAGTTCTAGAAGGATCCTCCCTACTTCATGACACATGCAATTTGAGTTCAAGTAGTTTCAGTCGAACTGCTGAACACGTGGATGAGGGGGTAGGTGCGTGGAAGGAACATGGAGTGCAAGTATGAAATTGAGGTGCGTTGATTTGTGTGCTCCGAACCACACTCAAACAACCAATTATCACCCAAATATAACCCAAGTCTTTCCGATATAAGCAGTGATGCCCACGGAAATACGACGAGGATCAGAAATAAGCCAATCAGAGGAAGCAAGAGCAAGGATACAGACGAGTGGTAATCCCTTGTACAGGGCCTAACAATAGGTTGAAGGGAGAGGTTCGTTTCAGAGAGGAGAATGGAACAGGTGGTGTGCTGCATATAGCTTCGGAAATAAGCACTGAAGCGATCTTGGTGTATGGCATGTCACTCCATTGAAGGAATAACAATACTGACACTGAGGGATACTAAGCTTCGCAGCTATAGCCACTCAAAGCGCACTATTCCTGCTCTACCGACCATCTGGAAATAAGACCAAGACGGTGGAACGAGAGTGGGTATAAGATTTAGAGCTTCTCAGCTGTGAAACCACAAGAGAGAGAAAGTGTGTGTGTTCGAAGACGAGGAGTGTATCGCTTCAAGGGCCAACAATAGACTATTCCCACAAGGATATATGCTCGAAAGGTTATTTCCCAAAGGTAAAGACACCAAGAGAGGGAGTTAGCAGAGCCCTCCTCCAGAAGTCCCAACGATGAACGATGATGATTAGACGATGAACAATAATGACAACAAGAGAGGGAGTTAGCAGAGGCCTCCTCCAGATGTCCGATGTCCGGTGGCGGTTTGATGGTGGCAGACCTCCCAACATGACCCACAACATTCCAATAAGCTTATTCCAAAAGCCTATTCCCAGCGCTCCACACACCCAACCAAGACCCAGATCCTTCCAAAGCTCCCTACACACAACCAAGACCCAGACCATCCCACCAAGCTTATTCTAAGTGCCCCAATGCAAGTCCCCCAATCGGAAATCCCTGCCTCAATGCAAAGCTTATTCCCAATCACTCCACACTATTCCGGAACAGACTCGGAATAACAACAGAAATAAGGGCCCAACACCATGTACAATCCAATTGCGCATGCAATGCTTCAGTGAGACCGAGACCTACCCCAAATCGCAGGCATGCGCCCACTAACTGGGGGGTAGGACCTCCTCCAACTTCAGACACTCCAGACTACTTATACAAAATGGTAAGCGAAATATCTATGAGTAATACGGCCGTTTATCCGTCGGAAAGCCTTCCGAGCTCATTTCCCATTGGTCCCCAATGTCCATGACCTTATTTCCATGACACCAAATCGGATTATTAAGGATGTAACCTTGATCTGCTGAATCAGACAACTCCAGCCTTGTCTCCCATTGGTTCCTGCACTCCAATGTGCAGCAGAGCACGTCATATGGCTGCCTGGAATCGTCTCCAAGGCCCAGGCAGAAGCCCTTAACCCTATGACTAACAGCAACCCAATTTCCAATCCATCTGCCAAATGATCTGAAGCCTTCCAGCTCTACAGGGATAAGTCTCCCTTGGGTTCTGGCTTCGGATCTGAGTTCTCTCAAGCCATAGCTTTCGATTGATACCCATTTCATAACCCTTCTACAGCCCTTCCCAATATAGGTTCTTATTCCCCAACAGTAACTCGGAAATAAGGATAATCCTATTAAATCATTCGCTTATTCCCGAACTCCTCCGGAATAAGCATCCCTGGCCCATGCATGTCTATCACAAGGAAGTTCCACTGTCCAAGTGAACAGAAATAAGCCTATTCCCAGTACTTCTGGCTTATTCCTTCGTGTGGGAATAATACCAGAAATAGTCTCTTCAGAGGTTTGTGGGCTACACATTCCTCTACAGTTTTCGAGGCGAGCACCAGCCAGTCCGCAGTGCAGTCACCTAACCTTTGCACTCGTTACTCTGTGATCCTGACCCAGCCAGCTATACCGAGACCATATACCAGCTCTCAGAAATAAGACCTAATCTGTAATCAGACTATTCCAAAACCCGCAAAATGTGCAGTGTTTAGGTATAGTTCAATTCCAGACAGTTCAGTGTTGTGCCCGGAAAGCTTCACATTGGTTAAGGATTGGTGTTTGAGTTGGTCCAGAGTTAAAACACCTGCACAGTGACTTCAGGATGCAATTTGGTGCCCAGCGTCTAATTTTCGCAACAAGCGCCCGTTTTGATGGTTTAATTCTATTGGCTCGATTGTGAGAAATAACCCCTCTTTCCTCCTCCATCATTTGAAAATATGGAGTGAATAATGCAGGATCCGTTCACTGGAAGTATGCAACCAAAAACAAGTGACATTGGGTTGGAACATGAGTGCAACCATATCGGATAAATTATCGAAGTTGAGGAAGGTGGGGTACAGCAACGATAAATAGAGAATGCACATGGTGTTGATTGCAGTCAAGTGCCAACCGGTCGGAAGAGTTCAGTGAGCAGCTCGCCGGTGAGTCGAGTATCTGTGAATGTTAGGGAATTGTCTGGGCACGAGGAATGGGCGCGGTGCGCAGCGGGCTGGTGTGGAATATGTAGCAGATGGATGAGGCAGTGCGGTGAGGCTTCGAGCTGAGGTAAAGGCGCGGTCAAGGCGCGATTAATTCAGATAGAAGAATGAATTATGTGTGCATAAGCACAAAATGGCACATTCTGCGCAGCTGCAGCTTACAAAGTGCGGCAAATAGACGGGAGGCAGGTAGCCAAGGGCCAAGGGGCAAGGGACAAGGGAGCGGGAGGCGTGTGCAGGGAGTGTTAAAAGGGCGCTGCTGAGGCGGGTGGGAGTTAAGAGGGTGCAGCTTAGGCCCTGATAACTGCTGGGATCCATTCCTGCTGCTGGAATATGTCCGGTGCATGCGCACAGGCAGCGGACACCTGGGGCTAGCAATAACGAAATAACGGTACCTGGAGACGTGGGCATGGTACACAAATATCCAGAAGCATGGAGTGAGCAGAGAACACGGAGGGAGGTGAATCCCGGGGCAGGAATAACATTTCCAGTAGGACAGGTAAACAAGCAACAGCGGGAAAGTAAGCCAAAAAGAATCTAGGAGACATACGGGTTGTATGAGCACTTGGTTCGTCCAGAATTTCAAGAAAAGGGGAGCTCGGGAGAGCCCAGTATTCAGCAGGAGCCAACCGTGATGGGAGCGTTGATTGCGAGTTCTGCGGTACAATTGAGGAGCTGTGAACACGGGAGCTTGAAGAACAAACGATAAAGAACATTAATAGCAAATTTCAGAGGAACTGGACCCCAAGAACAATTTTTATGAGAAATCCTGCCTGAGGGGCAGTGCCAACGCAACCTCAATTGTAGGACATCACCGACAATTTGAGGTGATTGGAGGAATTGGATACGTGGATAAGACCAAGTGGAGAGTTATTGTGAAGAGCCAGAGCTTCAAAGGGTGCTGCGGGCAAAGGGGAGCGGATGTGGTGGAAGAGAAAGAGTCTTGATGGGAATGTAACTCTTAGAGGAAGCTGGATCTTATTTGTAACTATTGGAAAACTGTATATTATATCTGCAATAATTAACTAAAATTTGGGTTATATTTAGCAAAGTAATGTGTTACAAGAACAACCCTTTCTCGGCCGTCCCGACTCGGTAAGATGAGCGGGATTGGGGAGTGGCTTTAGGGAGTCGTCAATGAAGTTGAATAAAACACTAGGAGAGGTACAGAATAAACTACGTCCTAGCTACTGTTTAAATACTGTGAACGAAACCGTGTGATACTAACTACTATAATTATAACTACTATTGTCCCGGTGGTTACCACGCGTTATTGTTCCGTCTGTCATGCGTCAACCGTTGCCTTCGCGCGAGGCATAGCTCCACTGTTCCCACGCCAATGTCAAGTCAACAATAAACATCTGTTGTCCGTTCCGTAACCATGTGTCCATGACTAAAGGCATGCGCTCTGTGTGTGGCGCCAAGTTCCCATGTCTTTAAATAAGACCTAGAGGTACACACGTGTCAAACGTCGTCATCCTCGGGAACTTCTTCGATCGTCGGGAGGGCGCTTGATGGCACTGATGGCGTTGTCACGTGTTGATCATTGATCGGATCAAAATGCTTGAATCGTGACATAATGAGATCAATCCAACAAACAGCTTTGTTGAGTACTAGTGCCACGCAAGAGGCGAGTGATCATAGCCGATCAAACACTCACCTCTTTGACAAGCCCCCCCAAAAAGGAAAAAACGTAAGCAAAATGTGATGTAACTCCGGCGTACCTCCTCCTCCAGGACCTTGAATACTCACCGAAAGGCTGATCGGTGGGTGGCTACCCCCCCTATTGGGTGGACCGAGCATCCGATTCTGATTTTTTCTGATTTTTCATGATCAATGGTGGATCAGGAACCTCAAAATCATGCTCTCTCCTAGCTAATTTTCACTTTTATGAAAAATCATTTTCAGATTTGAAATCAGGACCTCAAACTCGTCCCCAGAAGAGGTTGATGTTGTTTTCAAAATTTTCGCTCGCCTCTTGGTGCCAGGTGCAAGTCTGTGCCACATGCGTGTAACGCACTCGCCTTTCGAGTGCGTTGTCCTTTGCCCCCGGTGAAAGCATCCTGAAGTTACTCTATATGGGTTTGTTTGGATTGGCCAAGAAGAATACCAGGTCAAGTTCCATCTTGATATTAGAGAAGCTGTTAGATGTGAGATCTCCATTGGCACAGAAAGGAGGAAGTGGCTGTACACCCTGAAATAGTCTGTACCGCAGTCCCGACATCACGCGTGATGTATCAGCACGTGACCGTGCCCGTGTGACATGTTTGGTTTTCCCTTGCCACCCTGGTCTCCTGCTCTTTTGGCTTGCCATGACTGCTTCAATCCCTCGACACGACTGCCTCAAAACTTCACAGGGTATCTCCGATACCACCCAGGCCACTATCAGCCGCTCGCGACCAAATACATGGATTTCGCCTCTGCCACCAAAAATGCAGATAGTGTAGGCCTCAAAAGTGTCAAAAAGGTCTTGAACACCTGGTAAGCTCACTTGGGTTTCCATGGCCGCTCTTTATCCCCGCCCGTCGCACTTGGCTTTCACCTGGGACACAGGTGGGTGGGTAGTGGGAAAGCATTATGTGTGGGCTCCTTTCTCCCAGGAATGTAATCCTGATATCCCTCTGCCCTCTCCCAGGCTTTAATTCGTATTCCCATGGACCCGGGCATTCAGAAACTCGGGAAAGGTGCGTGACTCACTTGCGTTCTTTTCGTCCTTGGATTCCCTTTTAAGGAAATGCCTTTATGGGAACGGCACCAAACGGCAACGCGGCAAAGCGACAGATGAACAGAGCGATTGTTACTTCACGCTGGTGTTGGAATGGGCGCGGCTTCAGCACGCTGCAATAGGCCGAGGGCTAGCCGCAACCTGAAAAATTTGGGGTAAGCTGCATGGTTTCATCTATAGCGTTGTCAGGCTGACAACCACCACTTCATTCAGCTCATCACACCTACTCTTGTTCTTCACTCTCTGACTTTGCGAGTCAGTTGCGACTGAAATCAGTCAGTAATCTCGCCGGCTAGGCACTTCCCGCCGGGCCGCCGCACCCTACGCCCGCTCCTCTCTTCGACCAGTCTTGCGTTGCGTGCAAGGACGCTAGACTTCGGTTTCTCTCCTTTTTACGGACCCAGTTGGGCACTCTCATTTGACTGGCATTCCCGCACTGCAAAACTCGTTATCCTCACGTCACACTCAATGGACACAACTTACTTGGCCTTATTACTTTAGCTATTTTACTCTACGCCCGCTAAATATTCCTCCGTACTTCGAGAAGTGCCTCAAGGGTGCTCTACTATAATGGAATTTAAATGAAAGGAAGGTGCCATATCGTCGACGATTTGGAAAGATATTTTCCGGTGGTATCGGTGCTTAAGATATGGGTCACAGATTGTCCACCTTTGGCCTGTCAGTATATACACCCGCATAACAATAAAAAATGCTACCCACAATTTCATACATTTGGATCTTCGAGATGTCGTCAAGGTTCAATCCGGGGGAGAATACTCCGTCATGCCAAGTCCAATCCTTCGCATCCTCTGAATCCAATATCCCGAGAGGGGCATGAGTCGAACGCGTCAGATCGCCCAAAACATTTGGGGCACGTCGTCATTCGCGCCTCAGATAAACTGCCTGTCCCGCAGGAGCTTTCTGCATCCAACGGAAGTGACACAGAGATCTGAAACGCCGCATAGGATGGTTATGAAAAAGATAAAAATAAAGTAGAGCTGATATCGGACCATTTCTGCCTTGGACTCCCCGGCAAATGAGACGAAATGGAGCTGAGACGGTCCATCGTCCAAAGCGCGGAACCGTCGGCGCCCGTTCAACCTTCGGAACATTGAGTGTTGATTGATGCGCGAATGGTTTTGAACTCACGAAGCCAGCATTGAGTTTGAAAATACTATGCCATTTGGATGAATGCATCAGCCGTCAAGGAAAGGTATACCACCCAGAATGAACATCACATTTTGCTTGAATAATGAAAAAGAATGTCCAGACGACTGAGGAGAAATCAGGGCTGGAAGGCAACGGACCAAAGCAAGAAGAATTTACGGTCGGAGCGGGTCGTGAACTACCATTCTCATCTTCAATCGCAGAGCAATGGCAGTCAAGAAAGTTTACTTGCCAGAATTATTTGCATGATACTCGTAGCACTGTGCAGCAGAAAAAGAATAATCAATACACCTCAAGTCGATGGCAAGTTGTATTTTCCGACCCACCTCGTAAGCACTGTGGATTCTGGGAAGCCATGAGGTTAAGAAATGCAGAAGGCCATGGAATAATACCTACCAATACTCCAAATAATCAGCGTCTCCACCATGGCGCCAGACCTATAATATTTGCCCGTCAAAGCCAATTCCGGTCAGGGGAAGAAGGCCCTCACACGCACTGCGCAGACGCCGGCGACCGCAGCTTCCGCAGGAAATAGCACATCGACGTCGTTATCAAAATGTCCACGGCCAGCCCCAGCGAGAGGCCGGTCGACACCAGCCAGCGCCACTCGAGGAGAATTGACATCCGGCCGTAATGCAGCAGCAGTGCCATGCAACCCATGTTGGCGATGAAGCGTAGCCCGTTGAGTAGGCATGCGAGCGCCATGATGGGCCAACTCCCCGAGAGAAGGCGGACCCTATTCGCGAAGAAGGTCTATTTTTTTCGCGACGATTACATTGTGAGTGAATGGTCATAACTGAGCACAATTAGGACACACCTGAACGATTGTATAAACGAGAGAGGCGAAAAGGATTGTCAACTGTTCCGAGCAAGGTGGGCTGTTGATATATTCGGGCCGACCGTAGAATGTAACGGTTTGCGAATATAGCTGAGTAAAATTGTTACCCGGTTACTGTGGCTAGGTGGGCGGAAATGCTCACAGCGTGCCATGCGGATATCGTATGGCCGAGTTCCAGCAGCCTATCTGAACATGAGCGGTCACTTATTGGGAGTACTGTATTGCGGACCAAACGACTGCAACCTAACTGGGTGGATGAACCCCGGGTATTTGACACAATTTTCGCTTTAGACTAACCGTAGAAAGAAGGAGCACTGAGTCCCTGGAGAAACTTCGATAATACTGGTAGGTTTGCAGGGTCTCTATTCCGAAGAGGAAGGCCCCGAGAACTGAGCCAATCTCAGTTGCACCCAGGCTGCCGTTGAGCCCTGAGGACATGGCGATGGCGAGACTCGCGCTGTTTGAAAATTGACATCGCTACACCCGACTTGCTGAGCTTATATGCTGCGAGACAGTGTGGCGCGATGTCGCAAACAGCTGGCGGTCCAAGAGCATAACGACGATCTATCAAACTTGTCATAAAAGTAAATGATTTGGCGCGCTCACCCCGACGCATTCCAACTCAGCTGTTCCCACGTCAAATGGCAGTTCATGCGATTACTCCTGTGCTGCTGTGCGTAAGACCCGAATATAATTATTTCGAGGTCGAAAGGCTGAAGTTGAGGCCATAGACTATTTCGCCTGTTTCCTCTCGAGGACGGACCATGGCGTCTCCAGAGAAAAACCGTGGCCTTTGAAAAGCATCCTGACGGAGACCTCTCAAGAGATCTTGGACATGCTGTCGAAATTACTATCCACGTTGGTCGCGAAAATGTGGGAAGCGAAACGGCGGAATTTGAAAGCGAGTAGCCAGTCAGTCCAAGAAGTCGTACCTGGGGGGCGACTCGGGGAGAGGAAGGCCTCCCAGTGAACAGACGAGAAGAAAAACGCCACGCTGTCCAGCATTGCAGCAGAACGAGCGGGCTCGGGGTAAACTCAGAAAGTTATCATTGGAGTATCAAGTCAGGCGGTCTTGAGCAAACCGCGACTGCGACAGCGACAACGACGTGGCGTCGAGCGGGGGTAAACTTCGAAAGCTGTGGTGCGAATTAGTTGGTGGCAGGAGGTGGCAGGACTGCACGTCACGGTCTGTCACAGCGTTACTATGAAAGACATCGGAGGACGATCAGCTCCGAAAGGTGCAGGAGTGAGTGGGGTCCATGTTTTCCCTCGATCTTTACCTGCGGAATGTTCTCCTCCGGCTCACGCCGCGAGGGGAGTCTAAGCCAACACAAGGACCTTCCTTTTTGAGAACGCGCGGCAATCAGGGCAACACTGATCGAAGCCATTACATTTGATTTCCGAGAGGTTCGGAATCGCCAAAAAAGCTAACTCAAGTGGCAGCGTGGCGAGGCTCTGTGAGAGACATATTGAATTTGTGGGGGGTTCATTTGAATTCTGATAAAAAGATACATCATTCCAGTACTAGCTAGGTAGGTTAGAATTACATGGCACGGAAAGTCGGCAACATGGCTACAGAAGGTGGCAAAAAAATTCAAAGAAACGGAGGCAGCGTTGCATGGGTGACGGGTTGGAATGTTATCGGCTGCGGAATGCCACCAGTGAGCGAGCCAGTGGCATAGTACTAGCAAGTACGGTTCCGATGACAGCAAATTGGCAGGGTGGCATTTCTTGAATACACTTCAAGTGTTCGGGTCAAACTTCAGGCGTTGCACTAGGGATGACGGTGCTTTCGTGCAAGGAGGGATCAGCAAGGTGGCAGCATGCCAGTAGGAGTGGGGGAGACATGGAGGCAAAGTTGGTGGGATGGTGGTGGGAGGAGAAGAGAGCAGCCCTTGATGAATGCGCCGTGCAGTGTGCACCACGATCATGAAGTTTGATGCATGATAGGCGAGATTCTCAAAAAGGAAGGTCCCTGTGTTGGCTTCAATTCCGCCGCGAGGTACCTTTTAAACTCCAATGACTCCGATTGACCGTTCGGATGCCGGGCCCTGGCCCAATCGGCTAAGCCGGCTCCAGGCCGCCTGCTGCACTCCCAATATACTCACATCTCTTTTCCCCAAGGCTACTGAGCTGCTACCGTGCGAACGGCAAGATCATAGTTAATAATCAGTATAAGTCTTCAGGAGCCTCGATTCAACTCGAACACCCCGATAAAACTGCTGTGGAGTGAATATTAAACATATGCTTCTGGGCTCAACCGCCTGTACCACTTTATCAACTTTCACGGAAATACACCTAAAATTGAGCCAGAACTATTCATCCTGCCACTTCATTCCCCACGGCTGAGAGCCACTTGCCCCTTCTCCACCCACCACTTCTCCGCCTCCGCCTCCGCGTCATTCGCATTCCCATCGGCGTCATTAACACACTCCTCCCACTCGTGTGCCAGTGCCGTTTTCATCACGTGGCGCATGTTGTCGTCCCACGCCTGTTGCGCTGGCCCGTCCTCCAGGTGAAATATGTTGGGTTTCGCGAACGCCGCGAGCTGTGTTTCCGGCGTGCGATCATAGCGGATATCCTGGTACGCGCGCAAAAGTATATCCAGCTGTGTGCGATGCGACAGGTGTGAGATGAGGGAGCCAAGAACCGCGGCATCTTCAACCTAGGTCGAATGTGAGTTTCACGGTTGTTATAACACAGGAATGCACGGCCTACCGCGATTGCTGAGCCTTGAGCCCCAGTGAATATCCCGTATGCCCCAAACCGCCTCTAGCTGCCCGGATGCGCCCACCCAAACTTTGGCAGATTCGGGCAGAAATTTGGCCATATGGCAGATGGCGGCAGATAGTTCTTTGATCTCGAACTGCCGTTTTATACTCAATTCTGCCACTAATATGCCCGGGTCTGCTGCCCGCTGCCTACAGATGCCCTCCTATAATATTAGTTTTTCCTTGCTTCTTCCTGGATTCCAAATGGCAAATTCATGTTATTCAAGTAACTACAACAGGTCGTGCTAGCGAACATTTACTCACAGCACATGCAACCAATAACCCCAATTCCTGCCCAGGCCCCCTATCCATCGTATGCACACCAACCCTGAAGACAACAAGTAAGTGTACGCGCTGCATTACATGTTTGGGAGGACTGACCGCAGGAGAAGTTAAATCACATCTTCGCGAGCGCTAAGATAAACTGATGAGTGGAGGGCATGTCTGATACGGTAGAGACATACCATAAAATAACCATGTACTCGCAGTAGCCGCACGCGTCGATCTACAGGCGTAAGAGAATAAGTACCATACACCATTGCAAGCGGATACGACGCACCGAGCGGAATTCCATATCACAAAGTTCGAAGTCGCCGAGATCTGCTGTACTAGTTTCGGGTCGGATTGACACGACCACTGTCCGGCAGCGCAGCAGCGTCAGGAACGGGAAGGGCGGGGGCCGACATTCGCATCCTACAATAAAGGTTTGTGAACGGCCGCCGCAGCGCTGAAAAGAGAAAAAGGGCAGCGGGGAGAGCATTGACATACCCTGACAGTGGAACACCAGCGACACTGGATGATTTTGGCGACACTGATTTTCAGTGAGAGGCGAAATAAAGTGCAAGCTAATGCGCACCGATAATTACCATTCGCCAAGCCACTGTCGGCGACGCATCAGTTAACGCCTCTGTTGCGAGCCACCGAAATCTTGACCAACACACAGATCTGAAGCAATCGGTGTGGATGGGTGGACGAGGAGTATAGAGGGCGTACTATTGGAAAGCTAATCTTCAGGAAACACGGGAAATCGCGCGAGATTGAAGCGCATCAGTGTGGCACCGTAGTGTCGACAGGGAAGTCTGCGGTGGTGGTGAGGTAAGCCTTAGAACGTCTACTTACTGGACAACAGATAGCATTGTGGGGGAAGAACACTGTGAGGCGCGGATAGAATACTTATACCTAAACTCGATATTCGTCACGTCTACCCCCTCGATTATTGTTAAGTATGCTCATACATAGAGGATTGAGACTTCCACCGTTGAGAGTCTATATCAACCGCATACCATGTAGACTGGGATGAAGGATTCTCTATTCAAACCAGCGCGAAAATTGAGAGCGGAACAGCTAACATAATAGTTATTTCCCAGCTCCACAGCATGCACCTCCCCGAGGATCCCAAAAATCTCGCGTCTCGGAATTACGAGCTCGAATTGACGCGCCAACTTCAGAGCGGCACGTGGCCGCGTGTTTGACGTGAAGAGGCTGTGACCGGATGTGACCACACTTTGCTTCCAAACATTCATCTGAATTTACGACGGCTGCAGGACCTGGAGTCTAGACGAACTGCACCAATCGTATTCGAATATCATCGGGCCTTTCTCTTCTGAGTTCTTGCGTTCATCTGCCACCACCGAGGTCGACGCCGACGCATCTGGAGCTCTCAGCAGCGTGGAATGAAGCGCTATGAAGCGTTCTGCTCGCATTTGGGATCTTTATCGTAGACCGCCCCGAAGAGACGTTGCGAATTTTCCGCGTCAAGGCTGCCCGCACTCTCAAGCCCATCGGCATCTCATCCCACATATCCGTCTCATGATATATCGCCTGCATTTTGCGTGTACGCTCTGATTATCGTCTATCCACGGCCCCGCGCCTATGCGGACATCGTTAAACAGCCTTTTCCGGCCATAGGCGCCTCCCCCTTCCCAGCCTAGGAATTAAAGTGTGCCTTGCATTCTGCTCGATCTTCGTCTCCGTCCTCTTGGGAACACCTGAGCCCTCAGTATTACCACATCTCTACTAGTGGTGGCAAAGTTCGGTTCGGTTCAGGTTCGGGGTCATTCTGGCCGAACGCCGAACCTGAACCTCGCGTTCGGTTCAGGAACTCCCCGAACCTCGAACCTGAACGCGCGTTCAGGTTCGGTTCAGGTTCGAACGCGTTCGAACTTAAAAAATACCTACTCTCCAAAGCAAATAGTTTTTATAGCACCCAAAAACTGTGTGACCTTCAGACAAAGTATCCAAGTCCTACAACACATTTTAGGTGCCCTGTGGACTCACAAATTCAGCTTTAGAATAATTTCCCTTGGTCCAGAAGTCACATGATTTCATCTTTGCTGTCAAAATTCAGTGGGATTGCACAGAGTGTGGGTTGATGAGAACGTTGGATGTGACAGTGGAGTGATTTCCAGTATACCATACAGCACTCTCTACCCAAGGAATCATAATATCAGCCTAATCACGATGAAATATACCAAAAAGTCCCCCCCCCGGTTCAATTTCAGGTTCGGCGTTCGAACGCTTCGCAACTCCTCCGAACGCCGAACCTGAACCTGGCGTTCGGTTCAAGCCGGCGCTGAACCTGAACGCTGAACGCGGGTTCGGTTCAGGTTCGGTTCAGGTTCGAACCGATTCCTGAACCGGACCTTGCCAGCACTAATCTCTACGGTTCATGTACCTGTGCTACATCTTCGCTAAGGGCTTTCCTCTCTCGTCTCGCCTGGTGCGCACCACCGCAGCCGCAGCTCGACCAATTCCCACCGCGTCCGCGTCCGCACCATCGTCTTCCTGTTCTCGAAATTCCACTCTATCCATTTCCGCGCTGCGCGCTGTCCCTCCCTCCCGACAATCTCCATCCAGTCAAGCTTGCATCCTAATCCTAACCCCGTCTGTCTCTGTTCCCCGCCATCCACACCGCGCTCGCGCTGCGGTATCGCGTCTGCCTCCCGCAGCTGCCACTCGCCCCCACCGCGCCGTCTTGGTCCCTGCTATCCACATCGCGCTCGACACGCGAAATCGCGTCGTCCGCAACTGTCGCTCGCATCGCTTGCTGAATGTGGGCGCACGCTGCGCGAATACACACTCCCGTATGCGAGACGCGTGTGGCGCGGACGTACCCGCAAGTGCGGACATACGGAGGAGGAGCACGAGTAAATACCAGCAAGTGGGGAATGAGCACACGTGCCGCGTCGTCGTCTCGCGAGAAGGAGGTTACTTTCGAGCGCGCCAGGACCTTTCGAGTGCAGCGCCCGTGCACAGCGGTCATTTCGGGGAAGGTGGAGCGCGCCCGGTGCCAGGTTCGAGGAGGAGCGTATTCGGCCCGAGAAGCGGGAGAGGCGCGCCTCGCTGCTCGAGCGGGCGCGCCCACCGGTGTTTCGCGTAGGAGCGAATGCGAATACGCGGCGTAGGCTCTCGGGAGGATGGAGGAAGTAAACGGGGTGCACACGACGCGACTTCGGATCTCGACGCCTTCAAGCCCATGCTCAAGATGCCTGTCCTCTCGGATACCTTTCCCTGCTCACTGCGCACACCACACCCGCACCTGTCGTCGCATACGCCTGCTGTCTCCGTCTACCTTCCCCTCCCTCCTCCCCACGCACCTCGTCCCACTGTCTCGCATCCCGTCGCCCTTAACCCTAGTCGCCCTTAACCCTATCCTTATCCCCGTGCTTCGAGGAGGGAGGAGGAGTACGCTCGTCACGTCGTGGGCCGGCTCCTCCGTCTACATTCGTGCGTTCTGGAACAGGCGGTGCCGGATGGGATGTGGGCGGTTGGTAGAGAGGGTCGTCGTGCTGCGTGCTTGACGCGCCTCTCGCCGTCGCATGCACCGCACACGCAGCATCGTCCAGAGCGGGCCGGGAGAGATAGTTCCAGAAGCGCGGGAGGGATGGGGCAGTGCATGCGGATCGTGGATTGTAAGAGGCTGTAGGTGAATGAGGAACGGGGGCGGGGTACTACGGAGGTCCCGTATTTCTCTCCCTGACGCGAAGCCCGGCGGCGAGGACAGGGCGCGACCTCGTCATCTCGGGCAGCGGGCAGCGCATGCGCATGCGTTCTTAGGGAAGGGTGTCGGCGTGCGTTATTGCGGTGCGGTGCGGGGGTACGGGTGGCAGAGAGTCGCGCGTTGGTGGGGAGGAGGAGAATGCGCGAAGGGAAGAGTAGAGTCGCCTTGGGCCTCAAGGTGTCAGGAGTAAGTGAATATCCTGGTTGCCCGCAATTTTCGGCGTGTCTGCGCGAGGTGGAGGTCGAGCTCGCCGACTTCGCGCCCCATGGTAGTGGGCCGCGTTCTGCTCGGGTGCGCTGCGTGCGAGTGCTCGTGGGACGCGGTGGTCGGTGGTGAAAGCGCTGCTTGCGGGTGTAAACGATCGCGGAGTGGGAGGGAACAACGAGGGAGAAGTGTGCGAGGGCAGGGAGGGGAGGGCATGGACGTGCGGTGGAGATCGTTAGTGGGGTTGGAGAGGATCGCATTCGCGTCATCAAAGCCCAGGGGAAGTAAGTTGTTTTCTCTATTCTTTACTCTCAATGCTGACGCGCGCGCACTAATAGTTGCCCGTGCTCGTCATTCGTCTTGCCCAACTGCCCCTCCGCGGCATCCACTCCTCGGCGTTGCTGCCTAGGCTTCACCCCCGCCGCGCAGGAGCTGTTCATAGGGCTATTGCAGCTCCTCCTCGTGGCCCCCGCCGTCGTGTCCCCTTTCTTCCCCAGTAACTGCTCATGGCACACATCACCGCGACCCGCACGCCGTTGCCTGTGCTTGTGCCGCTGATGCTCTTGATACTGCGCATGCTTCATTTGACGCGCATGCGGCCTTCGTGGAGATAGTAAAGCTCGTCCTCGCCGTTCCTGCACCGTCGGCCTGCAGCGATCGGCTAGGTACTCTTCGTGGGCGCCTTCGATAAACTGCCACCAGGACACCGAAGCGAATGCGTCCGCCGTCCATGCTTGTGCTACAGATATTCTTGATGCACGCACTCCTGCATCCCGACGTTCTGCAATTCAATAGGCTTCGACCGGTGCTCGGAGACGACGTCGCAGAGAGCCCCGGGGTGGGAAAACAGTAGTTGCTCATGCGCTTGCTCAAGGGCAGCGCGATGGTCTTGCGCTGCAGACCGCTGACGTCGAGTACGGATGCAAGAGCGAAGATCGTGCTGGCTCTGAAAAAGGCGACGGGCATTCTTCCTCATGCTTGGTAGAATGACGTGCCGGGGACGATCGCGCTCCGATTTCGTCGAGAGCCAATCGGTCGAGAGGGTCGACTGGGATGCTTGCAGTGGTGATTATGCGACGGCCGAAGAATCCCGATACGCCGAAAGGTCGAAACGCTGTATTACGCTGTATTGAGTTTTCATTTCACCCTGTCTAGCTTCAATATCGTCTCAAAATTCGACGTAGGACCCCATTTGTATGGTCCCTGTGAATTTTGCTCTAGCTTGATGCCTCTTGATTCGTTCGATTCAGGATGCTCCGTCCGCAAAAGTCGATTTCTTCGTCCCGGAATTCTGCCGTGTCCATCATCACAGCAGTATATTCGCTGTCCCAAAAACCTGACCCTCCGGATTTTCCTGTGTTGCTGATTCCACCAGTTCGTCTTCATCAAACCGACATTGATGGGCAGACTTCTCCGATTGGCTTGGCTAAATGGCTTGCGCCGCTTAGCGGAGTTTGAATTCGGCTGGGCGGGCGTGGCGGGCGTGGCTTGTGGCTTGGCTTGACTTATGCTCGCTTACACTAAGGTTTCTGCACTGTGAGTAATTGAGTTATATCTCTTCCCTATTGCCTCTGTACTCTCTCCAATCACCACCAATGTTTTACCATCACCCCCGTGCCTTGGCTTACCACTTTACCCCCCAATAAGGAGATATTCTTGCCGCTGTTGAGAGTATATCATTCTCGCCCTTTCCCGTCCTTAATAAAATAAGCATGGGTGTCCGATTCACTTGAAATACTCTACAGCTATTGATGGACTCGGATCAAGATTCAATATATCGGCTAGCATGACTTACAATACAGTTGAACACACTGTGTGCAAACAAACTCTCGGTCCCTCTCACGCAGTCAACGCTTCTATTCCGGACTGCTGATGGGATGAATTGCCTTCAGTTCCGAAGTGCATGTCCAGTCACGCCCACACTGGCTTGCGAGGAAAAACCATACTTATTAATCCCAGTACCAAGTTTGGGACGTACACGGTACAACGGTTTACTGTGTCGTCAATGACAGGACACTATTCTCAGGCCCAAATCATCATGCAGAGTTACAAGCCCAGTCGCAAGCCAAGCCACACCGCCCAAGCCTGACAACGTAAGCCCGAGATAAGCCAGACACAGTTGCAACTGAGCTTCGTGTACCGATCATTGTTCCTCTACGTATACCTATGTTGTAGGTCGGTATAATTTTCTGAACATAGCGGAAAGAATGCATGAATGTATTTCTCCCTGCAAACCGGCACAAGCCACTTCGCTGGCGCATAATGGCTTACTTCCGGCGGGCGTGACTTGCGTCTTGCTTACACCAATGCTTCATACTGCGAGTAGTTTGTTGATTTCTCTTGATCAAGGGTCTGCATTACACTCAAAATTTATTATGCTGGATGTACCCATAGGTATTTTGTGGATTTTAGCTAAATACAATTTCATTCATCGCGGTTACTACGGCTCATAATGAAGTCCAACCAAGAGTCCACCCAATAATAATACTCACCATGATCTGGCTCGTCGACGTCTTGTGGACTACAAGCCAACTGAGCTAATTTAAGTTCGCCATTATGATCTATGGTTCTGAACCTGTATACTAGCAGAATATGATGTATCTGAGTCATGGATCCAAGGCAAGATTCGACTTTGGCTTTCAAATCCGCTTATAGGAATGCAAGCCAAGCTGCGCAAGCTATTTCTCACCACACAAGCCAGTTGCTCAAGTCACGCCCAAGCCATGACATGCAAGCCTACACAAGCCAACACGTTTGATGTGAGTGATGCACAACTTCAAGAGCATCGTTTCTGCACATTGCCTCTCAGTCTCCTACACACACTTCAACCTTTAGATTCTCTAAGCAGTAAAGAGAAAAGAATTGATAATGCTATGCCTAGCACGCCGACGCAAGCCAATTTTCTTGCGAGCATTGCTGGAGAAGTCCAAGTTCTATTTTTGCCGTAAGGCGGTTCAACGTCACGACGTCAACAATTCAACAACTAAATATGCACGCTATGTGGTAAGCGGGCATCACAAGTCAATTAGCCCGCAAGCCTCTCATAATTTGAGCACAAGACTCACCCAAGCCATTTTGCATGGAGACAAGCCCATTGCCGCAAGCCACGCCTAAGGCAGCCGCCACACAAACCCGACACAAGCCACAATTTCCATGAGAGTGTTGAGTAAGTTTAAGATAATGCCTATACCTGTGGTCATTAATCCATCTTGGTCTGCAAACATGATTCAATACAGCAGGTGAGCTTCCAGGATGCACAGAGAATAATTTATGATTTGTTGTCTTGGCATGCCAGCGCACTTAGCTTGAGCACACACCATTCCGCTCGAGCCCCGACTACATTTAACTAATTTGAAGCCACGCATGCCCGTTCGACAAAATGGCTTGCACGTACCATTTGTTTGCGGAGTTGAGCAACTTGAAGGACATACAAAAATTCCTTGGTGTAGAACATTGCACATATAAATTAATGGTTTCCAATCGTTTCTACACCCACGCCTTCCTATAATTAACTAATTTTCGTCGCAAGCCACACGCCCCGCCCGTTTGATGGCATCAGACAAAGTGGCTTGTGATACCAATTCACATGTTCAACTTCGCTCAACTCGGCGTCGATTCAATGATATATCGCTGCAACATGGTAGGACTAAGTCTATAGCATTCTTCTGCTACAGTATTGACCCGATTGTCGTATGAATTACTTAACTTTTCGTCGCAAGCCGTGCCCACGCCCGTTTTGATGGCATCAGACAAAATGGCTTGCGCAAGCCACTTTGTCGGCGATGAAAAAGAACAACGCCTGGGCACATCCCAGGCCTGATAATCCTCCAATGTATTCGAATATTCTTACGAAGGTAGTTTACATCAAATATTTTAGTAGTTATGCTCACTCGGTTGGTTGCAGTCAAAACCGTGCTACCACCAACGTCAACTACCTAGAGCTACGACCCAGAATTACTGTCCAGAGAGGTTGTGTCAACTCTGAGAGAGTTTGGAAAACCTTTTTATGAAGAAATCTGTGTGAATTTAAGTTTTGGGGACTTCAACCCATATGTGGTTCCTAAGTCCCGCAAGTTAAACACCTCCGTGAATATCTTCGTATCGTGGACACTTCTTACGTTATTTTCAATATAGATGGATTCTAGGAAGCCTGATCTATCATTAAAGGCCCACAAGCCCCCTGACTTGCATGTCGGGCGTGAGTTGCCTTCATTATCTCTCACGGCGATGATGAGCAATCCCTGAATTTCAAAATTATGCAACAAGTGATATCTTAGGTACCTTGGGGGGATATACAGGAATTTATCTACCTCATCAGATTTAACCATAGGGTCCTAGATATTGAGCAATGAGCGCAAGCCACTTTGCTGAGGGCAGACTGGCGGAATGGCTTGCCAAGCCAACAAAGTGGCTTGCAAGCCGAAATGCCGGGCGTGGGCGGGCGATGCCACCAAAATCCACGCCCACGCCCGAAACAAGCCATGCTGCGCGGGCGCAAGCCACTTTTGCAAGCCAAAAAGTTAACTCTCCATTGATGGGTTAACTATTCGGTATTAACTAAGAGGGCAACGAGCCAAGGAGGCAACCCCAAGCTGAAATCTGTTCCACCTAAACTTTGCACTACCTATCATAATCATAGACTCAAAACTTGATCAGGATGAACCATGCAGCTAGTAATGCATTATGCGAGAGAAGCTCCCATGAATATCGATGTTTGGCTCCCTTACTTGTGCTTCTGATATACGTGAAGGATAGCACTTGTGGTGGAATGGCTGAAAAACCGCCGGAAGATTGTGCTGGGTTCGGGTTCTACTTCGGATTACCGCAATACCGTCTCAACAGTTGATAGAACAATATTCAAAAGAGTTTGAAATACTAGGCCAAGACACTCAACGGTGCGCCTTGAAAAACTGTTTGGATAACCCAATGGACTACAGCACCACACCTCGTCAAATCCAGTCACCGAAACTCACCCCGTTTGCTATTATGGTTCGCCAATATTTAATCTTTGGACTGCGTGGAAAGTACGCACCTTCAATGAACCCAGCGGTGTCGCTGGATGGAGCAGGCTCTCACTGACAATTCCCCTCCGTCTGAACCTCTCGCTGCACTTCCCCTGCAGAGGTGGTGTCTATATTCCCCGTGTCGATGCCGCTCCCGGCTAGCGCGTATGGGGTAACCGAATCTTCCTCAACGGCAAGCTGTTGCTCGACCGCAACCAACAGCTTCTTCGAGTGTTTCGTGTCCAGGGCTACATGGCTTTCCCTGGAATTCCTACTGTGTCGACTCGTATCTAGATCTCCCTCTCGGGACACCATAATGTGGACGAATCGGAAATCCGTAGAGGCAGAAATTTCCCCATTTTTCCCGACAGACGTGAGCCGTGTGCAACCAAGGCTCAATATAACTTATGACTTCGACAACCGTGTTAGGTTGTTCTAAGCGAAAAATTGGAACAGTTGGACTGCTATTCCGCGCGCCGATGTACTCTTCTACGGAATTTTGGAGTGTATCCACTTTGCATGTGCAAACCATGCGCTTGCCGCCTGCCTTCATCGGCGGGTGACTCATAATCTGGATTACTCTGAACCAGACGCGCTAGGGCTTCCACTGCTATAATAACGCTGTACCTAGATGCACGCCAGAAATAAGAGTGATTCAAATCTGAAAGGGCTGTTGATTTAACGACATAATTTCCACAGCCAGGGTTGTGGAAAATCACTAGGGCAGGTACATGGGGACAAAAACTACAGCACTCTCGAAACATTGTTCGCATATTCAACTACACTTCACGAGGGCCATCCAAACTCAAAGGGTGACAGGGATGCAATTGATGGCGATGAGGCCTCCCCATCCCGCGTCGGGAGTATCGCAAGTGACGGTGGTGCTTCCGCTATCCGGATGTCAAGAAACATTGAAGAGTTAAGAGGCTGCGAACATACCAGTTGTTGCCGACGAGGGTGATGGGGGAGCAGCTGAGTCCGACGAGGACGTCGAGGCCGGTGAGATCGAGGCCCAGGAGAGCAGCGACGGCGGAGGCAGCGGTGCTCGAGGACGGAACAGTACTGGCACAGCACTGGTTCGACGTCGGGGGCGTCACCGGGGGAGTAGTCCACGGCATGGCGGCAGCAAGGGTCTACAATTGAAAATTAGTCAAGTGGCCCGGGAGAGTTCAGAAGGAAGACTTACAATGAGAACTGAAGCGGTAACAATAGAGAGTTTGGAGAACATGTTTGTTTAAAGAGCTTGAACTACGGGGGATGTTGTTCGAGTGAGGATTGAAGGTAAGGGGTTCCAGGTTTTATACATTTTCGGCAACCAGGAAGGCTTAAAGGAGCCGACTCTATGAAGAGTAGTGCGTCAGGAGATGAGAAGAATGACGAGTCGTCCAGGGCGGAAGGTGGAGCCATTGGACAGATTTTCGGACACGAGAAGGACGGGCCCGCGCGCAAATGTATTGAGATTCGCGTCAAGGACGTCCTACACTCAGGGTATCGCGAAGAGTGGAGCGGTGGAGCTGATATGGCACGGGTGGAGGGGCAGTTGTTAATATACATACCATCGACGAACAACCCAAGACAATGGCGCCAAGGTGACAGCGGTGCTGACAGTGATAGAGCGGCCCTTGGAAAATCGCATCGGGAATACACGACCCACGGTGCGGATGTCATTAATCATGAAGACCACTTGTTGTAGGGAAGCGTGCGGAACAACAAAACACTCAAGGGTGGTTAAAACTCTTACCGACACCGTCTTGAGGCTCTAGCGACTCGTACACCGGGAGATTATCCTGCCGGTGTGTGTTAGCATTCCAATAAACTCGGAATGAGGATCACGCCGAGAACAAGTCACACCGCAAATCCCTAAATTTCGGCCGAGGATAAATTAGTATCAGAATGATTGGTCTCCGATAACATATCGTGCGAAGGGAAATCAAACCCGAAATGGCACGTATCGCTTCCGCCGAAATGAGCATGGTTTCATAACACATCTCGGACCCGGTGATACGGGATGTGTCGGGATACGTTTCGGCGGCCTCAATATGCCTGCCGAAATGTAGCATATCGAGGCTGCCGAAATCGCCTGAGAAATGTTTTCAGGACCCGAAACGTTCCGTATCACACTAGGTTTCGGCTGGGAGAAAACGGCCAGTTTCGGCCCGGATTTCAGCCCAGCCGAAACATATCCAGAAACTCTTGATTTCGGGTGCAGTGAAATGAGTCTGCCGCTCATCGTTGGATAAATCTTGGCGCTCCAGAAACTATTAGTTTCAGCATGCGTTTCGACTGGGCAGAAGTTTGCGCCGAAATGACTCATTTCCAGGACGCCGAAACTCAAGCCGATACGGCATATTTCGGGTCTTGTATTGGCGTGGGTGAAACCATACATTTCAGCGGTCGAATCCCAACAGGCCAAAAATCATTTTGGAGAAAGAATCCGGACAATTTCCGCCAATCTGGCATCACAATGTGTGGGCACAAAATTAACTTGTCTTTTGATGGAACCAGAAGTTTTGAGGCGATAAATCAAGACAATTATGTACCAAGTTGCAGGTTTATTCATCTTGCAAAGTTCAGTAATGCTCCCGGACCTTTGCATACAGTAGCCTGCTCTTGTACGTATTGCGACATTTCATGAACAAACGAGGTACATACGACAGAGGTGAAGTGCAATCACCTGCTGCTGTCACTGTGAAGGTGCCGGACTCGGATCACGTTTTTTAAAGCTCAGTCAGTATATTGGGGAGGAGTCTCGGCAAACTCACGTCAAACCCACTATTTGAGTTTCTTTATTTCTTTATTTTCCCCCACCCACACCGCAGATAATGTAAGAGCACCACTTAAGTAAAGGGCGGTTAGACCGACTTTTTAACTTAAGTGTTTTTGACTTAAGTAGAGAACAAAAGATGTAAATAGCTCCAATAATGCAAATGGTATATATACTGTGGTGAACAGGAACGTTGGACACTCAAGTCTCGCATCCAACTTGAGTTGAGTGCATGACTTAAGGCCCGTCGCCGCTGGAGTCTGAGTTGAGTGAGACTCCACTCAAGCCGCACCATACTGCGACTCAAGTCGGATGAGGAAACTGACTTAAGCTTGAGTCAACTTGGGGCATATCGAGGGGAGGGAAGAGCTAGAGAAGCATAGTCTACGGCCGGAGAACACAGGAGTCAGGCAAAACCTATCTCGGAAACATAATATGGTGGAAAAGCAAGCTAGAAAGACAAAAATAAGCAAGTGGGATAAGAGCGGCGTCCCAAGAGCAAAGACCGCGGAAACAAAACGGACAGACGCAGACTTCTACTTCTTTGCACAGCACAAGGAGCAGGAATACAGGATGACCATCACCACACGGATGAAAAATGTTTGGCGTCGGCGGCCGACGGTCCAGCTGACAAGTTAGAACAAAAGAAATGAATGAATACGAGGCAGGGAAGAAAAACTAGAGCTGAACTCTCACAATTTATGGGTGACATTCGAGTTAGTAAAAGTATAGGTGGCATTGCACTTGCATCCAAAAATCACTCGAACAGAGTGCACCGGCTCGGAGCGCGAGGGCAGCGAGGCACACGAAATCGGTTTCCCCTGCCCAGGAACATTTAGATGCCACGACGGAGCCATGGAAAGATGACAGTTGGCGAAGTGGAGGGAGAACGGAGAACGGAGACCAAAGAAGTTAGAACAATGGGATCATGATCCAAGTCAAGGGCTGCGCTTTGATCCGCCGGGATCAATCGCCAAACGACGCGCTTCCTTCTCCACTCTCATGACCGTTCCTTCATTGCTCTCCCAACTCGCAAGGTACTGTGGTGCTGCCTGCTGCGAATTATCCGGTGAGAATCAAAACACAGTATGTCGGCCTACGGGGTGTTGAACACTTATTCCCATCGACATGCCACACTGCCACCGAACTTTTGAGTGCCACTCCATGCCACGATGCTGCGGTTCGTACCTTTGAATGCCACTCCGGAAATACAGGGAGTGAGTTAGAGTTTTCTACCCTTATATTTGACCTCCTTTCTTTCGGTGTTGGCAGGAAATATGCGCGCCCGAAGCTTCCGACTTGAGGGAGGTGAATACCCTGCACTCTTGTAGATCCCCCCCTGACTTCTTCGCTAGACGGCCACCCAGACCATGCCACCATGACCTTCACCATTAATCCACTTCTTGGAGGGCAGGTCTAGTTCCGAGGATCAAATCGTTGCTGGAGTTACAATATGCCCAGAGAACTGTGCGTCCCTTCATTTATGAATCTACTATCTGTTATTTCCTCATTTTTCACCCGACTAATAAAATTCCATAGGCCAAGGCAACGGCGGTCGTGGTCCTCAAGAAGGCGACGGCGCCATAAGCAAGTCCAGAAGCACGCCCGGGAGAAGGAGCAAAGGAAGCCAAAGCCAAGAAAGTCTCAAGGTGGGAGGTGCGCTCAATTTAGTGGGGTTAAGTGGCGAGCCGCGAGCGGGGACTCAAGTCACGAAGCTTAAGTAATTGAGATGAGTTTCATTTTTATTATTTATAAGAAATATGCTACATGACTTGAGTGGGGGTTGCGGCTCAAGTCGGATCTGCGACTCAAGTAGGTCTTGTGACTTAGGTGAGGTATCTCCGACTCAAGTCGCGGCACAACTTGCCCCCACGCCCGTGGGGAACCCAACTTAAGTTAGGCCGACTTCAGTAAAAAAGTCGGTCCGACCGCCCTTTACTTAAGTGGAGCTCTGTGAGTTTCACCACACCGGTATCGAGCTCACGAACAGCGCTGGTGTTTCACTTCCGTCAAAGACCATATCACCCAACTGGATCATGGATTTAGTACGGCCCTAAGTATTCCCACAGAATCAAGTAGCCCGCGACGTCACCGCGTCCCCTTGTGGGCAATTTTCGCGGAAGGAACATGTGCAGACTTCTGTTTGTGGCTGAACGTCAACCGCGCTCATGACGTGTCTAATGCCGTCCTTGCACCGAGTGCGGATTGAGCCCCATTTTTCGGCCGTGTAGGACGCGCAATCGCTGTTCCCTAAATCTCTTGACTCTGCAGGACCCGATGAAGGCCTTTCCGCCTCCAAATGTCCCCAAGAATCTGAATTGGCGGATTTCTGGGGTAAAATTGCATCTGACAGTGACAAGGATCCAGACATGACATTAAGTCCTAAATTATCCTCGGGTCCAAATGACGTCTCGAATCCGCAATTTACTTGTTTTCGGCGTGATCCTCATTCCGAGTTTATTGGAATGCTAACACACACCGGCAGGATAATCTCCCAGTGTGCGAGTCGCTAGAGCCTCAAGACGGTGTCGGTAAAAGTTTTAACCACCATTGAGAGTTTTGTTGTTCCGCACGCTTCCCTACAACAAGTGGTCTTCATGATTAATGACATCCGCACCGTGGGTCGTGCATTCCCGATGCGGTTTTCGAAGGGCCGCTCTATCACTGTCAGCACCGCTGTCACCTTGGCGCCATTGTCTTGGGTTGTTCGTCGATGGTATGTATATTAACAACTGCCCCTCCACCCGTGCCATATCAGCTCCACCGCTCCACTCTTCGCGACACCGTGAGAGTGTAGGACGTCCTTGACGCGAATCTCAATACGCTTGCGCGCGGGTCCCTGCTGAGCCCGTCCTTCTCGTGCCCGAAAGGCTGTCCAATGGCTCCACCTTCCGCCCTGGACGACTCGTCATTCTTCTCATCTCCTGACGCACTACTCTTCATAGAGTCGGCTCCTTTAAGCCTTCCTGGTTGCCAAAAATGTATATAACCTGGAACCCCTTACCTTCAATCCTCACTCGAACAACATCCCCCGTAGTTCAAGCTCTTTAAACAAACATGTTCTCCAAACTCTCTATTGTTACCGCTTCAGTTCTCATTGTAAGTCTTCCTTCTGAACTCTCCCGGGCCACTTGACTAATTTTCAATTGTAGACCCTTGCTGCCGCCATGCCGTGGACTACTCCCCCGGTGACGCCCCCGACGTCGAACCAGTGCTGTGCCAGTACTGTTCCGTCCTCGAGCACCGCTGCCTCCGCCGTCGCTGCTCTCCTGGGCCTCGATCTCACCGGCCTCGATGTCCTCGTCGGACTCAGCTGCTCCCCCATCACCCTCGTCGGCAACAACTGGTATGTTCGCAGCCTCTTAACTCTTCAATGTTTCTTGACATCCGGATAGCGGAAGCACCACCGTCACTTGCGATACTCCCGACGCGGGATGGGGAGGCCTCATCGCCATCAATTGCATCCCTGTCACCCTTTGAGTTTGGATGGCCCTCGTGAAGTGTAGTTGAATATGCGAACAATGTTTCGAGAGTGCTGTAGTTTTTGTCCCCATGTACCTGCCCTAGTGATTTTCCACAACCCTGGCTGTGGAAATTATGTCGTTAAATCAACAGCCCTTTCAGATTTGAATCGCTCTTACTTTTGGCAAGCATCTGGGTATAGCGTTATAGCAGTGGAAGCCCTACCGCGTCTGGTTCAGAGTAATCCAGATTATGAGTCACCCGCCGATGAAGGCAGGCGGCAAGCGCATGGTTTACACATGCAAAGTGGATACACTCCAAAATTCCGTAGAAGAGTACATCGGCGCGCGGAATAGCAGTCTACTGGTCCAATTTTTCGCTTAGAACAACCTAACACGGTTGTCGAAGTCATAAGTTATATTGAGGCTTTGTTGCACACGGCTCACGTCTGTCGGGAAAAATGGGGAAATTTCTGCCTCTACGGATTTTCGATTCGTCCACATTATGGTGTCCCAGGAGGGAGATCTAGATACGAGTCGACACAGTAGGAATTCGAGGGCAAGCCATGCAGCTAGCGGCACTGCAAGGTTACTCAGAGTTCAAGAGGGACGCGTGCGAGATACATGACTCATTTGTGGTGTTGCCGGGGTCGGGTTCAGAACCGATTCCGAACCTGAACCAGACCTGAACCGAACCCCATGTCCGGTTCGGGGTTCGGAGGTTTGGTGATTTTTCCGAACCTGTGCGAACCGTTCGTCCATTTTGATTCAGAAATTGTCAACAATTTGCCTCACCATGAAGCATGAGTGCTTCCCTCATGCCAAGAAAGATCTTTGGTACCTGGGGAGGCCTGAATACCCTGCGGAAATTCAACAGAAAGTGCAATTGTTGATTGATCCAAATGCCATCAAAGTGATCAAAAATTCATTCTTTCTCGTTCTGATATGTACGTTAAAAAAAATAATTCAAACAACATCTCTTTGCCAAAGAAAACATAGCTTACACCTGTCAGAAGGTTTCTGGATCCAAAATATACACCGCTAGTGCGTGGCAAATCTTTCGGGTTTGAACCTGTTCTGAACCCGAAAATAAACCGGACCTGACCGGGCCTGTGGTCCGGGTCGGGGTTCGGATTTTTTGGCAAAGAACCGGATCGAACCGGACATCTACCGGTGACCGATCTGTCTATGAAGTGTCGGTAGACAGACCGGTCGATCTGAGGTTTAATTTACATGGGGAGCGATCAGTCACGTTTTTATCACCCGTTTATCACGCTTTCGGCACGTGTTAAATCCAGAAATATTCAAAGCTCCACAATAAGAGCCCGAGGGCAGGTGAAAAAATATGTATCGAGCATGGACACTCTTAAAACACTAAAGGGCCAAACCTTTGGCACCATTCCATCTGAAATGGTGTACAATTCTGTTTTAGTAACAAAACTGACAAAGTACCGCTAGTTTGTCTGCATATCACAGTATAACACATTCTGAAGACAGTATTATTTAGTAGCATGATAGAGGTGCTTCCCCAAATTTTATATGAATTTAGCTCTTCCTTTGCTATGGGATTGAATATTTTCGTTCTGGTCCTGTGAAAAACACGTGAGGGAAAGTGATTGATCGCGCCCCATGTAAATTAAAACTCAGATCAACCAGTCTGTCTATCGACACTTTTCATAGACAGATCGGTTACCGGTCTAACCCGACATCGGCCATACTATTTTGGGCATACAAGCTTGACTGGATCCATTGATGAGCCAACACCTTTGTTGGTTCGGCGTCCACCCTTTCAACGAACCTTTCTAAGCTACGTATAGGCCTGACTTATTCACTCTATATCTAGTCTGAGACTTTAGGCCATGGGAGTTGCCACAAATACTCTTTCTTCATCTCAACGTATCACAGTCAATGATTGCTAGGAAACTCGAGTACTCGGTGGTCAAGGGGAAGTCGGGATTCGAAAATCAGATATAGGGTCGAAAATTTTCTTTCGGCCCCAAGCTGACGCCCCCCTCCTCTCCTGCCTTATAGGGAAGGAGTGTTAGAATAAGCCGTGCCGGCTAAGTGACAAGCGAGGGCGGGGCGAAGTCAACAGCAACAAAGACGGTACGTTTGTCCTCAGAAGTACATGGTGGTGGTACGGAGGCAAACGGTCAAGATCACGTCACGCCAAATTAGCCGATGAGAACGTCGGTACGTAATGCGGTCCGCACATGCCGACGAGTTCCGTACAGCCCGGAACCCACAAATCCTAACAAGGAGTTCACATCCTTATGCCGGGCCGCTTCTTCCGCGTTCAGCCGTTGCTCTTCAACTTACCTCCAACCACCTCCTTAAAGTGATTTCTGACCCAAGAACCAACTACAGAGGCTCCCTGAAACCCGACACAGCAACACATTTTGTGCATCCAACACACAGCAGAAAACTGATACATCTTTATGCTGTCTCCTAAACACGACACATATTCCCCGAAATAGCTTCTGAGTTGCTACCAGTTAAACTTGCGATCCTCGTGGTGATGGGATCACACTATCACTTCGCACGTTGTTACTGCTTAACTTTCTGAACTTGACCAAGATCTTACAAGTACCATCAATACAGTTCACCCAAAGGTTACTCCAGATCAAATTTTACTATATTATCCTGCCAGAATATGCATTGGTATCATTTTTCACTTGCCAAGATGCCCAATAATTTGGGGATGAATTTTGTGAAGAGCAAAAGAATTGTGCTAGCTATCGAAACATTCGTTGAGGGTATATTACATGCGGCACATGATTCTCAATGGGGGCAAACAATGATGCACTCAGTTTCCAAGTGCTTTGCACACACTCAGTCTGTAGTGCGTTAGTCGATGCGACAAAGGTTTGAAAGACTTTTGTGGCATCTTTGTGTCTTCTTTGACTCACCCCCAAAAACAAAGATGCAACAAAGGTCTTTCAAACCTTTGTCATGTCAACTGACACACTACAGGCTGAGTGCATGTAACGCACTCGACTTCCAAGTGCGTCATCTTTTGCCCCTGGTGTCTGACCTCCGCCGGCAGACAACAAAGACACATACCATGAAGTTGGAGCACAGCTCGCATATACGATCGCGATCCTGGGGGCCGGCAAGATTTCCACAAATGGAGAGTTCCCTTGTTCCGTACCACCACTGTGGGCGGATTTCTCACGCCACTCGTGAGCAGGTCAGATGCAGTGAGGTCGCTAAGGATGCCCTAGGGCTGAAGCCCCTGCACGCCTCGAAGCCCTTTGCGGCAAACTCCCCGATGTTGGATCACCCAATCACAAATCTCGCACTACAAGTTCGACACTTCAGCGAACATGGACCCGGACTGTACCGTGTCCACGTAAACACAACACCGACCCAGACCCCAGTCTGCTCTCACACCTCAGCCGCGCACATCTCGCTGTCAGCACCCGTGGCTCCGTTGGCGCCCCTGCCGTTGTCAACCCGTCAGTGTGCCACTCAGTCAGCTCAACCCCCACGCGCTTTCACCTCAAAGTGCTCTTTGTCCATACAGCCAACGGCGGTCCATGTGTATCTGTGCAGGAATGAATACAAAAATAGAAACATGACGCTCGGTCACCAAAGAAGATTATTTTATTGTTTGTGCAGCCACCCTGAGACGGTGCAACACCCAATGCACGTCCATTTGGCTATTTTTGCGAACTTAGGCCTATCAATTAAACCACCTAAGCTAGCATTCAGCATCTAGTCGTTGCTAGGTAACACTCGTGCGCTAGGCCTCTGTTTGGTGATACAAAGGAGGGTCAGAGCGAGCTCCAGCTACTGGCTGTAAGCTAGGAATCCACATACGGCGGATGCCTTTATGACCGGGTCTAGTCTAAACCACCTAGGAGATATACCACACCCATACATTCATAGAACATTAGTTCTATTTGACCTAGGAAGAACAACAGAGACAGAAGAACATAAGGATATTGTGCTAGCAAGGATGCACACTCAGATATTGTAGGGCTGCATGCCGTGCCCGTCACGGGCACGGCCGTTGTTTCGACGGGTGTACAACGGAAACGGCCCGTCACCCAACGGTCCGTCGTGTGGGCTAACAAAATCTCTACGGCACGGGACGGGTAACGGAACGGCCGTCGACGGTGAACGGAAGTTGCCGGTTCAGCCGCGAGCGAAATTAGCGTATACCGACATCCAATAGAGCCTCAAAGAGCATCTTACTGTTTTACTCAGAGAAAATACACAAACCTGGCCATTTTCATTAGAAAATATGGGGTACTTTATCCTCTCGACATACCTTTTAGTAAGTTGAAGATTGGCGGGCAATTCGCGCTGAAACACACCTTCGAAGACATTGGAGAGCAGTCCTGCACTTGCTTGCTTGTGAGATAGATAAGACTTATTGAAGGTGGTGAGGTGTTTCTCTATTCTCTTGTTGAGGAAAGAACTGCATTCTTATCAGGAAAATGTGTTGAACAGGATATGGGGAAAGATATGTACTCAAGACTTGGGTTCACTTGAGAAGTAGGAATACCGTTGTGCGTGATGCATATCAGTACAAATCAATGCAAGTGTATCACCCACGAGAAATGCTCGAAATATGTTAGAAATATGCAAGATTCGTGGATTTACTGTGCAAAGATCCGTTGCCCGTCGACCCCCGTCGACGGCCGTGATTTCGACGGCCGTCGTCTTGAAAAGCCGTCCCGTTACCGTCCCGTTGAAAAAATCCCAGAACCTCTGACGGAACGGGTCGGCTACCCGTTGTACGGGACCCGTAGAACCGGCGCGACGGGCACGGCGTGCAGCCCTAAGATATTGTAGAAGAACAGGCTAGGATCGGCTGCTATACAAGCTAGCGGAGGATGCCTGATACCTACAATAGGACTATGCCGAACATCAAGTAGCTAGGTGACTAGTTACTACAGGAAGAACATATACGGTACATCCTAGGACTAGGAGACAGTACATGTGACAGGCACGACGCACTAGCGTCACCCAAACATGAACACATTAACTATTGTGTAAGAAGATATTATCATGGAAGAATGCCGACACATACGACGGCATGAAGAGCTATTCTAAGACGGTCATGAGACCCCCATGAATCAGCTAGGAACTATTATTGGACTGGATTCAACTCCAGGCCAGCAGGATTCGTAGTTCGGGCTTGTGATCGACGGCCTAGGAATTACCAATACCTGCAGAAACTATACCCAGAAGTCATTTGCGATGACTACCAAGGACATTTGATTATGATGACTCAGGATGGCTGCCGTTTCATTGGCTAGCCAAGCATTTCTCTTTACTCATTTCTTTTACTTAAACACTATCTCCTCATTTGTATAAACAGACAGCACTTCAGCCACATACACCAGATTAATTGCGCCCTAGTTCGTGGCGGCAGGTTGTCTCAGGCTATTTGTGGAGATTTGTGTACAAACTCTGCTTGTAGTAGTCTATAACAGGAATCTTGATTGGTTGACTCTGGAACTTGGAAACATAAGATTAAGAGGAAAGGTGTTGTTGTCCTAGCTGACTTCACATACAAAACTATTGGGTGTATTCCCTTGTAAAGCGCGATCACGACTTGTCAGTGACCTTGCCTTCACCCCGGATCCGCCCTAGCGCCATCCGTAGTGTGTTGGACTGACTTACTGGACGCTTGTGGTGTGAGTTGCATAGCCTAAACAGAAGATAGAATACCGGGTCCCTACTCCTAGTTGGATTATACCTTGTCAGTGACTTTGCCTTTGCCCCGGATCTGCCCCAGCGCCATCCATAGTGTGTTGGATCGACTCGCTGGACACGTATAATGAGCTAGGACCGATACAAAGTAGTCAAATGTTCCTGCTATCGGAAGTAACAGGTCCACACTCAGGGCTGCCTAGTGTGTGTAGCTTGGAAGCTATTTGGTGTTAGCCTCATATTCGTTTGGATTGCCAACGAGAGGATTTTCGCAAACCTTACAATCTCTGCCCCGGTATTCTGCGACGTCTAGTCAAGGTTGCCTTGTATCCACTCTTTTCCTATGTTCACCTTGGTTGCTAGCTGAGAGCTATGCAATTGAACATTGCATTCTGAGGTGCTGTTTCTGGATAGTTCAGCCCTAGTGTTCTATATTCTGTGTTATTTGGGATCCAAACCCGCTGTTTGCATACTACGAACTGGACCCGAACTCACAAGGAGAAGCACTTGATCTTTGGGAGTAGTAGTGTGTGTGTGTGTTAGTGGTGTTTAGTGTTTTTGAGCACTAGCATTATTTGCATTCATTTCATGTGTATCTTAAGTGCACCATTTCAATGCGGCAGATTCTAATCAATGGAAATCTGTCATGCACGACTGTGGAACCCCGCTCGTCCCACTCTCCCACCCCCGCCTTCCACCCCTTACCGACACTGGCATCGGAAACTGGGTCACTTGTTCGCTAATGCACAAACACTCAAATGTACAATGAACCCAGGCCTGCATGATTCTCTTTGTTGACAAGCCACAACACCCTCTTTCAGGGGTTTTTCACAACTGTTTCCCCGGACTCTCTTTCCTCAATCCTGCACCTGGAAATCCACGAGGTCAAGAAAACCAAGAAACTCAGCAGATACAGCCTCCGGAACGATGACGAGGCATTGGAAATACCTGTACGCACCGAGAAAATGACCTCTTTGTCCAAAGAGCTAATAAAAATGGGCGGCGAAGGACGACTCTGCCTCACCCCCAACCACGATAGACATCAGCTTACTATGCTAAACCACTCTGCACCATGCTCATGAACACCCGAAGCTTGAGCGTTGCATGCATGCCGTCGCCCGTCGCCTCAGAAAGCAGCGACATTTACTATGATGACCCGGTTTTTGCAGACGCCACTCCCCCCACCGCCATGCAGGCAGCGGCGGCAGACGATGCTTATGATACCAATGAGTACAACACACAAAAACAAAGATGGGACAAAGATAATTGACACCTTTGTCCTACGGATCAACCACATGCAAAGGACATGCCTGTAAGGCATATGGAATCCATGTGCCTCGGGTTTTGCCCCCGGTGTCACCTCCATCACCTCTCGCTACTTGTTGATGCTACAAATATTGAAATGGACCATGCCTCGCGAACTCAACGGATGATTCATGCGACCCTCAGGTCCTGGCACCCCCTTTATTCGCCCATCGACTCAGCTTCTGAATTGGGGAATTTCATCTCCGCTCTCTTCCCATCGCTGTCGGAAATTTCCACCCCAACGTACTCCCCATATCGGCCACAATGGGAGAAAGTGAGAAAGTTAGTCCCTGTGTATGCGATAATTCGTGCAGATGAAAGGCAGTTTGGTACGATGAGCCATGTCTGTCCACCGTTTTCCGGATCTAACTAATTCCACGCCCAGTTCTGGCCTCATCCGACCAATAAATCCCTTCCATGGAGACGTGAAGTTCGCGGTTGCTCCACAGCAGATGCTCAGTACGGCGTAGTGCGAATCCATCCTAGCATATATACCATTTGGCGTGCTCGTACGTTTGCTAAATACAACCTTCTACTTTGTTGTACCATGATGTAATTTGCCGGGCGTAAGGAAGCTCAACGAACAGCGGTAATTGTAACTGCTTCGACAAAGGTCTCGATTCCACGTATCGGCGGAACGAGGCTGAAATTTCGACGTTGCGTCCATAATATGGTGAGTCCATACTGGCATGTCTTGTCAACTCAATTTCAATTCTTTAAACCTTGGTCCTTATCTGTGCGCGCACCAGCGCACAGGTGAATTGAACCAAGCCGCATACTGCCGACACATGAGAGAGCTTGCGCAAAAGCCGCACAACCCGCATGCGGCTTTTCGGCATTGCGCAAAGCCGCATGCGGACATCCGATCTGAGGTTAGGGAGAAGCCAAATCAGTGAAAAGGGTAGTCAGGATGGAAGACAAGCCCTGGTGAGTGAAAAAAATTCATCACGGCTGCAAATGCGTCATACAGGACGCGAAAAGTGTGGGAAATCTGAATGGAGCCGGAGTGATGGCTGGAAAACCCGCTCCCCCAAGAGGCGCATCAACCAGATATTAAGTTGGGTGAACGCAATAGGGCGTCACAGAGCCCTGAGAGTGCGATGAACCTACGAAATCATCCCGCAAGCCCAGCAAAAACGTGGTAATCTTGCGCAATGCCCAAAAGCCGAATGCGGCTCGTGCGGCTTTTGCGCAAGCTCTCTATGGACTGGTCTAAAATGTGATGGAATCAAGGCTATAATTGTTCGATTCAAATCCGGGCGTTGTAGAATCTGGTGTCTTCGGTATATATTCTGCCAGAAGCACAGAAAGGCATCCCGAGATGTATCATCAATCCACTGCGCTTATACTCGGGGTCGTTTATCCATCTCGAGCATAATCCTCGTGTGGGTCGTCTCGTCATTAGAGAGATTGCTGAGTCGGTGCGCGGAGAAGTTTTTCGACATGTTCACCGGCCCTAACCTTTCTGAGTTAGTACAATTCGTAACTTGGAACGCCTACAGCCACACCGCAACGTAGGCCATTTGGGATTGCTCAGCGATCCCATGAGCGACTCACGAGTCACCATTAGTTTGGAGTGGTGTTGAATTCCCACTGCGGAGGTCAACGGTGAGTTTCCACAAATCATTCAAATGTGAGATGAGACCTGTTCTCTCTCGTTCGAAAAGGAGGCAAACCGAAAGGATCTTGAAGCAACGCAGAAGAAAGGTTTTCAGTCTGGCTGGTAGTCGTCGGAAATATTAACCCCACAGTAAGTAAGAACGATTCCTCCGCCAGTCGTCGGTACCCCGCAGCCCCTAGCCCCCGAATCCCGGACGCCAACAGCCAACTTGAAAAACACACTGACAGCTCAAAACTCACAACTCTTGGTTCTTTCTGACTGGTTTGAGCCTTCAGAAGTTTACGGAGAGTTTCCCCAAAGTTTCCCCAGTTCGAGGAGAACACGTCAGGCAACGAAGGATCAATGCGCTGCCAGCGCACCCTGGATAAATAGAAGTACCGCTTGTCTTGTCACCGATCTGTGATTGATTTTCCCCGGCGCTTGATTGACATCCATCCCCTCCTTCTGACGTTCACCGACATGGAATTTTACCGTGAAGTCGAAGCTGGGACCCCGCAAATACATCGCCCAGCCAAAGGTGTGTATCATCCCCAACTTGGGTGAGATGCTCGCTCACTCTGCCTCGGGATTGTTGGGACGCTCAGTTCTGAATAGGCTCGCATTGGCCTTATCGCGAGTTCTTGGACCTTATGCGGTAACGAGCCAGTCAGGCTCAGGCTCTGGGGCCCCCGGATCTAATCCAGACACGTCTGAGACGTCTGCCACATTCAGATCCGAAGAAGCAGCGACATACGGTGCGTCTGTGACATTATCAATGGACATTATTTCCAGAGCTTTAAACCCGATGTAGAGAAAGGGAATTACAGCAAGGCCGAGAACGAAGAAGCCTGTGCCAAAATCTGGTCCACCTATATTGGAGAGGCTGAAAGATATGATGCAGCCCTGGTCGGAAGCTGGAAGGCAGACATGGAGGGAATGCTCATTTTCGTATGCATCTTTGCCTAGTTTCCGTGGATCATATTTAACACCCTGCAGTCCGGTCTCTTTTCAGCAAGTCTGACGGTGTTTCTTATTGAAAGCTACAAGAATCTGCAGCCAGACTCGGGAGAACTCACCGTAGCCACTAGAACACAAATCTCCCAGCAGCTTGCTGCAATCGCAGGGGGAGGAAGCTTCGTACTGCAGACGGCAGCACCTTTCACACCCACAGCCGCATCCCTTGTGTGCAACGCACTGTGGTTTATCAGTCTTTGCCTCAGCTTGTCATGCGCACTTCTCGCGACTCTGGTCGAGCAATGGGCACGAGAATTCTTGCACAAAACGGAAATATGCCCTTCACCCGTGCGCCGCGCCAGAATATTCTCCTTCCTATATTTTGGATTGAAGCACTATCGGATGCACACGTTCGTGGATTGGATCCCCTTTTTACTTCACGCCTCCTCCCTCTTTTTCTTTGCCGGGCTCATCGCATTCCTCCTACCCGTCAACCACGTCATGATGTACCTAATATGCATCGCATTGTTCGTTTTCGTCCTCCTTTATGCAGTCCTCACGGTCCTCTCGGTTGTTCATCTCGACTGCCCTTATCGCACGCCATTGTCGGCACCCCTCTGGTCCCTTCTCCGAAACCCAAGGGGGATCAAAGATAAGATTAGCCGACATCAGGTAGGGGGGGCGGGGTCAGCCAGCCTCGAAAAAAAAATGTTTGTGGGTCAAACATTTTTCGGTCAGAAATTGGTACTGGGCTGCCCAAACCACCCAAGTACACAATAAGCACCTTACATTATGGATGAGACCCAGTTTTAGCAGCTGTGCTATCTGCTCATCCTACAATAATTCCCTAAAGCGTATTTCGCTACTCAAACTCGGCTAACACGCACCGATCAATCTCGGCATTCTGACTCAACACTCTTACTCATGCATATTTTGCGGTACCACCACTCATGTTTTAAGGATCTTCCATTCTAAGAAACTGGACTTGCCTATCTTGTTCTTCATATTCCAAGTGGTATAAGAAGTGAGTATTGTTTCCAATGTTTCATCAACTGTCAATGCAATTTGAATACATTATGATACAACCTTGTTGTGTTTACTTATCAATGATATGGGAACTCGGATTACATGTCTCGGGTCATCGCAGGTATGACTGCGACACTCGCCGCTGCCACTGTGATGCAGCAGATTGAATTATTCAAACATCAATTAAGCGCCAAACAAATGGTATTTGAATCGGCTAGATCGGTCCGAGGCCTAGGGGTGGGAATTACCTTCCCAATAAGGCAGTTTCCAACGGGAGGAGGGGGGGGGGGGGGGGGTCCATCGACCTCAAGAAAAAAACTGTTTGTAGGTGATGTCGTTTTCACTTATCTTTGATCCCCCTTGCCGAAACCCTTTTAATTTCTTCGAGACACGCATGGTCCCAGCGGAGCCTACTATGACGGAAGCAGTAGTGGAATTTTCCCTGCAGAATACCACAGCTCGCGATCAACATGCACTCCAATGGGGCACCGGTTTTTCGCTGTGTCACGGCGTGCCCTGGCGTGTCACCGTGGCAGTGTTGGCGTGCTAGCGTGCAAATCCCTCCCAAATGCAAGGGGGTACTTTTTTGTGAATGGCGGAACATACGCTGGTTTTTGAAATTTTGAGATTTTCGGGCGACCAACCAACCACGTCATACCATGTGACTTCCATATAAGGCAATTTTGCGAGCACGTTATTGATGGGACAGGCACTGCCGTTGATTTGATCGGCAGTTTTGGGTATCTGGGCTCAATCAAAGTCTCGGTTCTTATGTTCTGTTGGGTAGCAGCCTTCTGGCAAAAATTCTCTGTGCATCCCATATAGCTAGCCACCCCCATTCATCCTCAAATACCAGTTATTCCCTTCAATTCTTGTAATTACTTAGTTGGTTGCACTGAGTCCGGACTCTGAATGACCGACCAAATACGGAAACAGGGCAAGATTACATTCAAAGATTGTTGTGGGTGGACGGTAGACATTGTAATCAAGTTAGAAATTGTTCAGAATATAATTCTGAACACCCGTGAACATCAAAATTTTCCCTACCGAAAAAAAAAAAATTGGGCTCCACCGGCCGACCAACCAACCAGGGTACGGTCCGGCATTCACGGGCCGGCACCCCCTTGCCCAAATGTTTGACTAGATTCGTGTAGGGCTCCGACCCGTTTCCGTTTGCGACGGGTCGACGGCCCGTCCCGTCCGTAGAGCCGCCCTGCCCACTTCGAAAACGGACGGGTACGGAACGGGTTCACCCGTTTAAACGGGACCCGTATCCGTCCGTAAACGGGTAAACGGATTGATTACCGCAAGTAGTATCGGATCCGGAAGCCGATCACGTGGGGCCTCAGTCCGAAGCACGGCGAACTCGTTTAGACGCCGCCCACTGTGCCGGAACGCCACCGCCTCATACCGCTTGCACGGCTTTTGGAGATTTTCCTGCATTCTTCATGTCTTTGAACTCGATTTGGGGTCGTTTTGATTTTTTTTTGCTTCTGTCGTCTTCCATTCTACATGCATTCCTGAAGGCCACTGCCTCATACTGTAGGTTGCGCTCCACTTCTGGAGTTTTCTCTGGATTCTCCATGTCTGCCCGAGACTTCTCCTCTCCGAGACAATTTGGATCCTGATTTTCGTTAAGGCGCGCTTGTGGGTGGAGAGGGAGCAGTTGAAGAACCACAGGGGGTCAGCGTAGCGTTCAAAATTACATACATTCCTTCCCATATCGTCTTTGTATCGATAAATTGGTGCCATGCCACCGAAGTCCCAAAAAGAAAATTAAGTACCCGTCGAAACCGCCGTAACGGGTTCGACGGACGGATGGGACCGTCCGTGACTAGAAAACGGCCGTTTTTTCGACGGCCGTTCCGTAAGACGGACGGGTCGGAGCCCTAGATTCGTGTTACCCTTCCGGTTTCGATGCAGAAAATACAAAGGATTGGTCTGAATGCATTCGTTTAGAAGTAAAAACATTTGGAGAGGTCTTTCGCCGCAGAAAGCCGGCAGCAATCGAGATGACTTCTGTACTTCAACTTGAAGAAGTGAATTAATTCACTGCACATGTATGTACGTGCATCCGCAAGTGAGCTTACCGTAGCTCACCACTCACCAATACTCTGCCAAAATTCGCCGGCAACTAACCAGTACTGTACTAGTTTATTTTACAACTTGAACTTGAACTTGTTTCTGCGTCTTAATAAAGAGAAAGTCTAAGAAGTTCAAAGCGCGACATTGTCCATGTCTCGCAGCACAGAATTGGGCTGCTGCCTTTCAAAGCTTAAAATGCTTCAGACAATAATTTATCACAGTAATGTGGTTCTATGTACGTTCGGAATTTGAACAGTGTTCGAAAGTTTGCCGCAGTTGGCCAGGTCGGCAAATATTCCTTGAAGTTTTTGTCGAGACAAAGGTAAACCAGGGGAAAATGGTACGGTGCATACTCATGGAGAGTTTTGGTGATAGGTAGATAGGTGGAATTGTCGAAAAATGAGCGAAGCAAAGCTATCGCGAAGGTACGCGTCGCACGCGACTGCACGCTGATGCCAAGCTGATGCACGCTGATGCACGCCAGGGCTTGGCGTTGGCGTGCACAAGCGTGACCTAGCGTGGCGTGAGCCGTGCAAGGCGTGCACAAGCGTGGCATGAACCGTGAACAGCACGAAAAGTGTGGCTTGACTTGTAATTAAATCATAAGAACTTGCCGCAGGCATAGGGATTTCGAAAAGTAACGAGAAATTTTTGTTCACCCAATGTTCACCGTTGATTTACTATGCTATTGAAGTGAAATAGCTCAGTCGTAGCCTACCGGGGGCTATGATAGTTGTTCTAAGGTATGTACTAGTAAATGATATAATGTATGCCCTTGAAAATTTTACATAGTTATGTCAAGGTGGTAGCGTTGCATCAAAAGAGAACCGAGGCTATGAGCACGGGAAGAGTAACAAATTTGAGAACTGATAAGTCTAACCGGATTGAACCCGCTTCTCCATTTTCGCAGGGCACAGAGTGCGAGCATTTGCCACCAGTGTTTTTGCGTTATGGGGAGAGTATGGGGAGGTTGAGCGTGTTCCCGTTCAAAACGACTTCGATTCACCGCTTCTGGGCCTAAATAAATCCTATTTGTACATGAGGGGTTCAAGACATTGTGCCGTTGTTGGAAGTGTCACAGGGCGTGCAACGCTGAGTTCAATTGGGAATATCTGTGTAGTTGAGACATATCTTGGGTAAAACACAGGGTCAAGTGGTCCCAAGATGCTTGGGAAAGCCTGTGCATTAAAACGAACACGCACGCCTTTGCACGGTGCACGGTTGCACGCCAGTCACGCCACGGCACGCCGTGACACGGCGATTTCCCGGGGCCCACTCCAATAGGGGCACTCAGAACTGATTTCTGAGGGTCGATTCTGGGGTCGATTCTCGAAGTCGATTCTGATTTAAATAAAGCGTGGGAGAAGCGCTTTAAACCAGAATCGACTTTGAGAAGCGAAACAGAATCTCCTCCAGAGGAGCTTCTGAAAGCGATTCTCGATTCCGATTCCGCTTCTTGGCTGTGAAATTCACCTATTTTTAGAGAATCGTTTCGAGAATCGCTTTTCTAAGTGGGGCGGTCAAAACTGAGGCGATTCTGACGGTCGATTCTGATGAAATCAATTTTCAGAATCGCTTTCAGAATCGACCCCCAGAATCGCCTTCCAAAAGCTATTCTGACTGCCCCTAATGGACACTCGAATCCCTCACCGACGATGTTGAGCTTCTTCCCTTTGTTGAGGCCATCCCTGACATGATTTACGGCCCGAATGGTTTTCGCCGCGTCAATGACCATTTATTCATATCGATCCTCGGTGATACTGAGGTGGCCAGTCCATTGGTGACGCGAATTTGCAATCTCATACGTGGCACCCAAGGGATGTCTCTGGACGATCCGCTTCGCTCTCGTCGGTATATGGCAAGAGCGAAAGCATTATGGGCTTTGTCCATGATGCCGTGCTCATGGAAGCGACGCTTCGACACTTCAGCGCTGAAGACATTCCAGGATACTGAATGGGACGTTACTAGTGTTACCGGGGTCGGGTTCAGAACCGATTCCGAACCTGAACCGGACCTGAACCGAACCCCATGTCCGGTTCGGGGTTCGGAGGTTTCTGGATTTTCCCGAACCTGTTCGAACATGTGCGAACCCTTAGTCAAATTTGACCAGAAAAAATTTCAAAATTTCAACCTTTTGCCTTGCAATGAGGGATAAGTGCTGCCCTCATATTAAGGAAGATCTTTGGTACCTTGGGAGGCCTGAATACATGGCGGGAAGCTCAGTCGTTGAGTGATTCAAATGCCATCAAAGTGATCAAAATCTGATATTTACTGTCACTGCTGACACTTATACCTCTCAAAAAATTCAAGCAACAGGGTTCTATTAAACAAAACATACCTTGCACCCCATGGGAAGGCTTTTCGATCCAAAATATAGATGTCTGGTGCGTGGGAAATCTTTCGGGTTCGAACCTGTTCTGAACCCAAAAACAGACCGGACCTGACCGGACCCAAGGTCCGGTTCAGGGTTCGGATTTTTGGGCAAAGAACCGGACCGAACCGGACATCGGCAACACTAGACGTTACCCACTGGCAGACAGTTAAGTTGGCCCTCCACCATCAGAAGCAACGTTGGTGCCACCACCTCGCCAAAACGCTCCGTGATTTGCTGGTCAACCGTAATTCATCCGATGATTCCCGACATGAACTTGGTCCGACTATTAGAAGACTCCTACGACTAGTTCTAGAGGATTTCCGTGTCTTCAATGCTGCTATGTCTATGTTCAGGCGAGATTTCCGGCAGGAACTCTTTGACCTCCATACCAAGTTGCAAGGCTCAACATCAGCGGACGCGCAGCTTGACGAAGCAAAGGTTATTACTCATAGGTTCTATCGTTCACACCAATGGGCGTCTGTCATCAGTCACCATATGGCATCCTATCTATCAGCAATAACTCCCGTCGTTGCAAACCAAACATCAGTTTTCGCCTGGGATATTACCTGCCGCACGATTTTGTCCGAAATCAAATCGCACCCTGCCAAAGATCCTGTCCGATTCCCGTTACCGGGGTTTATCCAATTTCCCCCAACATGCATAGAATCGAATTCGATCTTTCCTGGCAGACTCCGAATTCACTGGACGTTCTGGCACGGATCGCCTTCCAGTTGGTCCCCTTCCTTTCGTCCGAGTGTCAACGATGGCACTACATGTATCTGGCCAATAGGAAAAATGTTGGAGCGGTTCGGCACGTCGTTGAAGGTTGTGAAACCCACACGTTGGCAGAGACATTTGGCCGCTCTCTCCGATTCTCGGGCGTGGATTCTGCCAGCCCGGTCATTCATGCCATTACGGTCGTGGCAAACTGCGTGCAACACGATTCCAAGTCTATTGAATTTATAGAAGAGGTCTTTATGGCAGCCGGAGGACCAGATCAGATACCCCCGAATTCCACAATCTGGGTCACCAGACATCTCCGACATCTAGGGGAACTCGAAACCAACCTTTGCAGAATTTCCCAAGATGTCGACAGTTTTAAAAACTTTGCTCAGCTCCAGGAAATTTGTCAAGATGACCTCCTTCGTCCCCGCTGCCCCCTATTTTTACCCGAAGACGTCGATGTCCGCATGGTAATCCAGTCACTACGGGCGCAGCTCTTCAACTGGTATATCCTCCTCACTCTATCTGATTTCTTGAACGACCACTTCACTCCGGCGCCTGCTAGGCGCGCCATACCCGTATTTAAACACCAAATCCTCAAGAACGAGTTCCGGTGGGATAGGGTGGACCCAGAGATACAGCATATCTGCTTCAAAGCCATTGTGACCCATTTCAATGTGATCCTCAGCCACGCCAACCCGACCTCCCAAACACCTTTCGATTTCCTTCGCTCCGAGCCGGCGATCGATTCATCAGACGTTGGAGAACAGTTGTGGTCCTCTACTCTGTTCTGGACGAATATCTGGGAAGGAACACCTAATCTTGCCGGAATAGAGCTGCCATGCCTCCGGCTCCTCCTCGAATCCCTTAAATCGTACCATATTGCGGCGGAAAAACCGCAGGATGGGGTTTCCCTGGACACGAAACACTCGAAGAAGCTGTTGGTTGCGGTCGAGCAACAGCTTGCCGTTGAGGAGGATTCGGTTACCCCATACGCACCAGGCGGGAGCGACATCGACACGGAGAATATGGACACCTGGACCACATCTGCAGGGGATGTGCAGCGAGAGGTTCAGACGGAGGAGAATTCTCAGTGAGAGCCTGCTGCATCCAGCGACACCGCTGGGTTCATTGAAGGTCCGTACTTTCCACGCAGTCCAAAGATTAAATATTAAGGAACCATAATAGCAAACGGTGTGCGTTTCGGTGACTGGATTTGACGAGTTATGATACTGTAGTCCATTGGGTTATCCAACCAGTTTTTCAAGGTGCACGTTTCCGTGTCTTGCCCTAGTGTTTCAAACTCATTTGAATATTGTTCCATCAAATGTTGAGACGATATTGCGGTAATCCAAAGTAGAACCCGAACCCAGCACAATCTTCCGGCGGTTTTTCAGCCATTCCACCGCAAGTGATATACTTCACCCAAATTAATGGCAGTTGGTGTATATCAGAAGCACGAGTAAGTGGGCCAAACATCGATATTCATGGGAGCTTCTCTCGCATAATGGATTACCAGCTGATCCTGATCAAGTTTGAGGGTAGTGCAAAACTGAGGTGGAACAGACTTCAGCTCGAGGTTGCCTCCTTGGCTCGTTGCCCTCTTAGTTAATACTTAATAGTGAACATCAATGTCGGTTTGATGAAGACGAACTGGTGGAATCAGCAACACAGGAAAATTCGGAGGGTCAGATTTTTGGGACAGCAAATACACTGCTGTGATAATGGACGCGGCATAATTCCGGACGCATAAATCAACTTTTGCGGACCAGGTTTTAGTAGTATTTACGGAGCATCCTGAATCGAGCGAATCAAGCGGTATCGCCCTAGAGCAAAATTCACAGGTGGGGTCGCAAGGACGATACAAGCGGGGTCTGTCCTACATCGAATTTTGAGACGATACTGAAGCTAGACAGAATTAGGATGAAACCTCGCTACAACGTTTCGGCCATTGGGCGTATCGGGATTCTTCGGCCGTCCCATAATCATCCAAGTCGATACTGGCTCTCGACCAAAGCGGCAGGATGGACGTACGATCGTACCGGAACAGCATTATTCTACCAAGGTAGAGGACGATAGGATCTTCGCTCTTGCATCCGACTTGAGTCTGCAGCGCAAGAACGTCTCGCTGCTCGTGAGCAAGCGCACGACCTACGACTGCTTGCACGCCCCAGGGCCCTCTGCGACGTCGTCTCCGAGCACCGGTCGAAGGCCATTCCCCACGAAGGCCGCATGCGTGTTGAATGAAGGATGGGGAGTATCGAGAGGATCGGCAGCGGAAGCACGGGCGGCGGCGCGTTGGTGTACGCCGTCGCTGGCGGAGGTGAGCAGTAACCAAGGAAATAAGGGGCCCGACGACGAGGACCACGAGGAGGAGCTGCAATAGCCCTTTACGAACAGCTCCTGCGCAGCGGGGGTAAAGCCCAGGCAGCAACGCCGAGGAGTGAGTGCCGCGGAGGGGCAGTTGGGCAAGACGAATGACGAGCACGGGCAACTATTGCTGCGCGTCAGCATTGAGAATACAGAATGAAGACAACGCCTTACACATTTTCCTGGGTTTTGATGACGCGACTCTCTCTCACCCCACAAACGATCTCCACCGCCCGTCCGTGCCGTCCCCTCCTCGCCCTCGTACTCTTCTTCCTCGTTGTTCCTCCCACTCCTCCGCGCGTCATTCTCTACGCCCGCAAGCAGCACCTTCACCACCGACCACCGCGTCCCGCGAGGACACGCAGCGCACCCGCGCACTACTACTGGAGCGCGAAGTCGGCAAACTCGACCGGCACCTCGAGCGCACGTCGCAGCAGCTACCACTGAAAATGGCGCTGCGCGCGCGCGTTATGTACCATGAGGGAGAACAAGGGAAGGGATATCCACTTACTCCTCTTTCCTGGGAGGACATAACGCGTATTCCTCTTCCTCCCCACCAACGCGGGACTCTCCGCCACCCGTACCCCCGCACCGCACCGCAATGACGCACGCCGGCACCCTTCCCTAAGAACGCATGCGCATGCCCCCGTCCGTTGCCCGCTGCCCGAGATGACGAGGTCGCGCCCTGTCCTCGCCGCCGGGCTTCGCGTCAGAGAGAGAGAGAGAGAGAGAGAAAGGACCCGCGCCCATCTTCCGCCTTTCTCTCGCGACGGTCGCATCTCCTGCTCCTGCTCCTACTCCCCGCGCTTCGGAGCATTCTTTCCCGCCCCGCTCTGGACGACGCCGCGTCCGCGGTGCATGCGACGGCGAGAGGCGCGTCAAGCACGCAGCACGACGACCCTTTCTACCAACCGCCCACATCCCACCCGGTACCGCCTGCTCCAGAACGCACGAATGTAGACGCAGGAGCCGGCCCACGAAGTGACTCACGTACTACTCCTCCCTCCTCGAAGCACGGGAATAGGGATGGGGTTAAGGGCGACGGGATGCGAGGCAGTGAGACGAGGTGCGTGGGGAGGAAGGAGGGGAAGGCGGAAGGAGACAGCAGGCGCATGCGACGACAGGTGCGGGTGTGGTGTGCACAGTGGGCAACGAAAGGTATCCGATACGACAGGCATTCTTGGGCATGGGCTTGAAGGCGTCGCGTCATCGTCTGTACATCCCCTTTACTTCCTCCATCCTCCCGAGCTTGGCGCCGACCGCCATCGTCCCGAGCGCTGCGCCACCCCACGCATTCGCATTCATTCCTCATCGGCGCTCCTCCCCGAAAGACCGATGGCCGCGCCCGCTCGAGCAGCGAGGTGCGCCTCTCCCGCTTCTCGTGCCTAACGCGCTCCTCTTCGAAGCTGACGCCGGGCGCTCCTCCGTCCTCGAAAAGACCGCTGTGTACGTGCGCTGCGCTCGAGAGATCCGCAGACGCGGCCTTCTCCACCGACCGGCCCAGACCGCACGAACGTAGACGCAAGAGCAGGACCGTCACTCTGTCGGTCCAGGAGGAAGGCAGGCTCCGCGTGCGCGCCTCCCTCCTCGAAGCACGGGGATAAAGATGGGGTGACGGGGTGACGGGGTGCAAGGCAGTGGTAGCGCACGAGGCACATGGGGATGAAGGACGGAAAGGCGGAGCCAGACGAAGGATGAACTTTCATCCTTACCGCAGGCGGATGCGGTGGGTGAGTGTGTGGTGCTATCGGCGATTTAGCATGGTCGGATACGAGAGGTGCGTGAGATTGCGGCGGCGAGTAAAAGAGGGCAGGTGGGCAGAAGGGGCGTCGGGAACGGCGGTCTCGAAAAGTCGTAAAAGAAGACGAAGATTCAAGTCATGAAGGGAAAACTGGTGCGCACCTTCGTAGAAACCTCATCCGCCTTGAATCTTGCCTTCTGGGCGGCTTCCTCCTTGCGCCAGATGGTGGAGGCGTCGTTTTAACTCGGTTACGATCTGTGTGCGGTGCGGGTGACTTTCGTATCAACTGGGAACTGCGAGAACAGAGAGCGAGCACATTCCCTCGAGGGAGAGACACGTTAACTCAACGCATCACACACGGAGATGGCGGCGAGGCAAAGTGATGCAATGGACTCGACTTGTCTGTACAGGCATCGCAGTGCGACGCATCGACTGAGAGGTTCACGCAAGACTCGCCTGGAGCTCAGAAGACGAATGTCACGAGGAAAGTAAAATGAGGGACCAGCGTGTAGACAAGGGAAGTGGATAAGTAAGTGATGGGCACGCACCCTTGTCAATCCCACCCTCGCCTTCTTCACCACATCGTCCCCCTTCTGTGCGGCAATCTTCGTGAGATACGCGATCACGATATCGCATACGGCCTTGGCGGGTGCGGCGTGCTCGTCAGCGGTGGTGGCGGTGGCGGTGGCCTCTGCCTCACCTTGCATGGCGTGTAGGTTTGTGTAATGAAATTGAGGAAAGAACAGGTAGGAGAGGGGGGCGAGGGACGGGCGTGAAAATAAATGGTGTGGGCGGAACGTAGGCGAGGAGTAGACTCGCAAGGCTCGGCAAATCGCGGATTGGCTCGAAGGGAACGTGCACCAGATTAAAGCGCAGAAGGCGGTGTCAAGGCGGCGAGCTGCGTAGCTCGCAATCGGGGGTGGGTCCCAGGCGGCGGCAACGAGTAAGTCTCTGGGTGTTCAAGTTGTGGACGGCGCGTGGGCGACAACGGCGTGGAAGGCAAGCGTGAGCGACGATGGCGGGCGACGAAAACGTTGGCATGGACGACAGGGACGGTGGCGTGGCGCTGGGCGAGTCGAGGGGCGACAGGGAGGCGTGGGCATGGGTGTGGGCGAGAGAGGCATGGCGCTCATCGGAAGGTAGTCACTCATGGTTGTTGGTATCGTCACGCTGATCTTGATCATTGTGGGTGTGGCGTTGGCAAGGGCGAAGCGTCGTCGCTGTAACAGCGGGCATGTGGCTAGCGTCGGACGAACGCCGCCTAACGGATGAATCCGAAGTCGGCCGATGATCCGAAATGTCGTGCACATGGCGGCTTGCACGGAACGCTCATCTCCTCTGCGGTTCTCGCGGCATGCTCAGCCGTTCGCCCTGGAATGAAGATTCGTAACAAGAAAGAAGTATTGACTTATTACGCACCGTCGGCAACACGTGCTCAAAATTTCAGCCTCGTCACGCGGCAAACACAGAGGGCGAGTCTATACTAGAGCTGGAACGCTTCAAGTGCGGGGGTAGCTAGTGTAATCATCGTGTGTTTAACCCCGCTCTCTGTCGCTATTTTTCTTTCTTGTATTGACTGATTTGCATTTCTGAGAGAGTCATTAGACGACTGCAGCATCGACTATAGGCGATATCGATGCAGATTGAGTACGGCGCACAAACCTTCCCCGCGGGTTACTGCCTTCAATGCTCCTAATCCCCATTCTCAATTTTTGGTAGAGCAAAGCACGAATCCCGTCTTCCATGTCGCCGACCTGCGCGCACTTGTCCGTTCCCTTCTGCCCTGTTTCTGCGGTGACAGCGCGACGCTGCCATCGATCTAAAGTGCCCGGTATGTATCGTGTGCCCGACCTCTTGCCATCACGGTCTACTCATACCTCCCTTCTCTTCTCGTGTTCCGCGATGTTTTTTTTTTTTTGTTTGATACAGTTCTGATCTATCGCTGGCCCCTCCGCGAGCGAAATTCATACCGGCACGCCTGCCGTTGACCTCCTGAAAAGATCCTTTAGCTGCCAGTGAGCCCCTTCATTTCTTTCCTTCCATGATCGCACGCGAGCCCTAATTTCGGTGCGTCGCAGAAACACACCTATTGACGGACGCCGCAACCGTATTATGTACTCTTCCCGGCCTTTTTCGTCTCATTTCCTGCTTCCTTCCGCGTCCTGCTTTTCAATCCTGGTTGACTGGCTTTCTCAGACAGCGCGCACCCGCCTGCGACAGATCTCCCGTTGCAGCCCATATTCGGATTTCGAAGCCTTGAAGCGGACAGGGATGATTTCATTTCATTTGTATTCCCTCGCTGTGCTCCCGTGCGTTCTATTTTTCATTTATATTTTTGATTGTTTTTTGTGTCGCGGCTTTCCAAGCGAGGGTGCGGATGTGGGCAGACCGTAGTCTCGGCTAACAGTCTCTCATGACATCCCAATTTGGGATTGCGCGAGGCTCGAGCTCTGTATCTCTTTCTCCACACCCCACTTGCTTGACTGTACACTCTTCATAGCACCTTTATCTGCCCTCTTATCTCTTCTCTGCCCCAGTTCCACCCAGAAATGGACCCAAACTCAAATCAGCCCCTGTCTCAAAGAAATCATGTAATACGACCCAGCTATCCTGAATTAAACTCTGACAGCTTCGATTATGAAGGAGACACAGTTAGTATTATTGGTGCATCCTCTAGTCCTCCGCAACTCGAAATTCCTGACCTGGATATGGGGGAGATTCCCTTTCTAGAGCTTGATTTAAAGGTACATATTGCGGGAAATTTCGATCAAAAAATGATAGCGCAGAGGTACGGTTATATGGCCGCACTTGGACCCAGACTCTCATGACAGGGTTCCCAAATTGGGATGTCATGAGAGACTGTTAGCCGAGACTACCCCCGAGTCGAGGACTTGCGTGCCCGAGGATCTCAAAAATCTCGCGTCTCGGAATTACGAGCTCGAATTGACGCGCCAACTTCAGAGCGGCACGTGGCCGCGGGTTTGACGTGAAGAGGCTGTGACCGGATGTGACCACACTTTGCTTCCAAACTTTCATCTGAATTTACGACGGCTGCAGGACCTGGAGTCTGGACGAACTGCACCAATCGTATTCGAACATTATCGGGCCAATGGGGCCTTTCTATTCTGATTTCATGTGTTCATCTGCCACCACGGAGGTCGACGCCGACGCACCTGGAGCTCTCAGCTGGCGTGGAATGAAGCGTTCTACTCGCATTTGGGTATCGTTATCGTAAACCGCCCCAAGAGACGCTGCGAATTTTCCGCGTCAAGGCTGCCCGCACTCTCAAGCCCATCAGCATCTCATTTGTCTCATGATATGCCGCCCGCATTTTGCGTGTACGCTCCCATTATCATCTCTCCACGGCCTCGCGCCTATGCCGACGCCGTTAAACAGCTTTTCGGCCACGGACGCCTGCCCCTTCCCAGCTTAGCCTAGGACATAAACTGTGCCTTGCATTCTGCTCGATGTCCGTCTCCGTCCTCTTGGGGCAGTCCCCATTGTCTTTCCATCTCATTGCACCCCGAGCCCTCAGTATTACCACATCTCCATGGTTCATGTACCTGCGCTACACCTTCGCTAAAGGCTTTCCTCTCGTCTTACCACTACAGCTGCAGCCGCACCAATGCCCGCCGCGCGTCCGCACCATCGTCTTCCTGTTCTCAAAATTCCACTCTATCCATTTCCGCGCTGCGCACTGTCCCTCCCTCCCGACAATCTCCATCCAGTCAAGCTTGCATCCTAATCCTAACCCCGTCTGTCTCTGTTGCCCGCCATCCACACCGCGCTCGCGCTGCGGTATCGCGTCTGCCTCCCGCAGCTGCCACTCGCCCCCACTGCGCTGTCTTGGTCCATGCTATCCACATCGCGTTCGAAACGCGAAATCGCGTCGTTCGCAACTGTCACTCGCACCGCTTGGTGAATGTGGGTGCACGCTGCGCGAATCCATACATACTCTCGTATGCGAGACGCGTGTGGCGAGGCGAGCCAAAAGTGGCATGGATGTACCTGCAAGTGCGGACATATGGAGGAGGAGCACGAGTAAATAACAAGTGGGGAAGGAGCACGTGTGCCGCGTCGTCATCTCGAGAGAAGGAGGGTTACTTTCGAGCGTGCCAGCGTCGGCGTCCGGAGCTTTCGAGTGCAGCACCCATGCACAGCGGTCGTTTCGGGGAAGGAGGAGCGCGCCCGGTGCCGGGTTCGAGGAGGAGTGTATTCGGCACGAGAAGCGGGAATGGCGTGCCTCGCTGCTCGAGCGGGCGCGCCCACCGGTATTTCGCGGAGGAGCGAATGCGAATACGCGGCGTAGGCTCTCGGGAGGATGGAGGGAGGAGGCGTGGCGCTCGGGAGGGTGGAGGAAGTGAAGGGGGTGCACACCACGCGACTTCGAATCTCGACGCCTTCAAGCTTATGCTCAAGATGTCGGTCGTCTTGGATAGCACCACACCCACACCCACCGCATCCGCCTGCGGTTTTTCATCCTTCATCTGGCTCCGCCTTTCAGTCCTTCGTCCCCATGTGCCTCGTGCGCCCCTAACCCCATCTCTATCCCCGCGCTTCGAGGAGGGAGGAGCGCACACGTAGCCTGCCTTCCTCCTGGACCGACAGAGCGACGGTCCTGCTCCTGCGTCTACGTTCGTGCGCTCTGCAGCAGGAGGTGCCGGGCGAGATGTGGGCGGTTGGTGGAGGGGGTCGCACCTCGTGCTGCGTGCCTGACGCGCCGCTTGCCGTTGAATGCACCGCAGGCACAGCGTCGTCCAGAGCGGGGCGGGAGAGATAGTTCCAGAAGCGCGGGAGGGATGGGGCAGTGCGTGCGGATCGTGGACTGTAAGAGGCTGTAGATGAATGAGGAACGGCGGAAGACGGGGGCGGGGTACTACGGAGGTCCTGTATCTCTCTCCCTGATGCGAAGCCCGGCGGCGAGGACAAGGTACGACCTGCACTGGGCAGCTGACGGGGGCATGCGCATGCGTTCATAAGGGTGTCGGCGTGCATTATTGCGGTGCGGTGCGGGGGGTACGGGTGGCGGAGAGTCGCGCGTTGGTGGGGAGGAAGAGGAATCTTCGTTATGTCCTCCCAGGAAAGAGGATATCCCTTCCCTTGTCCGCCCTCATGGTAACGCGCGCGCAGCGGCGCTCCGTGTACTGCCCGCCCGCCATTTTCAGTGGTAGCTGCTGCGACGTGCGCTCGAGGTGCCGGTCGAGCTTGCCGACTTCGCGCTCCAATAGTAGTGCGCGGGTGCGCTGTGTGCGAGTCGCGGGACGCGGTGGTCGGTGGTGAAAGCGCTACTTGCGGGTGTAGACGATCGCGGAGGAGTGGGAAGGAACAACGAGGAAGAAGTGTACGAGGGCGGGGAGGGGAGAGCATGGACGTGCGGTGGATCGTTGGTGGGTGGGAGAGGATCGCGTTCGCATCATCAAAGCCCCGGAGAACGTGTAAGTCGTTTTATCCATTCTTTACTCTATCAATGCTGACGCATGTACCAATAGTTCCTTGCGCTCGCCATTAATATTCTTCTTATCAAACTACCCCTCCCCGGTACCCACTCCTCCTCGTTACTGCCTTGCCTTTACCCCCCGCGCACAGGACTATTGCAGCTCCTCCTCGTGCTCCTCAGCGTCATGCCCCCCTATTTCCCCGGTGACTGCTTGCCTCCGTCCGCGACGCGGGACACACCACCGCGCCGCCGCCCGTGCTGGTGCTGCCGAGGCTCTCGATACTACTGATGCCTCATTTGACGCGCATGCGGCCTTCGTGAACATAGTACATACCGCCAGTCCTATTCCTGCGGTGTTGGCCTGCAGCGTCGGCCTGCTTCGTGAGCGCCTTCGATACACCACCACTGCGACGCCGATGTGGATGCGCATCCGCCTCTCATGCCTGTGCTACGGATATTCTCGATGCACGCACCCCTGCATCCCGACGTTCTGTAATCCAATAGCCCTCTACCGGTGCTCTGAGGCGATGTTGCAGAGGGCTCTGGGGTGATGGAGCAGCAGTAGCTCGTGCGCGTGCTCGAGGGCAGCGAGACGTTTTTGCGCTGCAGACTCAAGTCGGATCCAAGAACGAGGATCGTGCTGGCTCGGAAAAGGGCGATGGGTATTCTTCCCCATGCTTGGTAGAATGCCGCTGTGCTGGGGACGATCGTCCGTCCTTTCTGCCGTTTTCGTCGGTCGAGTGGGATGCTTACAATTATGCGACGGCCGAAGAATCCCGATACGCCGAAAGGCCGAAACGTTGTATTGAGTTTTCATTTTCATCCTGTCTAACTTCAATGTCGTCTCAAAATTCGACGTAGGACCCCATTTGTATGGTCCCTGTGAATTTTGCTCTAGCTTGATTGCCTCTTGATTCGCTCGATTCAGGATGCTCCGTCCGCAAAAGTTGATTTCTTCGTCCTGGAATTCTGCCGCGTCCATCATCACAGCAGTGTATTTGCTGTCCCAAAACCTGACCCTCCGGATTTTCCTGTGTTGCTGATTCCACCAGTTCGTCTTCATCAAACCGACATTGGTGGATATTCCCCGTGTCGATGCCGCTCGCGGCTAGCGCGTATGGGGTAACCGAATCTTCCTCAACGGCAAGCTGTTGCTCGGCCGCAACCAACAGCTTCTTCGAGTGTTTCGTGTCCAGGGCTGCATGGCTTTCCCTGGAATTCCTACTGTGTCGACTCGTATCTAGATCTCCCTCCCGGGACACCATAATGTGGACGAATCGGAAATCCGTAGAGGCAGAAATTTCCCCATTTTTACCGACAGACGTGAGCTGTGTGCAACGAAGGCTCAATATAACTTATGACTTCGATAACCGTGTTATGTTGTTCTAAGCGAAAAATTGGAACAGTCAGACTGCTATTCCGCGCGGCGATGTACTCTTTTACGGAATTTTGGAGTGTATCCACTTTGCATGTGTAAACCATGCGCTTGCCGCCTGCCTTCATCGGCGGGTGACTCATAATCTGGATTACTTTGAACCAGACGCGCTAGGGCTTCCACTGCTATAACTCTGTACCCAGATGGATGCCAGAAATAAGAGTGATTCAAATCTGAAAGGGCTGTTGATATAATGACATCGGGTTGTGGAAAATCACTAGGGCAGGTACATGGGGACAAAAACTACAGCGCTCTCGAAACATTGTTCGCATATTGAACTACACTTCATGAGGGCCATCCAAACCAAATCCAAACTCAAAGGGTAACAGGGATGCAATTGATGGCGATGAGGCCTCCCCATCCCGCGTCGGGAGTATCGCAAGTGACGGTGGTGCTTCCGCTATCCGGATGTCAAGAAACATTGAAGAATTAAGAGGCAGCGAACATACCAGTTGTTGCCGATGACGGTGATGGGGGAGCAGCTGAGTCCGACGAGGACGTCGAGGCCGGTGAGATCGAGGCCCAGGAGAGCAGCGACGGCGGAGGCAGCGGTGCTCGAGGACGGAACAGTACTGGCACAGCACTGATTCGACGTCGGGGGCGTCACCGGGGGAGTAGTCCACGGCATGGCGGCAGCAAGGGTCTACGATTGAAAATTAGTCAAGTGGCCCGGGAGAGTTCAGAAGGAAGACTTACAATGAGAGCTGAAGCGGTAACGATAGAGAGTTTGGAGAACATGTTTGGGTTTAAAGAGCTTGAACTACGGGGGATGTTGTTCGAGTGAGGATTGAAGGTAAGAGGTTCTAGGTTTTATACATTTTCGGCAACCTGGAAGGCTTAAAGGAGCCGACTCTGTGAAGAGTGGTGCGTCAGGAGATGAGAAGAATGACGAGTCGTCCAGGGCGGAAGGTGGAGCCATTGGACAGATTTTCGGACACGAGAAGGACGGGCCCGCGCGCAAGTGTATTGAGATTCGCATCAGGGACGTCCTACACCCTCAGGGTATCGCGAAGAGTGGAGCGGTGGAGCTGATATGGCACGGGTGGAGGGGCAGTTGTCAATATACATACCGTCGACGAACAACCCAAGACAATGACGCCAAGGTGACAGCGGTGGCATGCTGACAATGATAGAGCGGCCCTTGGAAAACCGCATCGGGAATGCACGACCCACGGTGCGGATGTCATTAAGCATGAAGACCACTTGTTATAGGGAAGCGTGCGGAAAAACAAAACACTCAAGGGTAGTTAAAACTCTTACCGACACCGTCTTGAGGTTCGAGCGACTCGCATACCGGGAGATTATCCTGTCGGTGTGTGTTAGCATTCCAATAAACTCGGAATGAGGATCACACCGAGAACAACTAAATTGCGGATTCGAGACGTCATAAGGACCCGAGGATCAGCAACAATTTTGGCGTTCTATACTCTGTAATTCAAGATGAAACTTCGGAATGTTCGCCGGGTATAAATTAGGATTTAATGTCATGTATGGATCCTTGTCACTGTCAGATGCAAATTTACCCCAGAAATCCGCCTATTCAGATTCTTGGGGACATTTGGAGGCGGAAAGGCCTTCATCGGGTCCTGCAGAGTCAAGAGATTTAGGGAACAGCGGTTGCGCGTCCTACACGGCCGAAAAATGGGGCTCAATCCGCACTCGGTGCAAGGACGGCATTAGACATGTCATGCTCGGAGCGCGGTTGACGTTCAGCCACAAACAGAAGTCTGCGCATGTTCCTTCCGCGAAAATTGCCTACAAGGGGACGCGGTGACGTCGTGGGCTACTTGATTCTGTGGGAATAGGGCCGCACTAAATCCATGATCTAGTTGGGTGATATGGTCTCCGACGGAAGTGAAACACCAGCGCTGTTCGTGAGCTCTGGCTCGATACTTACTGATGGCAGTGTGAGATACCGAAACAACGGTATCCGGATACTGGCGGAGTTTGAAATACACGCGAGGTCGCCCCATTTGGCCTGAAGCCCCTGACCTTTGGGCTCAACCCGTTCCTACCTACAGTTCCAGGATGAAAAAATTTCATTCAACGGTTTAATCGAATCCCAGCAGGCCAAAACCATTTTGGAGAAAGAATCCGGACAATTTGCGCCAATCTGGCATCACAATGTGTGCGCACAAAATTAACTTGTCTTTGATGGAACCAGAAGTTTTGAGGCCGTTTGTTCAGGTTTCCATGGTGAGAAGCGGTTTCTAAGGAACTATATCTGCTGTTCAATGTTAAGAACAATATGTCTATTGTTTGGGCACTGATATTTAAAATTCCCCTTCAAAGGGAACATGACAGTCTTGTTGTTGTTATTCTCATTCATAATTGTAATACAGTGCAATGAGGGATAGTCAGCTAAGAATTTTGAATGAAAACCCTGGAAAGGAAGGCCATAAAATTAGTACAAATACAGAAATGATGTCAAACTGAAAAAACCGTGGGGCCGGCAGGCAGAGATTTTTTAAGTTAGGCTTGATATAACTGACAGAAATTGAGCAGGGAATTCACCTCCCCAGACTACCTGTTGAGCACACTGCGCCAAGCCGGAGACCCAAATAGGCCTCATTAACAGGTAAGGAGGGCAATAAATCAAGACAATTATGTACCTTGCAGGTTTATTCATCTCGCAAAGTTCAGTAATGCTCCCGGACCTTTGCATACAGTAGCCTACTCTTGTATGTATTGCGACATTTCATGAACAAACGAGGTACATACTACAGACGGGTGTTGTGAAGGTGCCGGACTCGGATCACTTTTTTTAAAACTCAGTCAGTATATTGCCGGGGTGACAAGAGAAACGAAAATAATACTAACCTCTCGATCCATACCGCTTTGAAAAATGGCTTGACTTCTTCAGGTTGTCCAGCTCCTTCTCTAATTTTTTTGGGCTCTATGGAGACTTCTGTAGGTTATAAAAAAACTATTTCGCTGTCTTGCTCGGTGCTTCACCCAATTGGAAAGGTCAGGAGTCTCGGCAAACTCACGTCAAACCCACGTCAAAGAATTGACAAAGATCCGTTGATTCCCGGGACCCGCGCAGTATTTGAGTTTCTTTATTTCTTTATTTTCCCCCACCCACACCGGTATCGAGCCGAGCTCTTCGTGCGTGCGTAGATGCCATTCAAAGAGTCCTCGGCTGACCTGGAGGCAAGGAGTTATAACAGTCTGCGATCCATTTGAAGAAAGATTCCCGGTCACGTGCGGCGTACACGTTTCATTTGGGCTGCCAGCGGAAGTTGTGCGCCGAAAATAGGCGTCAAGTATTCCTGCGGTAGGAACATGCGTTAGTAGTACGGTGTGTGTACCCCGGCTAGGACCTTGTTTCTCAGGTCGAAAAGTCCCGGGGGCATGCATCCTTGAAGGCTCCTGCAACGTCGGAGAAGAACGAGGAATTCCTGTGACACGTGTGCTACCGAAAGCAATCCATCAACAATGACGAGTCAGGCACATGAATTGTTAGAAAACGGCGAGTTCAAGTTACATCCCAGTTTTAGCTGAAAATGAGAGGATCATCTTATCTTGCCTTGGCTAAAGCTCTTAAAAAACAAGGGGGTGGCAAAAAAAATAATTCAGCATACCCCGTTGAATTACGCATCAAGCCTAGGACCAGGGGACCGACCGACCACGGCAATCACCGGATGACATAACATATGCGTGAAAAAAAAGAGAAAGACGCGGTGTATTAAAACATTTGGCTCCGTGAATGTGGTTGGTGGTTGGTCGGCGGACGAATTCCAGCAGCGCACTTCAAGAGAAGTGCAACTCATTCCATTCGAGTCCGCTTTCTTGAACAAGCATGGCACTTCCAATCTGGAAATGGATCTTGCAGATTGACGCAAACAAGATGAAACTACGAGAGTTAGTTGCCAGTTGTGTACCTGAGAAATTTGAATACGAACCCAACCAGTCTCGCACCCCGCACACTTGCATTGTGTTGCAGCAGCGTCGTCCTTTTCATCATCTTGAACCGTCTCACCGCAATAACAGACCTCAAAGTCTGGAATGAAATTTCGCTTCCGTTTATCTTTCCGTGTCCTCCCACTTTTTCGGGTTGTTGGAGGCGGAAAACGACCTAGACCAGCGGATGAAAAAAAGCAAAGAAGTCACACCGCCACCTGTCAGAATCCAGATGATTGCCGATATCAATTTCCATATTAGGCTTTTGCGATCAAAACCATGTCTACAACACCTCTGGCCACTTCCACAACCAAAAGAAAGTGTCAGGAAGTGCACCTGGGTTGATTAGGATGCTATGGAGGCTGTTTTAATCTTTTTCAAAAAAAGTTTTTTAAGGGTCTGATGGGGGGACCGACCGACCATCAGTATATGACATCTCGCTCACGTGATACCCCCTTGTTAAAAAGGCCCTTGCTAATTGGAAGACAGACCATACATGGCGGATGAAATAAATCCAGGTAAAGTGATTGACCCGGCGTGGTTAGTTACATTGGACATACCGGTTCCATCCGGGGGTTTCTGGGTCATTAATGCATAGACACTGACAGTATCTCTGACATCTCACTAGTATGCGTGTTCTGCGCCAAACCGTGCACCTAGATTGGCTTTCGGCCCGCGGCATTGCCTCCTATTGGAGGTAAGTGAAGCATTGTTTGTTCAGAGAAACACAGATTCTGGCAGAACTGGCAAGAAAGTTGAAGAAACTGGTGACCTGGCGCCAGGAGGGCCAGCTGCATCAGTTCCGCCAGCACGCGCCAGCAGGTGCCAGCTCAAAAACATTCTCCTGATGTATACAAAGTATGAGGAAATGAGGAGATGGAGGCAGAGGAGAATGAAAGACGGTGGAGGAGGAACGTGCTTGCAAGCGTCGAATTCGCAGATGGTGCGATGCAAAAGGAGAAGGGTCTGCTAGGATTGCAGTTGCCTAGCCCATGCGACTCAGGATGACGTTGGGCGGCGGAGTGGAACATCTAGAACGTAATCAGCTAAGGTATAGGAAAGGAACGGGGCACACACAATACTCGCGACCGATGCAGATTTGTATCTGCGCTATGGCGCTCCAAAGACCAAGTCATTGGTCACGAACGCGATGGATGCCGCTGAAAGAGAAAATGCGCAGTATCCTGAATCAGCAAAAAGAGGCCAGGGCTGATAACAGGGGACGGGCTGTGGATACAACCGACACCAACTACCCTTCTCCCTCAATACTTCCAGTATCCGGCCGCATGTGAGGTACGTGTGCAGGTATGCGGGGAGATCGAGCGTTAGGTCAGTGGCACGGAAAAAACAAAGGCACCCTAGATGAAGTGTGTCCATGAGAGTCGATGGCTAGAAACAATGTGCGTGGGCGATGCTTGTGCTGGACGTGCTGCAATAGTCGAACTCAAAGGCATTATGGTGCGTGGAGGTCGACACCATGCACATTGTGTCAAGCATGGCAGCAGTGGCTTTATACTGAAGCTTGGAGGCCAGTATTGGCTTAATGGTTAATGCCTTAAGTGAGTTAAGGGTTATTAAGGCCTTAACGTAAGGGTTAAGACCTGGCAGGCTGAAGCTTCAGGCTTTAAGGGTTAACAGTCCGGTTGGCAACCAGGCCACCACACTGGCATCTTTTCGGTGTTAAAAAAAATTCAATTTAATTTATGACCCAGCGGCGCCCAGGGCAGTAACCTGGTTTCTTCCTGGATCCAGTGGTGGGTGGAAATAAATAAGTGGGTTTCTGACACCAGGGCCGCTGAATTTGAGGACAAAGACACCGAGGAGGAGGAGGAGCCAACTCTGATCCCAAATCCGACTTGCGCACCACCCAAGATCAAGAACTGGACCAAGACCACTCTGGCACTGCTGTTCGGCGGTGTGGTTAAAAAACCCATTGTCAACTTGATGAAGGTGGACATTAACTGTGAAGTGGAACTAATGGAGGATGTGCAGTTGGATTACGGGGCAATGGAGAGCTTGGGAGACAAGTATGAGCCATAGAAACACCACTGAATGTATTCTTGCGTCACTTCCTAAAAAGGAAATTAAGGTCTTAAGCGAACCCTTAAGATTAATACTTATCTCTTAATAACCCTTAAGCCTCCCCCAGACCAGTTTCCTACCCACCCTTATGTTCCAGGGTTGGGGCAAGACACAGAGGTGGTACACAAGGCAAGATTCACTGTATTGGGCATAATTGTAATACAAAACAACAAATTACTGATTGTGGACACTAATGCTTCTGAACTTCAACTGCCCCAACCCCTCCACGGAGGCTGGCATTTAACAAAGATAAACAACATAGCCACCGGCTTGGCCGAAATGCTACGACTCATCTTTTCTCAGTGTCGAGCCTCATTCAAAAATGGCGGCAGGGCTTGGGGACCTCTCTGGATGCAGTGGAGCAAATCCTGAAAATTTTATGAGTGGTAGGTGTTGGCACGAAATATTTTTCTGAAATGCAGCTATGTTGTGTACCTTTGTTAAATGCCAGCCTCCGTGGAGTGGTTGAGGCATTTGAAATTTGAAGTGCGGGAGCATTAGTATCGGCAATCAGTAATGTGTCGTTTTGTATTACAAGTTTGTCCCGTGTAGTAATTTACTCTGCTTACCACTACTCTGTCTTGCCCCAGTTTTGGCTATGACGGCGTCAAATGGTGTTTGACGATTTGTCAAGACTTTGACGAACGTTTGACGGCATTTGACGAAAGCTGTCAAACGAAATTTCCTTTTTGGGAACACCCAAGAAACTCTGCCACAAATTTTGAAAAAATGCAAATAAAATTGAGAGTGTTTGATAGACTTCGCCTGAATTCAAAGTTGAATAGATTTGCGGTTCCTTGTGCGCAATTTCATCTTAGTCTTATGAATAAAATTCCAACCTTTGACCCCAGACTCCGATCCAAAGTTTCATATATGACAGGCGAACCTGGGGGACCCATATTCGATTACTGCAGATTCCAAAATTCAAATCACCATCTAACATTAAATTGGATATACAAGGCCGAACGGGCCCACACCACTTTGCCGAAATTGGTACCTAGGGAGCACTTTGACGGGGCCGTGTGGTGCTGGCGAGACATTGGCCAGTTGAAGATGTTTCCTGAAGGGCCTCTCAGCCTTCAATTCATCGCCCCCGACAATTACTTTGTTTGCCGATGCCCACATATTCTTCTGGAACACTCCAATTTCAACCACTCAGGCTGTCAATGTTGGCCTGCAAAATATCATCATTGCAGCACCATGAGGGCGGTGCCAAATATTATTAATGGAAGAATAATAAGAGAACCTAGTGTATCTATTGTAACTAGTGTCATCACCTATGAGGCCTAGATATCACCAGTAATTAGTGTGGGGATTAGGCCCCTAATCGCCACAGTAGTTACTGGCAAATTTCGTTGTTTAGTGCTCACTGCAATAATTATGGCAATGACTTTCAATACCTTTCGAAAATTTTGACAACTTGGGAGGTGTAGGGTAAGTCCCAGGCTATTTTCAATAACTTTTGCTAATTATGGGACTTGAGGGTAATCTGAGGGGTTATTCCACTAATTTCAATAACTTTTGATATTTATAGCACCTAGTAGTGCATGCTGGGGCTTCCCATGGTAATTTCAATAACTTTCAATAATTATTGCACTTCTTGACTCAAAATCAATCGCACCAACCCAAAAAGGAAATTCCTGATACAATCCAGTAGTCCAGGCTAAGATCATGTCCCCCACCTTCTGCATGGTCCACCACCAGCACAAACATCTAGTACTAGACTCGGTGCACAGCCTCTCCCAACATCCCAATTTGGGAGCCCTGTCATGAGAGTCTGGATTTAAGTCAGTCGGCTAACCATACCATTGCTCTATCAGCACTTTCCCACGATATGTAGCCTGCCACGCCAACTTGTATTTTTTATTTCAAGACCGCCAATGCATATAAATTCGTGAAAATATTCAGAGTGCCATTGATAAGTGTCCACGACAGCCCGGGAAACTCGGAACCGGATTTCCCCTGCCGGAGCCGCAAATATTTGACTGTCTCCCAAATTAGGCAGTTGGCCCCTGATTTCGAAGCATGTGGCGTGTTCGCAGCGTGTTTTCCACATGTTCTACATGTGCCTGCTCTCTCTTGCCTCCTACAACCATCTCCCAACGCCCCGCTTCGCTCTTCTCTATACATAATGCCTGACAACTATTCACTGAGGCACCACAATATTCGGGCCAGCTCCGCAATCATGCGGAGCTGGCCCAACGCAGATGCACCAAGGCCGTCCTCGCTCTTTCTCAGATCTCATCCCCCACGTTCGGCATGCCTCACACGTACATCCGCCAACTTTTCAAGACAGTTGTGGTCCCCCACATGGAATATGCCCTTCCGGTGCGGTACCGCCCCGTCACCGACAGTGGACACGCTCGCCGCAATGGCACAGTTTGGGTAGCCAAGGCAATAGGCAAAGTTCAGCTTCACGCCTGCAAGCTCATTACAGGCGCGCTCCGCACCACGGCCACTGACACCTTGGACTTCCACGCCAACCTCCCTCCCGTCCACATCCGCCTCAACCGATCCATGTACAATGCCGCTGCCCGACTCACCTCCCTCCCTCCCTCCAACCCCGCCACCTTCCTCCGCTGCTGCCGAGTTCCCCGCTTTCACTGCTCCCCCATCCACCACCTGATCCATGCGTTCCCCAACTTCAGAGGCGACTACAAGACGATAGACCCGCAGCAGCACTGTACCTACGTAAAGTGCGACATGGGCCCCAAGGGGCCCACACCATTATAATGGATAAATGAATGAATGAATATTCACATCCCTTCGGATGGCCCTTATGAGGAACCTGATGCTGCCAGTACTGTTGATGGACAAAGCAGTCCTGTTGAACCATGAGATTCACCAACTTATCATGGCCCACCTGTAGGATTTCTAGATCTCAGAGAGGAAGACTTTGGAAATGAAGATTCTGATGATGAATATGGTGCTGATTCCCGTGCTCCAAAGCTCTCGGATGTGGAAAAAGCTGTTTCTGTCCTCAACTTCGGGTCAATTTAATAGATTCTCTCTGAAAGATTTCCTCAATGTTCTCTTTACCTTGGAATCACCAGCAATATCTCCAATGTTACCAATTCTTACTTGGGCCGAGGTGGTGCAGTTCATCTCCTCAAAGTTGGAGTTATGCAACACTGGCAGTTTGATGATGATTCTACTGTGAAAAACTGGATTGTTGAAAAAGCTGCTGCCATATGTGCTCAGAAGGCTAGCTTCCTTACAGATCAAGCTTCTTGGGGCCCCTATTTTCCAGCTGCAATGACTTTGTGTGTTCCAGCTAATTCTTTGAGTGTGCAGCACCTTCAAATGTTTTCAGTTCTTGATCTGCTGGCTCTATATGATCACACTACACCACACATCCAAGCCATCCTTGGGGCTGTTATCAGAAAGATAGGACCTCAGGCAAACTCTGTGTCGTCTAAATCTCAGACCACACGCAATCCTGATCTTGTATGAATTCAGAAAAATATCATATTTCAAATATGTTGACTGTTTTACAGGCACGAACCTTGATCACTTCTATGCTGTTAAACATGCGAAGCCGCGAGACAAACCTCCATACAGCTATGAACTCACTGTTACTCTGGTCCGGTAGTGTTTCAAAACAAATTATATAGACATTGAATCACTATGGGTTTTGAACCTCCCCACGTTATCAGGCTGCAGCTGTGCGAAGCATCTCTAGAGATGCAGTTTCCCTGGCAATTAAGGTAGCTAATGATCTGAGGCACCTGATTCTTCTGCCAAATGACAACTTTAACTGGGTCGGAAAAGTTTGGGAGGGATCTGCAAGTCATGGGGATGTTGTCCATGATCAGGTCTCAGCTTTACTTGTGGCCCTGCCGTTGCCTGCAGGAACATCAGAAACAGAAGTGCAACGTCTAGGAAGTGCAGATAATTTTGCAAGGACTGCTGGGACTCGACATAAAATATCACCGGAAAAAAGCTTAGAGCAAATCCATCCAGATGCAGCTGATTATAGTATATTTGAAGACAATGCTATTCATCATGTTGCCCATATACTCTCTGAGGAAATTGCCTGAAACTGCCCAACCGGGGCAGTATCAACTTACGCAAAATTGATTTTCATGCGTGGCTTAGATTTTTTGATGTTATTTTGCGAGCACTTGTTCTCCGAGGTGCTATGGTGATTCTGGATATCTCTTCTTCTGAGAAACTTTATGAACAGCAACTACCTTCAATGGCTTTCAAAACACTCTGTGGGAGAATTATCAGTGAATTCTTGATACCATCTATTGACCGCCTTGAAGCCCTCAAAGTCAAGAAGATTAGGGGAAACTCCAGGTCTGGCAATGCAGTTCTCCTCATGTTCCACCTTATGACCATCCGTGAGATGTGACATGCTATAAAACATGGTCATCCAGAGCGAATGCAGCGTATAATCAAATTTTGGACACCAATGTTTTATGCGGGTGGAAGTTACAACTATGCCAATAGGGGAGTTCGCAGTAGGCCATATTTTCTCGTTTGTGAATAAATATATTCGTTTGATGGGACCAATAAAACCGTCGTTTGTGGAATAAATCCGTGATCACCCCATTTGAGTCCCAAGATATATTTCTATAGTGTTAATTCCACCTGCCAGGCACAAGCCTTCTCACAGCATTCAATATCCCTTATCCGCACCATCTGGTCATTGGATAATACGTACTTACTATCCCAGCTAGCACAATGCTTCTCTCCAAAATGCCCCCAAAAAACCAACCGCCAGCAGACTGCCGATGCCGCAGCTGAGCTTTGGACCAAACAGTGGCAACATTCTTTATGTCTGCCACTGAAGAACGCCGAGGAGCTTCGAGCTGCTTGATGGTCTTACCCTCGGCAGTTCGGTGCTCTCGGCTATGGTGGCAGTGGCCCTGGCAGTCACAGGTCAAGGATATATATAGATGACAAAAGATGTTTATTCCACAAACAAGATTTAATCTCGTTTGTGGAATATCTTTTTGTGTAAAAATAATGGTGCCATCACTCAAATATATTTATTCACAAACGGGAAAATATTCCCTACCGTGAACTCCCCTAATGAATCAATGGAATTGCTTCACAATCTCATTCATGACTGGCCAGGAGATGTCCCACCTATACTTCGAGCTGGGATGTTGATGAACAACTGGGGGGGCCCTACCAATTTCAAAAGAAACTGACATCAGAGTGGAGCAGTTTAATAAAATCATCAAATCCCACATACATGGAGTCAACGCTCGGCCTGGGTTGCTTGAGAAGATCACACCGGCTATTGGTCATATACAAGAGCTTGCAGAGAAAATGTTTGAAGATCTTGGGGTTAATGATGAAAGTCAGCATCACTCAAAGGTGGCACAACACAATGATGTTAAAATTCTTCTTGTGCATTTGTGCAAAGCTCACATCTTTCAATTTGCACATGACATTGCATCAAAGCACTCAGTAATTGACCTATTTTCAATTGGAATACAACGACTGGCAGGTCAGAAGGGAGGACATGCCCGGCATCTTCGCCGATATTTGTTACGCTCATGTGTACGACATGCACAAACATTTATTTCCGCAACCTCAACCTCGGCCATGATAGATTCAGAAATCACAGACAATATTCAAGGACTGGAAGATGAACTAGATGGCTTGAATCATGAACTACTGTTGGATAATGATAGGCCACAACTCACTCTTTTGCAACGATTAGATGAACAATTGAATGAACTGTCTCAGACTTGGGCAATGGAGGAAGAACAAGATGTATGTCAGTAGCATTACATAGTAGCTATGTATTTATCAAAAATCTACGATCATTTCGCCAATTTGAAGCTTTTCTTGTTTTTTTCTTGAGGTTTTTCTCTGTGAACTGGTCACTGCAGTAGTCAATGGGATGGGAGCAGGAGTGGCTGGCTGAACAGTGTGGGGAACCTCGAGTTTTAGCTCAGCACAAATCAACTCAAAAGCAGCAAACAATCGACCTGAGATGTTGTCCCTGTAAGGGCAACCTCAGCTCGGCGCGTGAGCGCGGGAACTAGCGGGAGAATCCGAAGAGAACTCAATTCATAGTACTAAATACAGGGTTCTAGAATACGCACCTAGCGGGAGAATCCGAAGAGAAGAAAGGATAAGGATTCCCACGCTAGGCGAGGTTTTTATAGGTACTAGCCAGTAGCACGTGTCCGAAGTGATCGGCAGTGGTCCCGAGCTTGATCGCATAGCACGTTCCAGTGTGAGCGACCGGACGAGGGGGAACGGGGGGGAACGGAGTCCGGAGGGACGGGGGACAATGTTCCGGGCGGAGGTGCAGCCTGGGGTTCTGTACGGAAGGCCGGACGATCGGGCGAGGCCGGACAGTTGGGCGAGGCCGGACGCGAGAGGGGCGATGGATGAAGGATCGGACGAGGCAGTGGGGCAGTGCGATGGGTTGGAGCCGGACGGACGGACGGACGGGCGGTTCCCCTGACATCACCCCCCCTGGAATGCGGCGTCTCGACGCATGAATCGGACATGGGCGTCGCGCTTCCGGAACGAGAGCGAGTCGAATGCGGCCGAGGCGATCTGGCGCGGGGCGTTGGGGTAGCGGCGATAATAGGTGTCGATGGCGTCTTTGGCGAAGACGTCGGAGTGCTTTACCCATTTATTATGTTCCGGGCCGTAGCCTTTCCACCACACCATGTACCAGAGGCTGCCATAACGGACCTTCGCTTCTAGGATCTCCTCGACCTCCCATTGAATGTCGCGGTCTGTCTGGAGGACGGGTGGGGGTTCGTCGTTCCGGGGGCGTCTGGGAAACGGATCCGGTTCTGTGAGCTGGAGTTTCACCACCGGGAAGACCGGGTGAAGCTGGGAGTACCGTGGGGAGAGCTCGAGTTTGTACGCACCCTTTCCGACGACCTTCACAACTTTGAAGGGGCCGAGGTGTTTGTCCGCGAATTTGACGGACGGACAGGTCGTCCGGATGTCTGAGGCGTCCAGCCAGACTCAGTTGCCTGCTTTGATCTCCGGGGCGGGCGTGCGTCGGCGATCGTAGTACAGCTTGAACTCGTCTTTGGCTTTGACGAGCGCGGCTTTGGCTTCCGAAGCTCCGGACGTGATCCGGTCTCAGAACTTGTTCACGGATTCCACACTCGAGCGCAATCCGTTGGGCTCAAACCCCATCTGGGGGAGCCTTCCGGTGTCCATCATGAACGGAACTTGCTGTGTCGAAGAGTGGACGTGGTTGTTGTACGCGAACTCCGCGGCCTGAAGGAGCTTGTCCCAGTCGTCCTGTTTGTAGTTCGTGAAGATCCGGACAAACTGCTCAAGCTCCTGATTGACACGCTCGGTCTGGCCATCGGTTTGTGGATGGTAGGCAGTGGAGGTCGCTGGCTCTATCCCGATGAGGCGCCACAGTTCCGTGGTGAATTCCGCGACGAACTGCGGTCCGCGGTCGGAGATGTACTTCCGGGGGGTTCCGTGGTGCCTCCAGACGTTCCGGTAATAGAGCCGAGTGGCTCCGACCGCGCCAAGGCCGGTGTGGCACTTGTTGAAGTGAGCCCGCTTACCCAGGACGTCGACCACGACCATGACCGCGTCGAACCCGGGCGCGTCCGGGAGCTCGATGATGAAGTCCACCGAGACGGTGTCCCAGCATTCTTCCAGAATCTCGGTTGGGTGGAGCTCTCCGTGGGGTAGCTTCCGAAGCGCCTTCGTCCGGTTGCACGGGTCGCAGGTTCGGACGTATTGGCCGACGTGACGGGACAGCTGGGGCCACCAGTAGTTCCGGGCGATGAGCTCGAGGGTTTTGAAGCGTCCGGCGTGTCCGGCGACCCAAGTGTCGTGGTGTAGGGCGATGATCCGGCGTCGGAGGTCCTTATTCCGCGGTACAACGATCTTACCGTGGTAGTGAAGGAGCCCTTCTGCGATGCGCCACTCGGACGACCGGGGGGAGCGAACATTCCGGTTCTTGAGGAGTTCCCATACGACAAGCGCAACGGGGTCCTCAAGGTCCGGTTCACCCGCGAAAGCCTCTCAGACGTCACAAAGGAGGGGAACTTCGGGCCCGGTAACCACGATGCCTTCCAGTGCACGGACGTGGAACAAGTCCGGACAGAGGAGGGTAACGTCCGTGTTGTCCGAGCCTACTCCGTGGTCCGGACAGCGCATCCGGACGACCCATGAGGCGGCCGGGCTGGTGGTGGAGCGCGAAGTCAAACTGGGACAGGTACAGGGACCACCGCGCCTGCCTCCGGTTCAAGTTCTGCGCCTTTCGGAAATACTCCAGGTTTTTGTGATCCATCCAGATCTCGACCGGACGTTGCGTGCCTTCGAGGAAATGTCGCCACTCCTCTAGGGCTCGGATGATCGCAAGCATTTCCTTGTCGTGGATCTCGTAGTTGCGCTGGACGTCACTCAGACTCTTGGAGTAGAACGCGACCGGATGCCACTTCCTGTTCGCGTCCGGCTGAGACAGGACGGCCCCGGTGGCGTAGTCGGAGCTGTCCGTCTCGACCCGGTACAGACACAACTCATCGGGCAGGACCAAGACGGGCTCCGCGGTCACCGCATCCTTGAGAGCTTGGAAGGCGGCGGCCGCGGCAGCGGTCCAGGTCCACGCGACACTCTTCTTTGTGAGGTCAAAGAGGGGCTGCGCGATGTCCGAGAACGCCCGGATGAACCTCCGGTAGAAGTTCGTGAAGCCAAGGAACTGCTGCACGTCCTTCTTGTTCTCCGGAGCAGGCCAGGCGGCGACTCCGGCGACCTTGACCGGGTCCATCTCGACGTGGTTGTGCGAGATGATGACGCCGAGGTACTCGATCGACGACTTCTCGAACTCCCACTTCTCCGGCCGGAGGTAAAGCTTGTGCGCCTGGAGCCGTCGGAGAACTTCTCGGACAATCTCCCGGTGGCGCGCAAGGTCAGAGTGAGCGATGAGGATGTCGTAGAGATATACCATGACGTCTCCGGACAGGATGAGGTCCTGGAAGATGTTGTTCATCATCGTCTGGAACATGGCCGGAGAGTTGGTAAGGCCGAAGTACATCACCAGCAGCTCAAAGAGCCCTCGGTTGGTACGGAATGCGGCCTTCCACTTGTTGCTTCCCCGGATCCGGACGTTGTTGAAACCCCAGCGGACGTCGAGTTTCGTGAAGAACCGAGCCCCCTTCAGGCGGTTAATGAGGTCGTTAATCAACGGGAGTGGGTACCGGTTCTTTACGTTCATCGCGTTGAGTGCTCGATAGTCTTGGACGAACCGGAGGCTTCCGTCCTTCTTTTTGATGAAGAAGACCGGAGACGCCATCGGGGACTTGGACGGGCGGATCCGTCCGGTGCTCAACCCATCCTCGATGAACGCATCGAGTTCCTTCTGCTCGAGGGGGGAGATTGGGCAGACCTTGCAGTTGGCCGGTTTTGCGTCCGGGACGAGTTCGATGGCGTGGTCCCATGTCCGGCGTTCCGGCAGCGCGTCGAACGATTCCTTGTCGAAAACGTCGGAGAAATCCTCGACCCAGGCCGGAATCAAAGTCCCAGGCAGGGCCGAGTTCCGAGCGAAGGCCTCCGCGAGCCGTTGAGAGACGGTGCTACCCGCGCGGATTTCTTCGGCCGGAGCGAACACGGTATAGAGGATCCGGTCGCCTTCCTCGAGCTCGTTGTCGTTGTCATTGTCGTCGTCGTCCGGATTGTACCCGTTGTCTCCGCACCACTCCTCCGAGTCAATGGCGCAGATAGACGGGACGGGACCTTTGCGGAGCTGCCAGAGGATCGCAGCGGAGATCTTCGCGTCGCGACGGACAGTGCGGAGTTCATCTCGGCAAGTGCTGCAGCTGGTCGGGCAGCGGGTCATCCGGACTTCCTTGGTGTCCCAGTCGATCTCCGGGTTGTGCTTCTGGAGCCAGGAGTAGCCGAGGATGATGTGCTGCTTTCCGAGCCGCGTTACTGCGAGTTGGATGTGTTCGGAGTGTCCCTTGTAGTTGACGACCATATCAACCACGCCGGAAATGCCTCCGGACGCATTGGGCGTACCGTCGACATTGAGGACCGGAATGGGCTGAGAGAGCTTCCGGACGGGAAGGTTACGGGAGATCACGTACTCCAAGTCGATGAAGTCTCTGGTTGCTCCGCAGTCGACCAGACCCTTCACGGACATCCTCGCCGCGGTCTCTACCGATTGCATCTCCAACGGAATGTGTAGGGAGTTCCGGCCCTCAACAGAGTCAATGACGTACCGCTGGGGTAGTTTGCGCTCCCACCTAGGGCGGCGGACGCGGGGAATGGATAGGGATGGACACGGGTAAACCCGCGGGTTTTATATAATCACGACGTGGAGCTCGACTCTACGAATTTTTTGAGCCCAAAAACATGCAGAATGGTCCAGAACTGACTGAGGTATGATTAAAGAAAGTTTGATACCCCAACATCACACACACATGTCACAGGACCTTTGAAAATGGGTTCAAACCCGCGGGTTTCTGACCCGCGGGTCTGGGCCCTAAATCCGCTACTGGAGACCCAGGTTTTGTCATTTTTGGCCCCAAACTTGATAAGGTCATAACTCAGTCAGTTCTTTACTGATTGTGCTGCTTCTGGGCTCACACAAATTGTAGACTCGAGCTCAGCGTCGTGATTATATAAAATTGATGAAAAACCCGTGTCCATCCCTAGGAATGGAAGGAGTTTTTGCCTCCAGGGCGGGAATAGGGGGCTCTGGCTCGGGAGCGGAAGCTGAAACGGGGGGTGCGTCTTGCGTTTCAACTGCTGATTTATTGGGTATATTTTTGTACAAGCAGGAGTAACGGTTGGGGGACGCGACCGAGGGCGCACCGCTCACTTGGCCGTGTCCGGAAAACCCTCCGGCTCTGCGTCTCCAGTTCCCGACTCGGTCGGGATTTCAGCAGCGGTGGAGAGGCGCGCGAAGAGCTCTCCAAGGAGGTCGTCGCCGAGTTGACAGACGACCTCGTCTAGGACATCCGCGTGTCGGACATCCGAGGGAGTCGGGCAGTCTCGGGCGAGGTGTCCGGCTGCACCGCAACGAAAGCAAGCGCGGGGCGTGAAGCGCGCATGGGTCCGGTCAACATCCATTGGAATGCCGGGCGGAAGGGTGGGCGCTGGCGCGGTTTTGGGAGCTGGCGTGAAGGAGGGGACTGGGAGGAACGTCCCAGTGCGGGGGCGTGCGGCCGGAGCCGGGGCGTGAGTCGGGGTACTCCCGCTCGGACGCAGGCGAGGGCATCGTATTGGCGGAAGGCGCGGAGACGCCATCCGGCGTAGTCCAACAGTGTCGGAGCGGTTCCGGACGTGGTGATCACCGTGTTAATCTGCGGGTCGAGCCCAGCACGGTACTTGGTGACGCGGACGAGCGGGTCCGTGTATCCGGCCGTGGCTGCAAGTTCTTCAAAGTCATCCGTGTACCGGTAGACATCGCGGGAGCCTTGGTAGTAGCCGTGGGTCTCCAGCCGGAGGAGAGCTTGGTCTTGCTCATTTTCTTCGACGAACCGGAGCCGGAACTCGGACTCGAATTCCGCCCAGGACGGGAACGGGAACGGAACGATTGCGGACTGTCGTTCAGCCCATCGCCTGGCCGCGTCTCGCGCTATAAAGGACATAGCGTACCGCACGAGTTTTTCCTCGACGACCTGTCTGTGGACCATAAAGGCTTCCGGAACCAGTCGGAGGTATGTGAGGACGGAGTGGAGGAACATCCGTCCTTGTGTCCGGTCGCCGTCGAAAACAGCCGGGGGTTCGGTCGGAGAACCGATTTCGCTGCGGGGGTGAGAGAGGTGAAGTCTGGACCCACCGCCGGAGCCGGAGCGGCAGGGATGGGGGCAGCTGCGGGTGGATTTTGGCTGTTGTGTAAAACGCGGAGGAGTAAGGTTTCGATATTCGCGAGAGAGTCTTCAACCGCGGTCAGCCGGGTCGCGGGGTCGGAAGCCGGGCCCGGGAAGTAAACATCCGGGAGCTCGGGTTGCGCGGACCTGTCTCCGGGCGTCAGGGCATCCATCAAGGAGGAGGGGTCGAGATTGGAAGTGGGGGAGGCCTGAGCGCTAGCGTAGCGGTCCGAGTCCGAGTCTACACCGAACTTCGCAATCTTGACCAGTTGATCCCTTAGATCCTTTCTTCTGCTGTAAGGGCAACCTCAGCTCACTAAATCCAGGGTTCTAGAATACGCACCTAGCGGGAGAATCCGAAGAAAAGAATGGATAAGGATTCCCACGCTAGGCGAGGTTTTTATAGGTACTAGCCAGTAGCACGTGTCCGAAGTGATTGGCAGTGGTCCCGAGCTTGATCGCATAGCACATTCCAGTGCGAGCGACCGGACGAGGGGGAACGGGGGGGAACGGAGTCCGGAGGGACGGGGGACGATGTTCCGGGCGGAGGTGCAGCCTGGGGCTCTGTACGGAAGGCCGGACGATCGGGCGAGGCCGGACAGTTGGGCGAGGCCGGACGCGAGAGGGGCGATGGACGAAGGATCGGACGAGGCAGTGGGGCAGTGCGATGGGTCGGAGCCGGACGGACAGACGGACGGACGGACGGACGGACGGATGGACGGACGGGCGGTTCCCCTGACAGTCCCAGTGAATTATATGAGTGTACAATTTGAGATCTTCAACAGATATAATTTTAGCAGCATGTTTTGCAATTTCTTCAAGATCTGAGTCCGAAATAAGTGAACTTGGGCCATATCGTGGCCATTTTGCCATCCAGTCCTGTTTCCAATGCTCCATGCGCCATTCTGAAAGCCTTTCAAAGATCAAGTCCTCTACTTCAGGAGTATATATAACAGATTTCGAAACAGGCTTGGGATCGACAGTGACCCAGCGATATTGTTGGGGTGGAGGAAGTTCTGCGTTACATTGATTACAACAATCATCTTCAGGATGCCTGAAAAATGGATTGGGGTTTTCCAGATGGCGCTGGATGATTTTCTCAACACACTGCTGAGAAGTAAGTAGTTCAACCATTCCTGGATCTTGGTTATGCAGGTTCTGTGAGGTAGAGGCATCTGGATACATTGTTGGTTCAACTAGCAAATAGTTACAGAGGTTTCGCCTGGCTGTCGAGCACCTCGGCCACGGCGTTGATCAAAGTGAAGCAGAGTAAGATCTCGGCATTTGTATTGAACTACTCGCCGAACCCCAGGGAAGTTCATCCCGGCACTAATCTTGGATGACCCAAGTAAAATCAAGGTAGTTCCATCTCTGAAGCTCTGCAAAGCAATTGTTTCATGCCTGTTGGACAGTCCTGCATGCAGTATATCCACAACATATTCTGAATATCCCATAGAAGCTGCTCTTGCATGCAGCCACCAGTACATTTTGGTAAGCAACTCCAGATCATCGCAATAGATCAGAGTCTTGACCAATTGGGATTCAGGCTGGCCAAGAGGCATCACAGAGGCAATATTCAAGAACCTGTTTATGTCTTCATCAAGTGGCAGCACTATTGTGGATAGTTCCGGTCGAAAGTTCCCAAAATTGACCAATAAATAGTCTGATCTCATTCCAGCATAAACAACCAATGCATCGCGAAATGACTTAGGGCAGGTTGCAGATAATCCAACGAGGGGGATATCCAAACCAACAATCTCACGCAGACGATATAAACGCGAATATGGAAGTCTCCAGTGATGAGTTTGTTTAACCAAATGAGCCTTATTAATGTAGATAGCGGAAAGAGCCTGCTTCCAACTTTTTGAATGCAGAAACTGACCAAATCTCGGGCTTTCGAGCATTTCAGGGCAAACAAAGACAACAAGCATCTGGCCACTTAGGACTTTTTGGAAGTCTTCGTCCTTATTCCTCTCGGATTGAATGAAAATTGAAGATACACCGTTGTCATTCTGACTAATAGATAAAAGGTCAGAATCAATTGATTATTTTCAATGCTTGACCCCCAGAAGTTCTCCGTCTAACCCTAGACTTGTATATGGAGCTATAACCAATGAAATCCTAGTTTGACGGGCCAACAGAGGTAAAACCCATGTCAGAGACTTCCCAGAGCCAGTGGCCGAAATAACCACAGCATCATTGCGCTGTGACAAGGCTAGGTTTGCAGCAGAAATTTGGAAAGAGTGTAAGGAGGCACCAGCAGGTATGAGTTTGTGTGAGATAGCAATTTTGTTCCATTCCTCGGGGTCAAGAGAGTCTCTGTTAGCCAAGAGAGTAGTATTGTCAAGCTCAAGCGGAGCACGCTTCTGAGTACCAGGATTATTTAGTTTATATGGTGTGTATGGTGATGACCTAGGAGCGGTTTCATAACCACTTCGGTAGTTCTTTCTGCGCTTTTCATTTGGTTCAGGTGTGGATGGGACAGAAGAGGAAGCTTCGGAGTTATTGTCAGAAATGCTGAACGAGGTGCGCAACGGACTAGGGCTAAGCGATGAGGTCGATGATGCTGATCTATGGTGGCCTCGGACTGGGGGCCAGATTGGGATAGGAGAGTTGTCAGGCATTATGTATAGAAGAGCGAAGCGGGGCCTTGGGAGATGGTTGTAGGAGGCAAGAGAGAGCAGGCACATGTAGAACATGCGGAAAACACGCCGCGAACACGCCACATGCTTCGAAATCAGGGGCCAACTGCCTAATTTGGGAGACAGTCAAATATTTGCGGTTCCGGCAGGGGAAATCCGGTTCCGAGTTTCCCGGGCTGTCGTGGACACTTATCAATGGCACTCTGAATATGTTCACGAATTTATATGCATTGGCGGTCTTGAAATAAAAAATACAAGTTGGCGCGGCAGGCTACATATCGTGGGAAAGTGCTGATAGAGCAATGGTATGGTTAGCCGACTGACTTACGTCCAGACTCTCATGACAGGGCTCCCAAATTGGGATGTCGGGAGAGGCTGTGCACCGAGACTACGTTTATTGCCCCTTTGGGACACTGCCAAAAGGAAAATTCAGTAAGGCATGGAACCACCATTTAAATTCGCGGAAAATATCTGAGCTCCCTCTCAGGATGCATACCTTTCCTTCGGTATCCATAAACCCGTACCTACCGGTCTTCATGGGCAGAATCGAGCTAAATTGTCCTAAGGTGGCCGGATACCCAGTCTCAGATAATAGACGTCCCCAGGTCCTTCTGGCCGATGACTATCCAGTCGTGGGTAGATATTTTGATCTCTTTGAGGGCGGTTTCACTCTCGCGCATAGACACGTTTATGTCGGCCAAGGACATCCCGCCGAAATCGTTGCTGGACAGTGCCGGCACCGGCGGAATGGTGGTGGATGGCGCGGGAGACGGAAGGTGCTTCAGAAGCCTCCACCGGCTGTTTGGATATTTGCTATACTCCAAGTTGTAGAGAAGGAATGGAGCGCCGTTCAGTGCCTGCACAGCATCATTTTCAGCAGAGCGTCGCCTCAAATAATCACAGCTACCTTTGGAGGGACGGAGGTTGCTGTGATAAACACCGCCCAATTTCTTACCATTTTCTGGGAGTTACCAATTCAAGCTGCAAAAATGAGGATCGCGTTGACGTAGTTGGTGACAAGGTGTTTGTGAGACTACGCGATTCTTTCTGTGGTGTCGGCTCTTTCCGATGTTCAGAAAAACGTTGTAATTGCCTCAACGACGATTCATTTTGGTTCCCTCATAATTCTTTGAAAATGCATGATGAACTGTAGAGCGTAAGTTGAGGAGTATGGGCTGGTTTGAACCATAAATGTATCAGATGCTGATTCAACTACTGAAGCCTCTCCCAAAAGAATTTAAGGCTATAGACCCAAGCGATAGTCGACATTGTGGCACCAGCAATACCCTTATAGCGATATTAGTTTCTCGTCGTGGTGTGTAGATTCAATATACTGACCCCCCGCAGCATGGCTCGCATCACGCCTTCCTTGCCCGAACACTCGTCGTCATTACTGCCGCAACGTCAGCATCACGATCTCAACTGCAATTAACGCACCCACCATCCTCCGAGAACAGGAAATGCGCCACAGGCGACCAGAGTGCTCGTTACGGCCATGCACTGTTTGAGGTCAGTACGGACGAACAAATAAACTTTTCGCGGGAGGAGGCTCACTATTGCCAGTCTATGCATAGAACCCACAAAGGGCCGCGAAGGCCGACGCAGAAGCGTGGAGACGAAAATGAATGCAGTGAAGATAACGAATAGGCCGCTACAAGCCAGCCAAAGGAGCACGATGCGGAGGGTGAAACGTGAGGTATGTATTTTGGCCAGCCCTGGTCACACATGTAAGTTCGATGTATGGTCTAGTTAAATCAGGAAAGGAAGACGACGCACGAAAGTACTCAACAAGAGACACTGGAACGTTGGAAGCCCAGATCACGAATGCGATGAGCGTGGCCCAGAAAAGGAATCCTGCACTTGGCACTGACGGTGTCTGGACATGTGTGTTGTTAGCTGGACCAATACTGGGAAGAGTTGGCGCGGCGGGAGCAGCGGGAATAGGCGCGATACCGGAAGGCGGATGTGGGATGGAGGGACCGGGTACAATGGATTTGGCGTCATTGCGGGCGACCTCAGGAGCCGGTACTGGTGTTTCTGGGTAAGTGCGGTCATTGAAGGGGTTCGTCGAACCCTCAGCGAAGGAGGGCTCCATAATGGGGTGGATTCAGGGTGCTGTGACCCGGAGGGGGCTTATAAGACACAAGCGTTCAGTGGACAGCATTCCCGTCATTGTTTCACAGCCTAGTTGCAGCTATCAAAGAATGATAACTTATCTAACGGTTGACGAAGAACGATCCTGCGGAAAAAAATGTAGAATGTGAGCGGCGAGAGTCTGGAGACACAAAGCCTCCGGCTGGAAAATATTTGCCCTGTTGAAACCGTTTTTTGGCCCGGCTGCGGACAACGATTTACGATTATCACACCGAATGCGATGCTGTCCAATGCTGCCATTCACTGACTTCCGGATGGCTGTCACTGTCAAGGCATGCGCCCGAGGCCTCTGCGGCTAGTCGGATACGGAAACAAGGGCGGTGATTGAGAGTCGATGCATATACCTTGTTCTTGTAAGTACTCGTGTTTGAGCGAGGTCGTAAACGGATCCCATCAAACTGACCTCGGAGTCACCCGCGGGTGCCGGGAAAATCAATTTTCCAGGGGAAGGGCCGAGGCACGACAACTTTAGTAGCCTTAGGCGCTCGTGAGCGCCTATTTTGGGTGTGAACGCCTATTTGCTGCCCGAACACCTATTTCAATTTCGAACGCGCGAGCGCCTATTTTCCGTGTGAACGACTATTTGCAGCCTGAAGGCCTATTTTAATTTTTAATGCCCATTTCAAAGGCTTACGCCGAACGCCTACAGGAATTCTCCAATGCCTACTTCATGATTGATCATTTTTAAGTCTCTTGGCAGGCTTGGCGCAATTGCCAAGTATTGTCACACCGAGGCGAGTCCACCGCATAGCATCATAAAATTGCGTACTGAGAATTTTCACCAACTCCATAAGTGATTTTTAATCCCTGCGAACTCGGACTTTGCGTGGTCTTTTCTCCAGTATTATATCTTTTGGATCCACCTTGTCGCGCCTTCATCCCCGAGTCGGCCGCGTTGGCACCGGAGGGGTATCAGGCGCAAGTGTCACTGGCGGCGATGATGGTGGAACTGGGGGCAGAGTTAGACGCCACGGCTGGGGCGGCGAAGACGTGGGCGGTGGGCCAGGGAACATTGTCACAAAAAAGTTCAGATCAACTTCAGGCTCGGAGCTGCCCAAGTCGAAACCGTCAGAAGCAGGCATGATAGCGCCAGAATAGCTGTCGGTGTTGAAAGAACCGTCAGATGGTGGGACCTGGACACCGAAAAAATGACTCAGGTCCTTTAGAGGGAAACCGAGAAGCGTAGCGAGCTGTTCGTCCGAAGTGCAGCCCATCGGGGGGCATTTTTCGGAGAAATCCATCGTTATTGCTGAGTTGGGCTCGGAGTCGGGGTACATATGGTCGCTATCAAAATACACGTCCGAGACGGGGATCATTGGAGCGAAGGCAGGGGCCTCAAATTTACTAGCAGCTGAGTTTATGAATTAAATAAACGACAGAGGCACCCAAAAATTTAATCCCCACCATCTGAGATCATGGTTGGCGACGACATAGGACCAGTGGAAATATTGGGTTCATTGACTGAAAGTGTCCGGATCAGAATGGGTGAATGAATGGAAGAATGAATTAAATACCGGGAAGATTTGCCTACCAGCAACGTCCAATAGAGACGTCACCTCGGGGAACTCCGAGCTTGCGTCCGAGTTAGAGTCCGAAATTTCTACCATAGAAATCAAGATGTGCTCCAATATGATAAACCGAACTGGCCGTCCCCCAAGTCTTGGTTGTGCTGAACGAATTGCGGAATCTGCGAAGAAGAGGCCGCAGTGCGTCTGGAATTACTGTGACGCGGTACCCGGCCCATTTCCTTCTTTTTTGCTTTCTGGTCCTTGATTCGAGCTGCGAGCAGTTTCTTCTCCGTGGTGATGGCGGCAAGTCGTCGCTGGTCTTCTGCGATATCATCGTCCACCTTGTCGTAATCTTCGCGGTAGGACCGGCGCTTCGCCTTCCGAGTGACGTCGTGCCTCATCCGCATTTGATCGTGATTGCGGCGGTTAGGGAGGATGCTTGTCTCACGCACAGCAGAAATCGAGGCGGCCTGTGCCGCATCATAAGTTCGCGCTCTATGATGAATTCAGCAGATTTCAGGATGTACCGAACACAGCAGCTCACCCTCGAATCGATTCAAACAGTGGTAAATTGATCGAAGTCACGCGATTTGGGAAATGGACAGGGACCTTTCAGTCGGGTCGCTGGCTTGATGCGGGGAGGGAAACTGAGGGAAAACGAAGCAGACGTCGCGCAGGGGTCAACCTTAACTACAGGTTTGAATTTGACGGAATTTCTCCCTCATGGTCGTCGTGGGTCCAGTATCACCGTGCGATTTAGCATGGTGGGATACGCGGGGTGCGTGAGATTGTGGCGGCGAGTAAAAGAGGGCAGGTGGGGCAGAAGGTGCGTCGGGAACGACGGCCTCGAAAAGTCGTAAAAGAAGACAAAGATCCAAGTCATGAGGGGGACTAGACCAGTCTCGTGAAGCGAAAGCCGGCGCGCACCTTCGTAGAAACCTCATCTGCTTGGCCCTTGCCGTCTGGGCGGCTTCCCCCTTGCGCCGGATGATGGAGGCGTCTGTTACGGCCTGTGTGCACTGTGCGTTGCGGGTGACTTTTGTATCAGCTAGGAACTGCGAGAACAGAGAGCGAGCACATTGCCTCGAGGGAGAGACGCGTTAACTCAACACATCACACACGGAGATGGCGGCGAGGCAAAGTGATGCGATGGACTCGACTTGTCTGTGCAGACATCGCAGTGCGACGCATCGACTGAGTGGTTCACGCAAGACTCGCCTGGAGCTCAGAAGACGAATGTCACGAGGAAAGTAAAATGAGGGACTAGCGTGTAGACAAGGGAAGTGGATAAGTAAGTGATGGGCACGCACCCTTGCCAATCCCACCCCCGCCTTCTTCACTACATCGTCCCCCTTCTGTGCAGCAAGCTTCGTCGGATACGCGATAACGGGGTCGCATGCGGCCTTGGCGGGTGCGGCGTGCTCGTCAGCGGTGGCTTTGGCTTTGGCGGCGGGGGCCCTTGCTTCTTCGGCTTGCGTGGGGTGTTGGTTTGTGTCGTAACGTCAAGGAAAGAAGAGGCAGGGTTGGGGAGCTGAGGACGGGCGTGGAAATAAAATGGGATGAGTGGGTGAGGGCGGAACATAGGCGAGGCGTAGACTTACAACGCTCGGCAAATCGCGGATTGACTCGAAGGGAACGTGCCCCAGATTAAGGCGCAGAAGGCGGTGTCAAGGCGGCGGGTCGTGTGGCTAGCAATCTGGGCGCCGATTCCACGAATAAGTTGCGGACGGCGCATGGGCGACAACGGCGTGGACGGCAAGCGTGGGCGACGATGGCGGGCAATGAAAACATTTGCATGGGTGACAGCGACGGTGGCGTGGGCGCCGGGCGGGTCGACGGGCAACGGGCGTGGGCGAAAAGCGTTGGCGTGGGCAACAGGGATGTGGGGGAGAGGGTAGCTACTCGTGGTGGTTGGTGTCGTCGCGCTGATCTTCGTGATCGTGGGCGTGACGTTGGCAAGGGTGAAGCGTCGTGGCTTTAACTGCAGCGGATATTTGAGCGAGCATGTGGCTAGGACGAAGTGGACCGGGAAAATGCGCCGCCTAACGGATGAATCCGAAATCGGCCGATGATCCGATATGTCGTGCACGTGGCGGCTTCGCTCATTTCCTCTGCGGTTCTCGAGGCATGCTCAACCGTTCGTCCTAGAACGAAAACTCGTAATAAGCAAGAATTCAAAAAGGCCCTCTGGGCATCCCTGGGACTACAGATGAGGAAATCCTTACATTGGCTTGCACTGGGTGTTCACAATCAACTTGAGAGACACTGTTCAAATTAGACACAAAAATTGGCAGCCACAAGTTTGTGGCCCCTTATGCTGCTCAGCATAAGTACAGAGCATTTCAAGTCAAACCACACGATATTAAGCCACGTTCAAGGCCGTTCTTGGATGAAAGTAGCTGCGAGTGATACATCACCTTAGCCTAAGACTATTTGGTTGGCTGATTTCACGGACCTTGTTTTCAGGACGCTCTTTATCATCAGGACTGTAGTAAAATGAATAGACATCACCACAGATAAGTTCTACTCCAAATAATAACACGACACTGAAGAGGCATTAGAACTAGAACCATCTTCTAGTTAAAATGAAAGTGATTTTGACCTCCCCCCTCCGCTTTTGTACTACGAAGGTTTCGGAGCGATCCCAAAAATACTTACTGCCTGGTGCAAGCCCCAATTTATCTTGATAGTAATTAAACAGGAATTGCAGGCCAGCAAATGTTGAGAGATGTACAGTACTTGCCATCTGCAAACACGTCTGCCAGGTTGAAGTGCCAACAGAACCACGGCCCGAAGCCCTGCAGTCGTATAAAATCCGATAAATCATGTTCAGTGCCAGGTAAAGGTTAGATGGGCGACTGGGCAATCTAGATATCTGAGACCAGTCCGCCAAATCGGCTAAGATGCCAGAGTTGGCATCAAATAGATTCATGTCGGTGTTGAACAGTTGAAGATGTGGAAATGAGTTACATTCTGGACGAAAAGTAGGTACGAAAAAGGCGGAGGATGGTAGGAGACATTCATTAGTTGGTGACCTCATCAGCGGCGAGGATTCACAGAGGGATGGATTGCCACGAAAGAGGAGATGTCGGGGATTGATGTTGACCCCCGGATTCTTGAGGAGCTTTTAGCTGCCAGGAGAATATGACGACTGGTTCGAGTCTAGTTCCTTCAATATGCAGACAGCATTTTTTCCTCCATTGGCCGATACCCCTTCGAGACATTTCGTCTCGGTCGCTGGATCCCACGACGGCTGGAAACCCTGGGTCGTGATGGAGTCGAAACTGGGTCCTCGGCGAGGAGGCAACTAAGCATATCAAGGCAGCTTGAGTCCTCCGAAGCTGTAATGCGCAAGCCTGTCCGAGACATCGAAATTAAAGCCGTCTATGATGATCTCTGCCCATTTGCAACATTGATTTTTGCAACCATATCACGCTATATAACGATTCAGACCGATTCAAGACGCAGTTATTGCATCGACGTAAGCTGATACGCCCCCCAGCACATCAACATCAGTCTCTTTCCACCCCAACGCCCGAAGTCGACTCGCCCGAGGGCGATATACGCCGTAGAAATCATCCTCCAGCCCGGAGCTGCGCGGCGCTGGTGTCGCGATCCTTCCTTTCGCATACAAATCAGCCCCGATACGCTCCGCGACAGCGAACCAGGTCGTTTCGACGTGGGTGCTGGCATTGAAGTACGGATTGGTGAGCACGTCGACCTTGGAGTTCTCCAGCGCGTCCTGGGATAAACATCAATTCAATTCAGCGTTGGGCAGGAACCCGCCGCACCAGGAGGATGGTGGTTGCCACCACGAGATCCCCGACCGAGATGTGTGCGAATGTCGCTTGCCCGTCATTGCCGTAGGAGGCGTACCCATCGCGCAGGGCGGCCTCGATCTTCGCCGGAATCTGGATTGAGATCTTTCGGAATGGCCTAGCCTCAGCGTCAGTAAACCCCCGTTCTGATTCAACCCACGTTCCTGAAATTGCACACCCGGTTCCAATACCGTATACAGTGGCCGGGATATAGATCGCGATCTTGACTTTTCCAGCGAGCTCTTGACTGGCGTTGTACCAGGCTAGGTCCACGGCGCGGTGTGGCGCGGTTGGGCTCAGGCTGTTAATAATTGCAGGGTCGGCATCATCGTAAATTGTATCGATGGGATTATGCGGGGAGAACAGATGACCGTACACTCCGGCGCTGTGAATAATCAACTGACAGTTCAGTGGAGGGTAGGGTACAAACCCGCTGATCTGGACGAAAATCTTCTGCCCCCCGGAAGCATTCTTAGGGCTACGTTTCAAGGCTTGGATCGACGCGTGGGCGACTTCGACGTCGTCAGCGCTCGCGGTGTTGATCGTGATCTCGTGTTAGGTCAGTCGGGAACCATTTTTCGGGTGGGGTGGTTTACATCATGGGCTTCCACAGCGGAGCCGATTTCTTCGAGGTCTTGGAGGCCAGCCTGGATGGTTTTGATGCCCAAGGTGGAGAGGACCGCAATCTGGTCCGCCGACCGAGCCATAACGGTGAGCACATACTGATCTGTCTTCAGGAATTCGGTGCTGTGGATGTGGTTCAGGTCGAATTATCCGAATCGGGGTCTCAAACGCACAGAAGAGATCCGCCGATGAGGCCAGGGCCAATAATCAGGAGGGTGGGTTTCACGGCCATGTGTAGTTCTCAAAGGTGGCTGAGAAGAAAGGACACCTTCAGGCGGGTACTTATAGCGATGTCCATTGAGATTGGTGGTGGATAATCACGTCTCCGTAGATGACCGGGCGGGACGCCGCTGGCTGATTATTACTCGTATCTTAAAGCAGATGTCCTGACGTTATGTGCACATGCTTGGCGTGATCCGGAGCTACCCCTTTTGTTCGTTGCTCCCGTCTTCGCTCCGAGCTCAGCCAATTTGGTCTGTTTATTCCCATGTTTATTTCAAGACGACATTCTAGCTCCGGCCAAAGCCGCTCCTTACGTACCGCTTTATCCAGAGCAAATACGCATTCAACTTTCGAGCATTCAAGGCTCACTCATCATAAAAGGATCATCTGAGTTCCCTTCAGGCGGGCGAGATCAAAGATTCAAAGTCGAGGAAGAAGAAGGGAGGCAAATATTTGGTCGTCTGGACGGCTGGTCAAACAGAGACAACTTGCTTCTCGTCGTTCAAAAACGATAAATTAATTATTTGTAGTCTGCAGCAATCGAGAACCCAGCAACAGTTTGGAAGGTCTTGTGAACCCTGGGTCAAATTTATTGTGACCACTCCCTGTTGCGAGAAAAGAGACACCGATATCAAGCAGGTTTTTGTGAGGCGCGGACAATGAAACAAAAGAAAGAAAGAAACTGGCTGTCCAGTGTCGTCTGCTATCGTTCGCTCAACGCTACCGAAGCCACACGAGTCGAATTTGCGCGGGCCCAGCATCAATTTCGCGAAGTCCAGCTGTGAAGAACCGTCGAAGAAGAATTGGCGGCGTCGCAAGAGTTCAAAAACATTAATTTGCGCACAGGGAGTAACGGGTTGTAAATATCATTATGCAGAGTTTCACGACAACAATGAGAGTTTCGTACTCATACGAGCCAAAAAAAAAAGCAACTTCATAAACGTCAAGGAGTAGATTGGATTGAGCGCCATCACTGGGGAACGAGACGATCAGAAAGATGCGAAGGTCACGAAAAAGGCACCCACCGTTCGCCATAATCAGACGCAGAGGAGTGGATTGACCGCCATCACTGCAAAAAGAAAGAGAGAAAAACATGAGGACAATACAAAGATCTACGAGAGCTGGCGCCTACCCTATATGATTGATCAGTCTCTCGTACACAGACGCGTGAACAATGGAATCTCGTACCTGGCCAAAATAGAACGTATGGAATGGGTTGATTCCAGTGGATGCTGTGTTCAGACGAAAAGGAATGAGCGGTGTGACGAAAGAAGGAAGGAAAGAAGTGGAAAGGTCAAAAAAAAAAAAAGACAAATATATAGAATAGTAAAGAACAAAGGATAGAACACGCACGAATCAAATCACTACAAGTCGGATCCTCATTCCCCTCGCACTGCTTCACCGTTTTCTCGGGAGCCACGATGTGCGGGATGGGGTCTGAGAATTGCCAGTATTCTGTTGCGCTGGACACGAGTTGAGATTTAGAAGTACGTGGATAAGACGGGAGAGTCTGAGGGCAGCGCAGAGGAAGAGGGAAGCAGATAAGGAAACGACGTACAAATGCCTGTAGCCAAAGAAGCGCGGAACCATCGTAGGCACACCGTCTAACCACAACGAAAGGAAATGGCAAGGTAAGGAAGGCTTAGGACGCCAGCGTGTATGGGATGCGACTTGCCGAATGTGTGGACCGCTGTGCCGAAGATAAGTTATGAATGAAAAAGACAGCGCAGTTAAACGTACCCCGGAAAATATTATCCACGCCGATCATTCGCTCCACGTATCTTGCGAATTTGGCATTAGACAGGTTGTGCAAAGCCGCACAGAGCCGTATGCGGCTTTTGTGCATTGTGCACAGCCGCATGCGGCACCGTGCGGCTTTCATTTCCCTATCCCTTATGTATCCAAACTTTGCATACAGTCCTTTGAAAGCTGTTATTGTTGATTCCAGCATCAGGTGGGATGAGGGAGTGTGGAAAGTGACCTGTTTTGGCAGCATCATGGCCATAGCCGCACAGCGGCTGTGGCGAAGCCAAATAATGATGTCAAAGATGATCCATGCTGTATTTGATAAGGGGTTGAATGTACTGCATAGCACCTAATTTACCCATATTTCATCGAAATGAACACGGATTCACTCATAAATCCTTCGGTTTATCATGCGGCTGTGCACAATGCACAAAAGCCGCATGCGGCTTTGTGCGGCTTTGCACAACCTGTCTATTGCCCACGCGCGGCTCGCCTACATCGATCATGAATCCGGTCAGCATTTTCTTTCGAACATTGAACTTGAACAGAGGAAAAAGGAATACGGACCGAATGTGTAGAGTTTAAGATCAGCGTCGGGGAGCGCGGCCTTGAGCGAGGGCGCGGCGAGAGATGCGATGGCGCCTCCAAGGCTGTGGCCTGCACGATAGTCAGAAAGAACGATCAAGATCGGAGGAATAACGCACAACGCACCTGTCACGACGACCCTGAAGTTCGGATACTGTTCGAGCTGCTGCTTGACGATGCTGACGACATCATCCCCGACGTTTTTGTATGCATCCAAGAAGCCGCGGTGGACATGGACCAGCTCGATGATGCCGGGAGACGTGAACGGGACTAGCAGGATCTTGGCGTCTGAAAGCGTGATCATCGTGAGGATGGACCGCAGAAATGGAAGAGGAGATGAATACTGGACATACCAGCAACGGCGTCCGTGAGGCTGAACGTCCCACAGAAGGAAACGACGATTTCCTGCCGATCGTGGTCGCGCGCGATGAAGCCCTGGGTGCGGCCAAATTCGAACTGCGAAGGGCCGAATTAAGGGAGGATATTGAGACGATACAAGGAGAGCGCTTCACAGATTTAACGAGTGTCTTTCCGACGGGACGGGGGCAAATGAGTTGGTACGCGGCAGAGGAGTACTTGGTGTAAAGAACGAAGTCTTCGTAGAGAGAAGAGGAAATAACACGAGAGGTCAAGACAGGCGAGGCGACCACGGTCGACAGGAAGAGAGCGAGAAAATTCAAAAGGAGGGGCAGCAAGAGAGCGTTCATCGCGTGCGAGTTATGCAGGTAAGGTAACAAGACCGGGGATGGCCAAACGGAAGAGAGGTAAAGTGGCTGGCTTTTAAGGAAAGAGAATACGTCTTTATTATGTGGCCTCTGAGAGCACGTTGCTCCGTGCGCGGGGACTTGAGAGCCAATGAGGATATCGGATTGCCCTCGGACTTCAAAACAGCGACGATTCGGAATAAATTCAGGGGAAGGCAAGACATTCGAAGACACTTCTTCGCGTGAACCTGGCACGTAGAAGTAACAGCTTTTGAATTGATCGTCCCGAAAGGATTCGGTATCGAGTCCTTCACTTTATCACGCCAATACTGAGTCTTCGCTGTTTATCTCCCAAAGTTCTCTGCGAAGTTCGACATTGGTGACGATTTTCAAGACCCGGAGATAGCCCTGAGAGAAAATCGATGCAAGGCAGAATGACGTCCGGTCATCCCATAGCGTGCCCAAGCGGGATGGCGAAGGGAAGAGAAGTAAATCTTATTCATAGCAGATGACGGTCGTGATCGAATGAGGTAATAGGCCCGATATAGCGGACACTGGATTTGAGTGGTGGATGGTTGGTGGATGGTCTGTAGTGGCGAGTTGGGAGGAGGATTATACATTTAAAAGAGGTAAAATCCAAGATAATGATATATAAAACATATCTGCTTCTTCGCATTTTTTATTTGGGCCGAGGGGAGCGTGTTTTGAATTAACTTAAAGGTCGCCGAGGGAATGATGGCCGGTCGAAACTGGCAGGAAAGCCGCATCAAACATGAAACGCAAGGCTTGCGCAAGGCTGTCAATCGACAGATTTACAGTCCTAGTCCCACAACGACGCGTGCGGAATTTTAGACACAAAGCTTAGAGCTGCACTTCGGTTGGGCTTACAGCTAATTGTAGTACAGTCGCGGGGCTCATAATGCATAAGGTCGGTGGACCTCTTGACCTTATGCGTTAGAGAGGTTGCGGCAGCCACTGGAAGCCACCCGGAGGCTGGCTGATCGGGCATGCGGTAACCAGTGGCTGCCGGGCTGTTGCCGCGTGTATCTTCTTGCACTCGTTCACCATGGAGAGAGCCATCCTGGAGTCCGGAATGTGCTCTATAGCACTCCTCAAACTCATTGCAGAAGAATAGGAGGAAATGTTCTGGTTTCAAACAGAATCACTTGTTGGGTAGGCCACCGCATTCTGCGTGGCATGCCTCGTACTATCTCTTTTATTTATGTCTTTTTATTACGACTTTTTTCCCTTTGAGAATGGCTCGAATGCCACCAAATTTTGTCTCCCTCATTTACAACAATTTGATACTATGAGAAAAATTGGGAACATTCAGTGCTTCTCAAATTGAACCTAATCAATAGAGGGAAATAAGAACAATAAGAAAGCATAATATATACGAGACTCTTGATGCACACTTCCCTTTTGGGAAACACTCCGCCATGCGTCCATAAAAGGAAGTTTTCATCAAGGTCCGCCAGCAAGGGACATTTTAAAGCACCTTTGGCCGGATTTCAAGCTGAAAATGTGTTTTTAACTTCTTCTCCTTCTGTGTGTGCCCCTCATCAGTGATTTATAGCACTGAGGTCCACATTTGCAAAAGGTTTCATTCCACGCAGTTGCTACCAGCTCAAGAGTTCACACAAACTGTTTTCATTTAAGGTGAGTGGATTCCTAGGGTTTTCGGACCCGAAGAATCGATTGGTTATGATGTCTTGGCCGTAGGAGCCACCGTTGAGGAGTGTTGACAGGCTTTCCCCGACCCTGCCACAATAAAATAGATGCCACACCCCAACGAGGGCGTATTTCGCCGCAAATTTTGGCAGGCAGGTTACTAGTATGTCTTAGAGGAATGCATCAGCCCGACAGCAATATGGCGGCCACCTCTGAATTAAGCGCACCAATCTCATGAATCTTTGATTAAGTCGGCATTGGACTTGTGCCCTCAGGTCGTAGGGCTTAGCCACGCTACCTCCCATCCCGCATTATGCCACAGACTCGCGAAGGCACCCTCCCGAGGTGCCCAGATTGGTGGTGTACTCACCAATTTCGGCCCAGTGAGAGGGTGCGCTCAATTTTGCCACATCACAACATAAGAAGGCTCTGTGGTGCAGCTTTTTGGTGCACTAATGTTTCCAAGGTCGTAGAATCCAAAAATTAGGGTCCCATAATTTTTGCTTGCCTTCCCGGGCAGATATTCATGATTACACCATTTCTCATGCAAAGAACACCTCCGAAACTGCGATGGGCATGTTGCCCCATGCCTCCACTGGATCTCCCTAACCAAAGTGCTATACCTAGAATGTAATGGGGATGTTATTTGGGAAGGGTGCACCCCGCACCAATGTGCATTGGGATCTCTTCCCCAAGGTAATTAAAAGGCAATTAATGCACCTTTTTCTTTGGGGCTCAGGATGGACCAGGTTTAGCCACAGAAAAAGGTTTCACACCGTTCTGAGGGCCTTAAGAACCAATTGGGGGTGTCCCCAGACCGATGCAAGCACTCCTTGATTTTATGAGACACATTTCCCCCGGTTTCTCACTCCTTTTTCATCTTGGTAAGTCCAATGATACTTCAATGGCCTTTCAAAAATTTCCTACAGTTTTCTAAGCCTTACCATTTCCTAGGCCAAAAGATCGATTGGGCATGTCACCAGAGCAATAATAAAATGATGGAGGTTACTCACATGGTTCAGTAGGTTAGTGGAAAGGAACACAAATTGCCAGTGTGGAAATGAGGAAAATTGTGTATCCTGAGCTTCACATGGGTTGGTTATTGGCTTCCTAATTGGTCTGGAGGTGAAGGATGGCACAGGTAGACCTCTAGATGTATTTCTCATCCAATCTTCCCAGACAAGCACCCATTTTGATGGTTGAATCCTATTGGCTGGGGACCCCGGGCCGTTGAAACGGTTGCCGCTGGCCCAAGGTTGAAATGAAGTAGTGCAGTAGTCCGACGAGCTGAGTGCCAGATGATAGAATGCGACCGTGTTCTGGATGGGAAAATCCAGAACACCCAAACTAAACATCAACCACACCTAACCAATCTACCACAACCACATCCATGTTCTACCAAGGAGCACAGTCGAGTTATGGGTCTTTGTGTGCCGATAGAAGACACACGGGAGCCAAGCTGACCATCCACGCTGCTCTTGCAACACAAATCCAGAAAACCCGCAGGCAAACACAAGTTCAAGAGTTTACGGCTCTTCAACTTTGGACCTGTTACTTCAGAAGCAACAAATCGCAACATGTCCCAGGTTTGTACACAGACAAGGTTCAATTTATAGTTTTGCAACTCTGGGTCACCCACTCCAACCTCGGTTAAGAGCAGTGAACCAAATTGATACGCAACACGCAACAAATCCGGAACACACACTCACAGCACGGTAGGACTACAGCCTTTAAACCCGTCTGCTACGTTGAATACAAATCCGGAACACACACTCACAGCACGGTAGGACTACTGCCTTTAAACCCGTCTGCTATGTCGCAACACACAAGGGAAAATCCAGAATAAAGCTGATTGATTGATTATAACTTGAAAATACAAGCAGGTCCTTTCAGACTAGCCTCGATGAATCAAGCCGGAAGCCCCGCCCTTCTTTCTTTACTCGCTGGAGAGACCATCAGTCATCTCCGCATTCAGCGTCTGGGTAGGGGCTCCGTCCTGTCTTCCTACAGACTGTGCTCCTTATATACTGTACAATTTAATCTATTATTAACTACTGAATTGAATGAGTCAAAGTGTTCCCCTGAATGTCATATGTGTTGCCTGTTCCTGTAACTAATTCGATCGGTGAGCTATTCTTGGAACCCAGTTCGTGAACTTTGCGGTTTTCCCTTCTGGATGACCAGCTACTGAAGAACTTGGAGTCTTGCCCTTGCCAGGGACACCCTGTACTTCTCAGTAGCTCTAGTATTCACTGAGCATTGCCCAAAAGAACCTTTGGTGCTCCAGTTGCCAAGAGACCCTATATGTCCTGTGGTCGACTTTAATTCGATCACAGTTGCACTGCGATCAAACCCAGTTATTCTTGGATACCAGTATGTTAAGTTTGCGGATTTCCCTTGGGAACAACCAGATATTGGAAAGCTTCGAGTAAATCCCTTCCCAGGGACACTACACACTTCCCAATAGCTTCAGTATTGCCTGAGTTCTGTCCAAACGAACTTCTTGTGTTCTAGTTGCCAAGAGAACCCTATGTGTCCAGTGGGTGCCTTTAATTCGATCACAGTTTCACTGGGATCAAACCAAAGATAATTCGGACATGGTAGGTTTCCCTTCAACTTGAGCAGCTCTACAGAAGTCCAGACAGCGAGCCCTTTCAGTGGACACCCTGAACTCCTCTCTAGCCTCAGTAGTTCTTGAGTTATGAAGTCAAGACTTCTAGTTTCCCAATTGGGACGATCAATATATGATCGGAGTGATTCCGGATGTACCCATCTCGGATATATTCGGAAATATCGGACATAACAAGTCTAGATCACATGTCTGACAGACACTCCTTCAACATCGCCTGTTCTGGATATCAAAAATCCAGAAACTGCACAAGTTGAGGATGCCTCCAAATGTGTGCCCTCAGAGTGGATATTATATTCCCTGATGATCATTTGGACTATCCGCAACCTTCTGTCGATGATACAACAGTGGGATCCAGTACCAGTGGCATATTAGTCGGAGGTACCCAGTATGTGTGTTTTCTGGATACTCATCCGCAACCAGTTCCAGATTGGGTTTTCAGCAAATAGCTCCTGGTCTACTGAGGTGGGATATCTCATAGACCCAAGATGTGCTATGTGAACTACACTTGTAATGCATGAAATATGCAACTTTCAAGCTTGGGCGAATTCACTGCTTATCACCGTTGTCGGAATCTTGTGAACTTTTGAAAACTTCAAACATTGCACAAGCATTGCTTCAGCAAACAGGTGATGTGTGGCTTCTGGAGCAATTTGAGAGCCATATACATTGTCTGGGGATGTACTAGTGAAATCTGTTCAGTGAAGAATAGTCTATGCATCATTCAATCTTTTTCCCGCCAAAATATCACCCTCGCACAGTTTTTCTTCCACACAGACACCCAGCAAGTATCTAAAAATCGGGCCCCTCGGTATTGACGTGCGCACTCACATCGGCATTGTGTGGATAGAGTGAAACTGCATGGGGTACAGAACGGCAGGGGTTTAGGAACCATCTCAACACATCGCAGTCGATGATTGCTCGGAAACTCGAGTACTCGGTACTCAAGGGGAAGTTGGGATTCAAAAATCGGATATAGGGTCGAAAAGTTTCTTTTGGCCCCAAGCTGATGCCCCCCTCCTCTCCTGCCTTATAGGGAAGGAGTTTCTCATCTCTATGCTGGGCCGCTTCTTCTGTGTTCAGCTGTGGCTCTTCAACTTACCTCCACCTCCTTAAAGCAAATCATGCTTTTTTCTACCATCTAATGAGTGCCAGTGATAAATCTGAACACTCTGCACTCCAACAGCTCAATGATTTCTGACCAACTACAGAGGCTCCCTGAAACCCGACACAACGACACATTTTGTGCATCCAACATACAGTAGTAAACCGACACATATTCCCTGAAATAGGTTCTTAGTTGCTACCAGTTGAACTTGCGATCCTCGTGGTGATGGGATCACACTATCACTTCGCAAGTCGTTACTGCTTAACTTTCTGAACTTGACCAAGATCTTACAAGTACCATCGATACAGTTCACCCAAAGGTTACTCCAGATCAAATTGTACTACATTATCCCCCCAGAATATCCATTGGTTTCATTTTTCACTCGCCGAGTTGCCCAATAATTTGGGGATGAATTTTGAGAAGAGAAAAACAATTGTACTAGCTATCGAAACATTCGTTGAGGGTAAATTACGTGCGGCACATGATTCTCACTGGGGGCAAACAACGATGCACTCAGTTTCCAAGTGCGTTGCACACACTCAGTCTGCAGTGTGTTAGTCGATGCGACAAAGGTTTGAAAGACCTTTGTGGCATCTTTGTTTCTTCTTTGACTCACCCCCAAAAACAAAGATGCGACAAAGGTCTTGCTGTCAGGGGAACCGTCCGTCCATCCGGCTCCGGCCCATCGCACTGCCCCACTGCCTCGCCCGATCCTTCGTCCGGTCCCGTCCGACCGTCCGGCCTTCGGACCCGCACCTCAGCCGGCGCCTCCACCCGGAATGTCGCCTCCCGTCCCTCCGGACTCCGTTCCCCTCCGTCCCCCTCCATCCGGTCGCTCTCACTGGCACGTGCTGTGCGATCAAGCTCGAGACCACTGCCGATCCCTCCGGACACGTGCTACTGGCTAGTACTTATAAAAAACCTCGCCTAGCGTGGGAATCCTCATCCTTTCTTCTCTTCGGATTCTCCCGCTAGGTGCGTATTCTAGAACTCTGTATTTAGTACCTTGAATTGAGTTTACTTCGGATTCTCCCGCTAGTCTCCCGCGCTCCCGCGCCGAGCTGAGGTTGCCCTTACACTTGCGAACCTTTGTTGTGTCAACTGACGCACTACAGGCTGAGTGCATGTAGCACACTCAACTTCCAAGTGCATCGTCTTTTGCCCCCAGTGTCTGTCCTCCACCAGCAGACAAGAAAGACACATACCATGAAGTTGGAGCGCAGCTCGCATAAATGATCGCGATCCTGGAGGCCCGCAAGATTTCCACAAATCTACCTCGGAATCCATCTGGCCCTTGGAGCAATTAGAGAGTTTGTGATAGCCACCTGTAGCAACCCAGGTGGCTTTCGAGGCATGTGGAGCGGGGTGGCTCCATTGCAGCCAGGTGGCTTTTCAAATGACATCACTGTTGGTTCTGTTGGTGTGAATAGATCCCTCCGGTTCATATCCTTTGGCAAAAGACATGCAAAAATACTTGACAGGCAAGAACAGGCAGGAATGCACACATATAAGCCTGGCAAAGGAGAATTCAGCATCTCCTGGCCCTCCAGAGGAGAAGGAGACAGCAATGATGACAAGGGGGCTAAGGACAACAGCATTGAGGAAGAAAATAATTGAAAGGAACACAGGGTTACAATGGGACAAGCCACCTAGAAAAGCCACCTGGAGCTGGAGCCACCCCACTCCACATGCCTCTGTAGCCACCCGGGTGGATCCGCGCAAACTCTCTATTTATCCAGACAGCCCAGGAGGCATTTGATGAACCTTAGGATCTGCTGTGTGCGCACTCTTTCATGCTAGCTGAAACTGTTACACTCAGAGTCCTATAAAGCGTGCCGCCGCGATTTCTCCATGGGCCTTGATCTCGTCTTCGATAATCCCAACAATCTCGAGTGTCCCGGTGCACAGATCCCTCAGGTCTTCGCGGTTTTTCTTGATTTTCTGAGGGGAAACTCGTCAGCACGGGTGGAAGCAGTACTCTCGAGGCATGTCGACTATCTCTAGGAAAATGACCACAATCTCGAAGGCCGCACCGATACATATCACCTTGGCGCAGAATATCATCTCAGTGAGCCAAGGCGTCAATTTCGAGGTGGCGAGACCCGGAGCAGCCCCATGCACGGAGAGACAAATGTTCAAGTGTCATTGGTAGTGTTGGGGAGCGACAATCGGTCATGGTGGGAAGGAAGTCATGGAGTGCATGAGACGTGGAACACAGGTAACAACGTATTCTAAAACTTGAGTGGAGCGTGCGGCGGAAGAGCTGCGCCTTCTTCCCGAAGCTGACCGTGACCCACAGCTAGAAAATACGATTTTATGCAACCACAACATGCTCCTTCTTCTGCTTTTCACAACCTCAATCAAGTCTGGAGACGTCGGCATGGTGTTGAATATTCTTGCCCACTGGATGGTCATGTTCCGAGGAACTGGGTCTATGCCCAAGTACTGTAGCATTTCGACCAAAGGTTCACGGGGTGTCATCCGTCACCTCAATTGTTCACTGGGTCAATTGTTCATTCCTCGGCAATCACGATAAAATTACCATAAAAGGCAATTCGGCAGTTGCCGGACTGAAAATTTTCGCGTTTTTAGGCCTATTTGGGTCCAAAATTGCGCCACCACCTGTTACCGAGGCCAAAATTGTTCATTCACGGGCCCGTGTCACCCGTCACCTGAACCTTTGGTCTAAACGCTACAGTATGCCGACGCGCTTTTCGAACTCATTAATAACCTCAAAAGATGGCCGCCTGCTCTACGGTCTGTCAAATATCAATTTTGATTTGGTGTAGCGTGCTCACGGGGAGTATAGAGATGCCTATTTCAACAACTGACTTGTTAATTCAACAGGGATCATCAATTCGTTCAAGGAGATTGACTTGCTACAGGAACATCAAAATTTTTGGGCCAAGGTTGGTTCGGAACAATGTGTATTCAATTATTTGTTCGCTGATTTCTGAAGGTCATTTACAACGCTCGAGGATCGAATTGCAATTGGGATTGGCTCGGAAGGTGAGCTACAAAAATACCTCACCTCAAGCAGCCGAGAGCGAGAGCGACGAGGAGGACGACGTGCCTGAAGAGACAGAGGCAATTAGATGCTGTGGAAGATGATGATCTCATGCATGACGATGAGGAGTTTGCTCACATGGCTGATCAACTTTTGGACATGGCTCAAGAAGTGGTGGGAATATAGTATTGGTATAATTAAAAACATAAATACATGTTTATGAACCACTAGTAGCACTGTGACCACGTCTCGGAGGCCCCGTGGCTGCAGTGGAAGTTTGCCGTCGGCCTCGGGAGCCAGAACCGCCACCCCGAGTAGATGCGCTGCGTGCTCGACGGCCACGTCCGCGCGCTCTCCCTCTCGAACTTCCAACCCGAGAATGAAGTCGATGATATCGTCAGGGGGTTCGGGAATACCGGGTGCTTCGTTCACGGTTCAATCATGCTCCTGGAATATCCGCTGGAGTTCTTGGAGAAGGTCCACTGCACTCGGCAGAAGGAACAACACCTTCCTCAGCGGCTGAAGGTGGTGCCTTTGGAGTTTCAAAGTCCGGGAAGTCGAGGCGAGAATGAGAACTGTCGACATGAGAAGACTCAGAACTCGGAACATGGACTCAGCAGCTAAATAACCTCTTGAAGCTGGGAAACCCTCTCCATAATTAGGCATTAAAAACTAATGTGCCCGTCGTTGTAAATTGTGTAGTGTGTCGACGCATTCACCGCATGTTGCGATCTGTTCGATGGTGGAATCGGGTACGAGGGCCGATCCCGTCATGGATAATCCTGCCTCCTTCGGGTATAGCTTCGGCATGAAGACCTCGCGACTCCACCTACGGAGCTCCGTGCGAATGGTGTTTGCAAGAACAGGAGGGAACTTGCGCTTTTTGCCACCTTTCAACCCAGGGATTTTTTCAACGAGGAAGAGGGGAATAGGGAAGAGATGCGGTTCACAAAAATCACAGCAACGAGCGCCTAAAGGTGCGACAGCGAGCGGCGGGGCTACACAGAATTTGGTTCAAAAATCAAATGATATCTGGAAGTAAAACTCACACTTCGTGCTGTTCTTGAAATATCCATCCCAGATGATTCTTCGACACTGTTGAGTGCATGCAAAGGCGCTGAGAAACTGCGCCTCAAGGGCATCAGCCGCAGACTGCCGCGCTGCCCTGCGCTTTTTCTTTCTCCCTACTTCTACGGCAGCTTCAGGGTCGAGACCCTCTCCTTCCGCATTCTGCTCCACCCGAGTTCCTCCTTCCGCGACAACGACGGCTTGACCCACAACAACATCGACACCTTCTTCCGGCTCCGGAACAAGGTCCTCACCTTCCTGGTTATTTGGGTCTGCTGCCTCTTCACGCGCAACGCGAGCCTCCTCTGCTGCGAGTCCATCTTTCAAGACTTTGGCTGAGACAAATAAAATAGCCTCGCCAAGCCCAGTAAAATCTTGTACGGCTCGACCGGATCGTTGCGCTAACGCACAGAACGACGGCGGGAGCTTCCACAGTACAACACGGAAAATATTCCGCATGTCGCAACCCTGAAGGCAGGATCAGCATCGTTTGAAGACAATGAGTATTTCTTTACACACCATTCCAACTGCATCCGTGCAAAACAAGATACGAATCTCTCCATCCCTGAGTTTCCGCTCAAGCTCCCGTTTCCGTGCGGTGCCTATTTTTGCGTGATAGAATGCAGTCACCGACTTGTCAATCCCGACGTCCCGAGCCCAGGATTGTAGTTGGTCACAAACATCTTCAGTTTCGATCCGTGTATTGAAGTAAGCAAGGGAGACGGGGATATCGGCCACAACAGCTGCGTCCTCCCGAATGAGAAACCGAAGATCGGCCTTAGTTTCCTCGGGGTGGACAATCTTCCTTACAGAAAATGCGATATTTGGGCGGGCATTTGACATCGATATTGTGATCGCATCCTTGCCAATCTTGAGTTTAGCGCAGAAGTCGTCGAGGACATGTGTGGGTAGGGTCGCAGATGCAATTGCGAATGTTACGTTTGAAGGAACACGCCCCCGCAGAACACCGAGTTCTGCATACTCGGAACGAAAGCTCCCGCCCCAGAGACTCACGCAATGGGCCTCGTCAATGAAAACGATGCGCAGATGCTCCTGTAATCGTGGCTGCGAGAGCACCCTCTTGCTGAACTCCAAAGATGCCGCAATCTCTGGAGACACAAAGATTCGTTGGACAGATCCCTCTGCTGCTCTTTATTTACAGAATTAGTAGAGCGGGGAGCGTGAATGAAGGATTTAATAACCTGGTAAAGGGCATCCCGACCCTCTAATGACAGAGTCTCCTTGCACATCGCAAGTGATGACAGCGGTGAAGCAGCTGCCTGGTTTTATTGACTGTTTCAGTTAAAGTGAAGTTTATTACACAACTACGACGTACCTGCTCGATAATAAGCGCACTTAAGGGGCTCACAACGAGAACAATATCCTCCTTGTTCGCTAGCACAGGCAGGTCGAAGCATAGGGATTTTCCACTGCCTGTACCGATGTCTAGCACCACGTCACGGCCTTGCATGACATTACTGAAAAACCGTTTTTGAAACTCGTAGGGGGTCTTTCCTAAGCAAATTCTAGAGCCAGCCACCATCCCGGGGATATTGAGCTCCTCTGGCTTGAAGATTTTGACCTTAGAAGCAAGCACATTCGATGCCACAGGCTTGGATGCGGCGACCATTACGACGAGCCGCTACGTGGACTAGAGCCGAGTAGGACGTGTTTTCGATGTGGGAGGCCTGTATACAATGCTCGGAGAAGATTTTGTACTCTTTAGATTGTTGGTAGAGTGCGTGAGAGGGAAGATCGAGAAAGCCGAGTGAGCGCGGAACGAAAAAATTCCAAGTCAGATTGATTAAGTTACGTACAACTTTGATGTGACGTTTCTCGACTAAGTTCTCTCAGTCTCTATGTTCGAGTAACGCCCTGCGGTTTTTTTTTTTCTCCGTCAGTTTTTATTGGATTCAGTTGAAATAAATTGCATAATACTACTAACACTAGTTACTCAACATAGAGACTGGTTTCGAGTCTACATTTACGTACTGTACCTTATATTTGCATAATTTTTCCAAAATCCAACCTCGGTCAAAGCGAGGGATATCAGTCACGTAAATGGTTCAACTTTGCTTTACTAGAAAAGCAACAGCTCTCAGCTATTTGATTAACACCGCGAATTTTGACTCCGACCATTGTAGATTATTTTCTTTATTCTTATTCAACCACAGCACGAAAAGATCCCTGACCGTCTGGAAACCTTGGTCTTTGAGTACAGTTGTGCCTTTCGTCGTTGGTACTGGCGAGCCAAGAAGGGAGTACCACGCAACCACAGAGCATATAAAGTCGGTTTGTAACACCAGCCAGCGTTATTTGAAACTGAAGGCCAAAATGCAAATCTAACATGACATAACAATATGTGCACTGCGAAATAGTAGACGCTTGCTTTTGCGTTCTTGATCTCGAAACACGGAATAGATGCTTGGATTTGACATACAGAAAATATATACAGCAAAAACATCACCGTCTTCGACTTCAGACTGTATACGAAGCGGCAACTTTCCTCAAGACCGCCTTCAGTGAAGTAATATCTCCTCGCTTGAAGTCCGGCGGCTGAAGATCCTGTTCATATGCCTCAAAGAGGCCCCCGGCCGTACGGAATCCATGTTTCTCGAGTTGTTCACGGAGCTCCATATCAATTTCTAACTCCCCCAAAGGCAAAGGCGTCTGTGGGAGCATTTGGCGTCGAGTCTTCTCGTTGATGAAGAAAATGAGCCTCGGAAATATGTTGGCTTCACCAACTCCACCGTGTCCGCCTTGCTTTAATCCATAGCCGCCTGCACCGCCGATGCCGCCTTGAAAAAAATAGTGAGGCCATATCAACGACCAAATGTGAATGGTGACCACCGTACCAGCAATTTTACTGAAGAAAGCAACATATAATACAGGGATTTTCGTCGCCGCACCAGCGCCACCACTGCCACCTCGCACAACACCCGGTTCACCGACTCCTCCTTGTCCACCTGTGTTTTTTCGATGTGAAGGATCCATCCCCGAATGAAGCTGCACATACCTAGGAGAATACGTTGGGGAGCAGGACCCGTGTTCACTCCTGCTGCAACCACTTCTGGCAGTTCAGAAGTTCCAATCATACCATCAATATTGACAATACGTTGGGGAGTGGGATCCGTGTTAAGTTCTGTTGCAACCACGTTCGGGTTTTCAACACTGCCTGCACCACCTGCACCACCGATGCCGCCTCCAGGAAATATTTGACAGTGGGCGAGCATCACGACAGAAAGGCTCACCGCCGATTACACTAAAGCAATGGAGATCTTCTGGCCCAATCTGAGGCGCCTTGCCAGTCCCACCATGGCCACCTCTCTCAAGGGCGTCTCCGCCAGCACCCCCTGTCCCTCCTGTAAAAGTTTGAGATAGAATTTTCACAGTAGTGGGTTCCGTACCGTAGATCTCAGGTGCGTACTCCTCTTTCGTCAGTTCGATGTCTGGGTACTCCAACAACAGCATCTTTTTCATGGCCCACTTGAGTTCGGCAATGTGTCCAACTTCGAGGTGTAGTTTCTTCAGCTGGGTTTCATCTTCCTCGAAAAGGGCGTTGATTTTATGATATTTTTCACCGATGAGCCGTTGGCAAATTTCACCGCCCAGACCATATTCTTGGCAAAATGTAGTTGTGTCTATCCACCGAAGCCGGGCTTTCGCAGTGTTGTCGCTATGTACGGCTGGCGCTTCTACAACCAGGCCCGCACCATAGCCGCCGGTCCCACCATCAGCTGTGATGATCTCAAAATCAGTTACTGTGACGATCTCAAGATCAGTTAGAAGGCGGACATCCATGAACCAACGTACGCTGTTCCGGCTGCTCCGGTAGAACTGAGGAATGGTGTCAGCATTGGACAACAGAGGAGTTGAAACATACCAGATGTGTTTGCTCCCATGTGAGACGAGTTCTGGTGGAACCCGTGCGGATGACAAGCCAGACTATATAGAGTTTGCGCAGGAGCCATATGAACCACGTTGTGGCCGTGCGCGTCATATGGCTCCACCCGCCAAATTATGACGCAAATGGCCGTCATATGGCTTCTGCCTGCTATTTTTGCGCACGGCCCAAAAGCCACGAGATGGCTCCAATGGCTCCTGCGCAAACAGGTTAATAAGAGAGACCAGTGTTCGTTAGACACGCGGCCTTTTATTTATGCCATTTCGCCAGCTATCCATCCGCGGTCATGTCATGCAGGTGTCTATAGTTTGTGGCGTTAAGTGCGTTTTCGCCTTAGATGGATCAAGAGGTGGGCGGACAGAAAATGGATTATATCACGCTCAGAAATCCACGGAGGGGGGGTGGGGTCCACGCGAGCGGTTGATCAGTCCGAAGGCCTACGGACCGTTCTCCGCACTCAGACACGCTGGCGAGAAAAGATTTAGGGTGGAGCAGTGATGACGTAGGGTAAAGTAGGGCAGTTCGGACCGAAATCGGCGACAAAGAACAAGCGATCAATTTACTCAAAGAACTTTTGGAAGCCAAAGGGCAATGAAGACAAGCCAGTATTGAGATGGATAGATAAAGAGGGTACGGCCGACAGGCGGCACAGCCCGTGACCATCTCGCAGAAAATTCCTGAGGAAATGTCTCTGCATAATTGTTTTATGTACCGGGCCAAACCGTCTCACGACCTAGTGCCGGATTCACTCACTGTGCAAATACCTTGCGAACACAAATTCGCCAGTCTTCTATTTATTAGGTACCTCACCAAAAATTTTCGTGTCTGGTTCAATGCATTACAATTTTCCGTTGACGAGGAATACAACCTAGGGCCAGCGATCTGACATGATCATTCAGTTTGCGATGAGCTACCAAGTCGCAAGATTATTATGCTATCCATAAACACAGGTTTGAGACTTCTCCGTGGGAGAAAGATTGAAAGAAAAGCCATTAGCTTGGACAGAGGCGACAACTGAGAAGTGACTTTGGTGCCATTTCAAGTCCACCACTAGTTAAAGAAAAAATCTGTTGTGAAGAATCACCAGCAAATAAAATAATATTGCTTGTGGTGTGCTGTCCTGGGGCCAGATATGCAGTCCAAGACAAGTTTCTCCTGACTTGATGGTCGCTGTTGGTCACCTAAAACCAGCAGTCAGCTCTGCTCCCAGAGAGATCCTGACGCTACGCACCTGACAGTATCAACCGCTCCTTCAGCTATTTGGCCACAATAACCAGCCACAAGATGACCCCCGTTCGAACGCCAAAATTCAGCGCATTTGTTTGGACTTGCAGGACAGTAAGTCAAATACTAAATCTAGACAAGGTGAGGGTCACTACTGTCCCTGTGGGAGATTGGAAATTGGTAGTTCAGCTTGAATCAATTGGTGATTCGAAAAGCATCTGATGTTCCTGGATGAATACATAAATAAAGCTCCATCGTTGAGTAAAGACAAGGTTGATGGCGGCCAGACGCCCTATCGCAGATGCGCACAGCTACAAAACCCATTGAATCCCAATTAAGTGATCAAGTCCTGCCTCAAATCAGTAAATGCTTAACCAGCAATAGAAGTAAAAGGCACTTTACATTTTATATATTTGGATCAAGTTCGGAAAGGCAAGCGCAACAGCAGCGCGCAAACAAAGGTAGGAATGCGATTCAAATGCGGCAAAGATAAAAGCTGCAATGAATAAAGTACTCAGTAAAATGCTGCGAAGTTGTTCCAAGACCACAGAGGATATCTCTCGTGCCCAAACAAGTGCAACTGGTGCGATTGAGAATGCAAATTTGCCGTCGTACCGACTCCTCTGCCACCCCAGCTAAATTGGGCGCGCTTTTTTGTATGGGTATACCTGAGAGACAGTTCGATCGAGGCCGGAATATAAGTAGTGTTGCTGCTGGTCGCCGGAAAAGAACTTGGGGTGGGTTGAAAAACATTCTAGACCTCCTCCCCCCAAGGCTGGAACAGCCGAATCATGAAATATGCCAGTCGAGTGTCTCTTTCAGATGCTTGTGTCTCGCGTACCTAGCCTCCGTTTTTAGTTTGTTTGGAAATGAGGTTCGCTTGCGAAAGGACCTAAGTACGTGTGTCGCGGACCGCTTTGGCGGTAACTTGGAACCCTCCCCAACTCTCGTATTTCTGATCTGCACGTAAAGCCTCTGCAGAATGGAAGAAAAATCAGACCAAGAGCTGAGATTCTCTGTCACAGTCACCAGGGACCCGTATGCGGGCCATCCCCTGCCCGCTCTACCGTCGATGATAACATCAGGTGGGACGCAGACGCACACCAGACCGCTATCGTCAAACGAGGGATACCGATACGTATCTGGACCGGTGAGGCGCTCGTCGCTGGCATCGCGTTCGAGGTCCGTGTTGCGCTTCGGCATAATGCTCAAGCCACTAGTCAATTCACGCCGCCAAGAGGGTGTATGTTCCCATTTTTAGACTTCTGACTAGCCAGGCATTGAAATAATCCTTGTGCCATTCATACTTGAAGGAGATCCGGAGAAAAGAATGAGCGAGCACAGAGCAGTGTGATAGAGCCCACGAAATCTAAACCCCCTTGGCCTCCCCCACTATGACACCACGTGATACCACGTGTTGCCACGTGTCGACGCAAAGTCATAGTGACGCAACCTAAGCCTTTCAGTCAGGCATGAATTGCAGCACCCAGTCTGTAAGTGGTATAGGAATAATAGTATAGTTAATTAGCTCATTCCATATAAACTGGACTGAGAATATATCCCTGTCTTCCTACCAAAATTAGCATTAGTTTGGCCAGCTAAATATTGGTCTGTAGAAAGCAAAGTCCACTCATTGAGTCTGAACAAAGGAGCCGTATATTAATAGGATTGAAGACGAGTAGACAGAAATTTTGTCAAAATCAAAATGAATAAAAAATGTACAAACCAAAATATGATTGACGCGGAGATCGAACCCGCGTTCGCTCCCAATTAGCCGAAGAGCACCCTTATCCACTACACTATTCCGACATGGAAACCAGGGGTTAAGATCAGTCTAGACCTGACCGGGCTGTTCGAGACCCTGCACGTGCGCCGATTAGATTAGATTTACCTTTTAAGGCAATGTCATAGTGGGGGAGGCGTGTGGGAGATACGAAATCTTCAAAAGACGAGGCAGCTTGGGCGGGTTTCTCCAGGAAATATCCAGATTGGGAACCGGATTGAGCAGCAATGTTCAGAATTTATGGAAGACGGTCGTCGATGCTCAGATAGAAGCACTGTAGAAGGCGGAGATCAAGGAAAGGACAAAACATAAGCAGGATTATGAGGGTGGGTCCGGCCATCACCCAAGCCGAAGCATTTTGGCGGGGACAAGGTGATGACGCGAAAAATGCTGACGAAAATGTGATCGTCTGCGAGTCCTGAAAATCAGGCGCTATAAGACCCTAACCTAAAGGTCACGGGAATAGTTCCCATTGTCCGAATACGTTGGCAATCACCTCGGCCAGCAGAAGAACACGACGATCCCCCTGAATGTCATCTCTGCTGTCGACAGAAACCTAACGAAACCTGCGCTCAGCTCTGAAGCTGGGCCTGCCCAAGCTGCGTCAAGGCCATCTAGCAGAGGCCAACCTCTGCACACAACAGGTATTGAAATCTTCTCAAAAATAACAAGATCTTTGATACAACCCGAAGATTAGTGCCTGCACGGCCTCGTAGCTATTCTGTGGGCATGGGACCATCGGTTCATAACAACGGATCCAGGCAATTGGGTCGAGAGTTCCAAAGATCATGTATTCATGTTGGACCAAGAAGCGGAGGACAAGGTCGGAATCGCCGAATACCACGAGATAGTAGCGTGCATTTTCTATTGGTGGCGGCGGCGTGGAATCCGGGCGTCTGCGGGTTGAGAAGCGCATGAGGAAAAACGGCATTCCAAAAAAATGCACATCTCGTGAGCACAACGAGTCGACCGTCACACGCAGTCAATGGCGTGGGCCGCGTGGCAAATCGGATACCAATAGTATTCTTAGGCATGTCCTTTCCTTTTGCGATAACAAGCGGCTGCTCGGCCGCTCTGCGGCCCCACATCCTCTTCTATGGGGTTGATTTCGAGCCTACAAAATCCCAAGACTTTCAATGTCGGTTTGATGAAGATGAACTGGTGAAATCAAGAACCCCAAAAACCAGATGGACAATTTTTTTGGGGTAGAAGCACACCATGAAACATTACCACCCAATATATTGCTGTCATAATGGATTGCGGCCCGATATAAGGACCACACTGCCGTGGGCTGCTGTATTGTACTACTTATTATTTGATCAGATTGGGTTGGGCCGGCCCAGAGGGCGTTCAAAGAGTATATACAAGAGTAGTGGGAGTGGGAGTTGTTGAGTTACACTGATGTGTTTGAGTCGCACTTTTCAAAAGTGCGACTCTGTTTCCCGAGTGCGACTGGTTAGCCGACGGCTTTGATGGGAACGAGATTGGCACATGCTGTGCCGACGTTTCGGCAAACTCAATTCAATGTGTGCAGTGCAGGATCACAATGTTGAATTGAATATTTATTCAAAAGGCCCTCCGGGAATCCCTGGGACTAGGAAGCATCATACTTGCAGAACTAAAGCACTATTCACCCAAATTCAGGATGTGTGTTTGCACAGTTATAGTACCAAGAATGAAATGGTTCCTGGCAAACGAAGGAGATATACTGATCGCCCTGGACTGCGGTAGAAGTAGACAAACACAAATAAGCAAAACTAAAATGTGAGCACATTTACATACCTCTCAAGCACGTAGGCGCCCCGCAGGCGCGGCGCAAAGAACCTCTAGGATATTATACACATAATTTGCGACCACTGGTTCAACTGTCGACTTCAATTGGGGATAGACGAAGGCTTTCAGAACGATGTCAGAAAGTCTTAGCATTTCAGCGCGTAATTTCGGAAGGTCGTTGAAGAGCCTGACAAGGAAAATAATTCTCAGATTACGAGTGTGTCCACTGAAAGAGCTGGACCTGTCGTGTAATCCTACGTACCTACCTACGTACTGCACTGTTAGCTCCGAGTTAACGGTGCGCATGCAATGCACCTTGTGATCTTTCCCCCACCACTCAGTTGTGACTTCTATAGGCCCAGGCACCATATGCTGAAACCTGCCATCCCGCCGCTGGAATCAAACACTGTTAATGCTGCATGAAGTAAATCAAGCACACAAAAAAATTCTTTCGCTTACTGGCATATTTCCCTAGAACTATCACCGGGAATTTTTTTTCAATAAGTGGGAGACGTTCAGCAAAGCTTTATCACTGGTAGTTGTATCCTGCTTTGATTTTCCTTGGGTGACTGTAGGTTACCCGCAAAGTATGAGAAACTGAGAACAGTCTAGCCTCCCACCTCAAATTGGTCAATGGTGGGCATAAAATGCTAAATGGTAGTCCGATTTTGCAGGTAGTCGTGACGTTCAAGAGCACTATGGATTGATCGAGGGCCACTCTTTGCCAACCTTTGGTTGGCTCATCGCGGCCCCCATTTACAGTGGACTGGATTTATCTTCAATTCTGCGGTGCAACAGATAATTGAACCAAGATATCCTACAGGTTGACTCAGGATGGGGGGCTACTCTTGGGCAAGTTCCAACCTTAATTGACCTATCATTGCCCAAGCACTTTTCCTCACTTACAGTTCACTCCACACACCATACACATAAATTACTTTGGAAAATTTTATGGAAACCACTTGTCCGAAACTTGTGGGAAATGATCAAAGCAGAAGCTTTCAGCTTGGCGGAAATTGGAAGGTCCTTTGGTTTTTTTATTTCTTCTATAGAAACGCTGCGGTGTATATCGCAGGGCAAAGAACGGAATATGCCAAACAAGAATTGAATCAATCTTGTCCTCATCCTCGTCCGGCACTTCACTCACTCCAGACTCCAAACAAACAGGCAGCCTCGAAACAAACCAACCCCCAAGTCATGCATCACTCCATACTACAACGCAACGCCTGACGAAGTTCTGTACACGTCTGGCGGAAAAATCACCTATGGAGGAAGGAGAAATCGCACGTTCAGTGAGTACACAGGCAGAGAAAGTATGAGAGAAACTTCACATGCATACTCAGAGAACTTGAAGCGAAATAGCACGCACGCCGACATTATGTAGCGGGGCTCCGCTTGCAATGTGCATGGTTCAAAGCAACCTGCCTCCAGGTTTCCCCCGAGGGCAACAACACGGCAGCGACGCGTCGTGCGCTTGTCAACAACTTCTGAGAAAATCAGGTGGATTTTGCCGTACTGGTAATTCCTCGGAAAAAAGCAAGAAGAAAGACTAATTACCGCAAACACCGAGTTGGCCTGCAAGGTAATGACCTGGCGGTTGCATTGGATTCAGTGAATAGAGCACAACGAGACGTACTGAGATCAGCCCATAGCGTGAACACTGAAAATCAAATGCAGAAGCCGCAAGGCGGGAGTTGTACAAGATGAACCCATGCTATAGGTTGTTTAGTTTGAGAAAAGATGCGTGAGGGCGGGCGTAGGCCCTGGTCTACTCGGCTTATCAGGCTACTTAGTGGTCGAGAGGGAGACTGAGAGAGAATATTTTCGGGGGCAGCAGTTGGCAGAATATCTCCGGTTCATGTGGACCGTGGCACTGCGCGATCGAGGAGGAGATCGAAACATACTATCGATCGGGTACCTTTGCAAAATATTTTTGAGGAAGTTGCTGTGAAGGGGTTTCAACTCAGAATTCTTGGAAATTTCAAGGGAAGCAAGCCAGACATATGAATTCAATGTCTGAATATTTTCAGATTTATTTGTGCCCTGCGGACCGAGCCATGAAGCTGCCGACACAAAACATCGAAAACTGCACGTTTGCAAAAATGATGGCCAGGCCATCATTTCTGAAGAAATCTGTCCAAAACTAACCTTCGATTGCCCTGTGCTCAATTCTTCCCGGCGGACTCTGGAAAATAGCAGGCACAGCATATGCATCAGGTATGCAACCCCAGAATTTATTACAAGGCAATTGAGGAATTGAGGTTGCCAGATCAGTTTTTACACAGGTACTCCCTTTTGCAAAGGTGGGTAACCCGATCGATAGTACTGTTTTTTGACCTTCGCAGAATCAAAAGCGGATATCACCGGATCAGCCATCAGTGGCGTGGCGAGATCGAGGAGGAGATCGAAACGCGGAGAAAGGCTGTCGGGAGACCTAGTCTGTTCCAGTCCCAGGAATAATGAGTAATTTGACATGGCCCTCCGGGGATTCCTGGAACCAAGCAACCGAACCGAGCCCGTCAACCTGACTCCTTTCTACCTCAAGACACAACTCATGAATTATGATACTACTCCTGACGAACTCGGAAAAAAAAAGACCCTACGTGCGTGCACTGCCAGCTCTAATGTGCCATAATCCTAAATTTCATTCTTTCACCCAATTCAGCAAGCAGATACAGATTCAACACTGCCAATTCTGGAGAGACCTAGTTCATTAAACCTCTGCAACTTCAAGAAATATTACTGAATGAAAGGCCTTCGCCCCGGTTTCCGTGTTCTCACGGCAACCACCGAGATATTTGAATACTATTCTATTTCCCCTCGTTTCTGTGTTCACCATGAATGGTTCATTGACTCCATCAGTCGCACTCCGTAGCAGGGTTGAGTCTCGTTAATGGGACGGAGTCACACTTTCTAAGTGCTGGGGTGGGACTGGACAAGTCCCACTTCCACTAAAATCGTTGTTACTCCCAACTCCCCAAGCCTTCTCCCGTGACTTCGAACGGACCCGAATGCACTTCGAACCAACTTCGAACACCCTCTGCCCCGGCCCGACCCAATGTGATCAAAGAATAGTCCAATACAGCAGCCGTAGTCCTGATATCGGGCCGCGATCCATTATGACAGCAATATATTGTGTGGTAATGTTTCATGGTATCCCAAAAGATTGTCCGTCTGGGTTTTTTGGGTTTCTGATTTCACGAGTCCATCTTCATCAAACGGACATCGAAATTCTTGTGATTCTGCTGCACCAGAAAGCCCGAGAGATCCGAGTCCTTGTGGATACGAATGAAATCATCCGGTCCATTCAAAGAAGACTGATATAATTCCTAATAGCGGCAAACCATTGGTGGAGAATGGAAGTATATGAGCTAAGGATAGTTAACTTGGGAGCGGAGGAGTCAACCGCAGGCGAAATGAAACTGGGTAGTAGAAGCGCGTATGAATAAATTCTTAGTGGGGAGATGTGATTCATGCAAAGACATGTGCAGTGGTGATCTGTAAGAATTGAGATACGGCTGAGCACCGAGGCCGACTTGCAATGGATGAGTTTATTTGCGTGGGGTGATGGGCCTCCACCATTGAGTCTATATTGACAGCCCACCATGTAGACCGAGCGGAACAGTCACTCGGAGCACGTCAAGTTGCCAATCGATGGCCCCAGGTGAAGCACGAATGAATCTGATCTCAAATTCAAACTGGCACTACAATTGGGAGAAGGGAAGCTGCCCAATATTTTCTTCCAACCCCGAAAATAATATCGTCCCGAACAGTTGACGCGCCCAGTTCGGAGCAGCACGTGGCCGCGTTTTTGATGTGACGAGGGGGTGACCACGCTTTGCTCCCAAACCTTCATCTGGAATTTACGACGGCTCCAGGACCTGGAAGAACTGGACGAATCGTATTTGAACATCATGGGGCCAATGTAGCTCATTTATTCTGGTTCTGTGTCCAAACCACCCCAGCGACGCTCTGACCACGGAGGTTGACGCCGAAGCATCTGGAGCTCTCATCCGCATGGAATGAAGCTTTCCAGTCGCATTTGGCTATTGTTATCGTCGACCGCCTCCCTCAAGGCCGCCGGCGTCTAATCCCACATATTCGCCTCATGCCTACCTGACCCCACCGCCTGTGTTTTGCATCATGGCCTCGCGCCTATTTCGACGTCGTTAAACGGCTTTTCGTCGGCCATGGGCGCCTCTCCCCCTTCCGGGCCCAGCGCGCGATCTAAAATGCGCCTTGCTTTCTGCTCAATCTCAGTCTCCCACCTCATCATATCCCGAGAGCCTGGCCACATCTCCACGGTTCATGCACGCGTGTTGCGCCTTCGCCAAGGGCTTTCGTCTCGTCTCAGCTTCTGCGCACCACCGCAGCCACAGCCGCATCGATGCCCACCGTCTCCGCGTCCGCTTCATCGTCTTGCTGTTCTCGAAATTCTACTCCATCTATCTTCGCGCTGTGCGCTGTCCCTCACTCCCGACAATATCTATCCGCTCGCATCCCACTTCTCTGTCCGTCCCCCGCCATCCACATCGCGCTCGCGATGCGCGAGGCGCGAAATTGTGTCTGCCGCAGCTGCCACTCGCACCCCACGGCGCCGGCTGGATCCCTGGCCTCCACATCGCGCTCGAGGCGCGAAATCGCGTCGTCCGCGGCTGTCGCTCGCACCGCTTGGCGAATGTGGGCGCACACTGCCGAATTCCCACTCTCGTATGCGAGACGCGGGTCACGAGGCCAGACAAGAGCGGGACGGACGTACGCGATACGGAGGAGGGGCACGAGTAATGGCCAGCGAATGGGCAAGGAGCACGCGTGCCGTGTCGTCGTCTCGAGAGAAGGAGGGTCGCTTTCGACCGCGCTCCGCGTCGGTGTGCGGATCTCGAGAGAAGGAGGGTCGCTTTCGACCGCGCTCCGCGTCGGCGTGCGGATCTCTCGAGCGCAGCGCATGTACACAGCGGTCGTTTCGAGGAAGGAGGAGCACCCGGCGTCTGCTTCGAGGAGGAGCGCGTTAGGCACGGGAAGCGGGAGATGCGCACCTCGCTCCTCGAGTGGGCGCGCACATCGGTCTTTTGTAGAGAAGGGCTGATGACGAATGCGAATGTGCAGCGGTCGGGAGGATGGTGGTCGCCGCGACCCCACGACGCTCGAGAGGATGGAGGATTTGAAGGGGGTGTGCACACGACGCGACTCCGGATTTCGACGCCTTCAAGCTCATGCCCTGGCTCAATGCGCACGCACCACACCCGCACCCCTCATCGCATCCGCCTACTGTCTTATCCGTCTCTGCCTTCCCCTCCTTCGTCCCCACGCGGCTCGTCCCCAATGCCTCGTCCCTCCTGCCACGCATCCCGTTCCCCATATCCCCATCTTTATCCCCATGCTTCGAAGAGGAAGGGAGGAGTATGCGCGCAGCCTGCCTTCCGCTTCGTGGGCCTGCTCCTGTATCTACGTTCCTGCGGTGTGGAGAACGGGCGGGATGTGGGCGGTCGGTGGAGAGGGTCACGTTTCGTGCTCGTGTCCGCGTGACCTTGACTTTTTTTTTCTCGCAGCGCGGGGCGGGAAAGAGTTTTGGAAGCGCGGGGAGTAGGAGTCAGCTTCGACGGGGAGTGAGTTGGACACGAGAAGCGGGGAGGTGCGCCTCGCTGTTCGAGTGGGCGCGCACACCGGTCTTTTGTGGAGGAGCGCTGATGACAAATGCGATTGCGCAGCGCCCGAGAGGGTGGTGGTCGACGCTCGGGAGGATGGAGGAGTTGAAGGGGGTGTGCACACAACGCGACTTCGGATCTCGACGCCTTCAACCTCATGCCCTGGCTCAATGCGCACGCACCACACCCGCACCCTTGAGCGCATCCGCCTGCTATCTTGTCCGTCTCTGCCTTCCCCTCCTTCGTCCCCACGCAGCTCGTCCCCAATGCCTCGTCCCTCCTCCCACGCATCCCGTCCCCCCTATCCCCACCTTTATCCCCATGCTTCGAAGAGGGAGGAGTATGCGCGCAGCCTGCGTTCCGTTTCGTGGGCCTGCTCCTGCGTCTACGTTCCTGCGGTGTGGAGAACGGGCGGGATGTGGGCGGTCGGTGGAGAGGGTCGTGTTTCGTGCTCGACGCGTGTCCGCATGACCTTGCCTTTTTTTTCTCGCAGCGCGGGGCGGGAAAGAGTTTTGGAAGCGCGGGGAGTAGGAGTAGAAGCAGGAGATGCGCTGGTCGTGGATCGTAAGAGGCTGGAGGTGCCGCTTGCGGGTGTGGAGCGCACGAACGTGCAGTAGAGGTTGTTCTTGGGGGTGGGAGAGAATTGTGTCATCAAAGCCCTGGAGGAGGATTACGTAGTTTTCTCCATTCTTTGCTCTATCAATGCTGACGCCCGCACCAATAGTTCCCCGTGCTCGCCATTGCTTTTACCAAATCCCTCCCCGGCACCCACTCCTCCTCGCTGCTGCCTAACTTTTACCCCCCGCCGCAAGGACTATTGCAGTTCCTCGTGCTCCTCGGCATCATGCCCCCCTATTTCCCCAGTGACTGCTCGCCTCCGCCCGCGACACGGGATACACCACCGCGCCGCCGCCTGTGCTGGTGCTGCCGAGGCTCTCGATACTACTGATGCCTCATTCGACGCGCATGCGGCCTTCGTGAAGATCCGTCCCCTTTGTGTAGCGTTGGCCTGCAGCGTCGGCCTGCTTCGTGAGCGCCCATCACTGCGACGCCGATGTAGATGCGCATCCGCCTCTCATGCCTGTGCTACGGATATTCTCGATGCACGCACCCCTGCATTTCGACGTTCTGTAATCCAATAGCCTTCTACCGCCGCTCGGAGACGACGTCGCAAAGGGCCCTGGGGTGTGGGAGCAGTAATCGCTCATGTGCTTGCTCAAGGGCACCGAGACGCGCCCTACAGACCGCTCGAGTCGAGAGCCTAAGTCAAGGGGTACGGTCTTGCGATGATGATGATTTTGCGACGGCCGAAGAATCCCGATATGCCAAAAGGGCCGAAACGCCGTATTCTAATTCTGTCTAGCTCATGTCGATTAAGTTGGGGACGGCGCGTGGGCGACAACGGCGTTGACGGCGAGCATGGGCGACGATGGCGGGCGATGAAAATGTTGGCATGGGCGCTGGGCGGGTCGACGGGCGACAGGCGTGGGCGAAAAGCGTGGGCGTGGGGGACAGAGGCGTGGGCATGGGCGTGGGTGAGAGGCATGGCGCTCATCGAAGCCTGAGGGTAAGTAGCCGCTCGCGGTCGTTGGTATCGTCGCGCTGGTTACGGTGATTGTGGGCGTGGCATTGGCAAGGGCAAAGCGTTGTGGCAGCAACAGTGGCGAATATTTGAGCGGGCATGTGGCTAGGACGAAAAGTTAAAACTCCGGTGGACCTTCGGGAAAATGCGCCGAAACGGATGCATCGGCCGATGTTCCGACTCGTAAGTGCCGTGGCTTGTCCAGAACGCCTATCTTCCCTCGGCGGTCCTCGAAGCTCAGCTGTTCGTAGACCTAGGACGGGTCCCGTATGGCGTAGCAAAAACTATTTGTTTGGAATTACACACCTTCGGCATAAGTATTGCGCTCTCAACATTGCAGCCTTTTCACACTGCGAACGCAGAGGGCGAGCTGTCACGAGAGCAAGTGCGGTGGTAGCTGTGGAGTAAAATTATATATCGTGCGTCTAACCTCGTTCTCGGCCGCCTTTATTCTGACTCTTGCTGATGTGCATTTCTGAAAGAGAGTCATTAGAGTACGATGGGCGATATCGATCCAGGTTGCGTATCGCGCACACGATGGTCTTACTTCCCAGTCTCAATCTTCGGTAATGAAAATTCACGAATCCCATCCTCCCCGTGGCCGAGGCGCGCGCACTGGCATCACCTGCGCTGAGGTGACTGCCCCTTCCCGTCCGTTCCCTTCTTTTCGGTTTCCGCGACGACAGTGCGACCCCGCGATGGATGTACTGTGCCCGGTCCGTATCGCTTGATTCAATCTTTGCCATCCCGGTGTAGCCGTTCCTGTCCTTTGCTCCATTGTGGATTTTATTGATTGTTTTTGTGTGCAGCATACTCACCCAGCTGCCCACTGGCCACATAGGTCTGAATGCTTACCTCCACTGATTCAGCCTTGCTCCTTCCCCACTTTGCCCCCACTGCACCGTCCACGAGTCCGTTCCCCATTACCTCCTCATCTGCCCTGCGTACCGCACCTCGCGCCTCCGTCTCATACTCCGCGTCAAGACCGCCCGTCTCTCACTCCACTCTCTAATCTCGTCCAAAGCCGAAGCCGCCCCACTGCGGCCCCAGTCCTCGCATTTGTGCGCGACACAGGCCGTTTCCCAAGATACGACATATAACACCTCCCTCCCTCTCTCTCCCTCTTACTTACCAGAATCTCCTTTCCCTTTTCTTTTCCTCTAGATAGCAAACGAGTTACGAATCTGATCTCCTTATTATTATCACACGAACCCACATCAACGAACAGTACAATACACACCCGCGGCACACACCACCTCTCCCCTCCCCAGCCATCCACGAACCCTACGATACACACTCACAGCCAGCCATTACATACACATAGACAGTTTGTAAAGTGCGACATGGGCCCCAAGGGGTCCGCAGCACTCTAATGGATCAATGAATGAATGAATGAATGATTGTTTTTGTTGTCATCTATCGCTGGCCTCTGCGCGAGCGAAATTCATGCCGGTACGCGCGCGGATTCCTGACAATATCTTCCTGGGCGCTTGTGAGCCCTTCTTCATCTCTTTCTTTCCTTCGTGCCCAGACGGGAACCAGGGGTTCGGCGTCCTAACCCGCTTCGCTGGAACACACATACAACGTTGCACCCGTATTACCAGTGGGTATGCTTCCCAGCCTTTTCTGTCCCATTTCCTGCCTCCTTCTGCGTCCTGCTTTTCAATCCTGGCTGACTGACTTTCTCTGACAGCGCGCACCCGCCCGCGGCAGACCTCTCACTGCAGCCCATATTCGGATTTAGAAGCCTTTACGCGGGCAGCGATGATCTGATTTCTTTTGCATTCCCTTGCTGTGCTCAGTGCATCCTGTTTTTCAATTATATTTTTGAGTGTTGTTTGTGTTGTTTCGCGTTATGGCTTCCGCTGTCTTTCGCGTTCCGTCTCCGCTCTGGCTTGGGCGAGGGGCGCGCACATCATGCCTGTGGCTTTAGCTCCCGCGTCGCAGAAGAGGGAAGCCGCTAAACGTGTCTGAAGGGCAGGCCTCGCCAGAAGATCTAGTCAGATTTGGCTGCAGCGCACACATTGTCCTTCCCCCGAGTCGAGGACGTGCGCGTTCGCCCTTGGACCCCATTCGATACACAGAGTGCTGCCATACGTTTCCCTCGCCCCTTCTCAGGCTCGACTCCGTGGCGCTCGCAGCCGAAGCTAAATGCCCGTTACTCACTGCTTGAGGAGCACGAGCGGCCTATGCGAGCTGCGCTCCAACTTCATGGTATGTGTCTTTCTTGTCTGCTGGCGGAGGACAGACACCGGGGGCAAAAGAGGACGCACTTGCAAGTCGAGTGTGTTACATGCACTCAGCCTGTAGTGCATCAGTTGACACGACAAAGTTTCGCAAGACCTTTGTCACATCTTTGTTTTTGGGGGTGAGTCACAGAAGAAACAAAGATGCCACAAAGGTCTTTCAAACCTTTGTCGCATCGACTGACACAGTATGGACTGAGTGCGTGTAACGCACTCGGAAACTGAGTGCATCGTTGTTTGCCCCCAGTGAGAATCATGTGCCGCACGTAATTTACCCTCAACAAATGTTTCGATAGCTAGTACAATTCTTTTGCTCTTCTCAAAATTCATCCCCAAATTATTGGGCATCTCGGCGAGTGAAAAATGAAACCAATGGATATTCTGGCGGGATAATATAGTACAATTTGATCTGGAGTAACCTTTGGGCAAACTGTATCGATGGTACTTGTAAAATCTTGGTCAAGTTCAGAAAGTCAAGCAGTAACGACTTGCGAAGTGATAGTGTGATCCCATCACCACGAGGATTGCAAGTTCAACTGGTAGCAACTAAGAACCTATTTTGGGGAATATATGGAAAGCCGGAGCACCACGCTTTTTGGCGAGGTAGCCGACGCGCAGATCTTTGATCGTTGCGTAGGTGAGTTGATCAAGACCCCGGGAACTATCCTCCGTAGTGATTTTGGTGAGTGTGATGCGCATATTTATCCTTTTTTGATAAGTAGAGTGCTAGAGATACATGCAATCTTGACTATGTAACTGTCATGCTAGTAGAACAAGAGTATATACGAGAAGAATGGGAGTGGGACTCGCTTAAATAGTGAGACATACAGATGAAGCAGTTCCGCAGCTGCCAGTGTGTAAAGGCTTTGCCCTTTGTCAAATTCAAGGAAACTGAAGTGTCCAGAGCATAAAGCATATGCATAATCATATTGGGGCATATTCATACATGGAAGATGTCAGACTACTGCATCTTGTGAAGATCAAACCATTTACAGTAACGGTTGCATATGTGCTGTTCAGGGAATTTGTCAAAGATACTGGACACATTTCCGTCCCCAAAAATGTTCTTTCCTTCCGCAATATTCCTTGTAAATTAAATCAGAGCCATCCAATGACAAACAGGAAAAAAGAATCATACGACGATGTCATAATTTGAGGATCAGTGAGCAGAGTTGCAGACACTGGAGAATTTGTGAGTAATGTAGTGGAAAAATCAAATGAAAGATACCTTGAAGGTCGGACAAAAATACAGCCTTGTCGGTCTTGGAATATTGCAAGTGTTGCGTGAAGCACAGGAACTCAGCAATGTGATAAAGTTCATGGGACGGAGAAATCCGGGTTGGTCCCGATATTACAATCCGACGTGGAGGCCGCGCCGAAGAGCGACCGCCAGTTAGACCGGTATGGTCTAAATCATCTTCTCGGAGCCAAAGCAGCGGTACCTTATTCTCATTGTTTCCTATCAGGGAAGTAGAGTGTATTGTTTTTCAAATCGCATGAATGCTTTGACAAATTGACTCAAAGTGTGCTTTATCCTGAGGTTTTTCTTTCAAGGAAAGCATAGTGTATTGTTTCCAAAGCACACATTGCTTTGAAATGCATTGAGCTACAAGAACGCGATCTGTTTCTGACGGGGAACTCAACGGAACGAATCCTTTTTGACTTAAAATAGTTACGCGTTACCTTTCCTAATTGAGGTTGGTCTAAGGGTCCTCGTCACCGGCAGGGGCGGCGATCAAAGATCTGCACATCGGCTATCTCGCTAAAAAAGCGTGGTGCTCCGGCTTTCCATAGGAATATGTGTCAGGTTTAGGAGACAGCATAAAGATGTGTCGGTTTTCAGCTGTGTGTTGGATGCACAAAATGTGTCGCTGTGTCGGGTTTCAGGGAGCCTCTGTAGTTGGTCAGAAATCATTGAGCTGTTGGAGTGCAGAGTGTTCAGATTTATCACTGGCCCTTATTAGATGGTAGAAAAAAGCATGATTTGCTTTAAGGTGGTGGTTGGAGGTAAGTCTAAGAGCGACGGCTGAACACGGAAGAAGCGGCCCGGAATAAGGGTTATAAACTCCTTCCCTATAAGGCAGGAGAGGAGAGGGGCATCAGCTTGGGGCCAAAAGAAACTTTTCGACCCTATATCCGATTTTCGAATCCCAACTTCCCCTTGAGTACCGATTACTCGAGTTTCCTAGCAATCGTCGACTGTGATGCGTTGAGATGAATAAAGAGTGTTTGTGGTAACTCCCATGGCCCAAAATCTCAGACTAGATATAGAGTGAATAAGTCAGGCCTATACGTAGCTTAAAAGGGTTCGTTGAAAGGGTGGACACCGAACCAACAAAGATGTTGGCTCATCGATGGATCTTGTCAAGCTTGTATTCCCAAATTTCAAAAATGCCGAGACCGGTCGGAGCCAATGTCAAATGTCACCACAAATGAGTCATGCATCTCGCACGCGTCCCTCTTGAACTCTGAGTAACCTTGCAGTGCCGCTTACTGCATGGCTTGCCCTGGAATTCCTTCTGTGTCGACTTGTATCTAGATCTCCCTCCCGGGACACCATAATCAATTACCAGCTGGTGGACGAATCGGAAATCCGGAGAGGCAGAAATTTCCCCATTTTTCCCGACAGACGTGAGCCGTGTGCAACAAAGGCTCAATGTAACTTATGACTTTGACAACCGTGTTAGGTTGTTCTAAGCGAAAAATTGGAACAGTCAGACTGCTATTCCGCGCGCCGATGTACTCTTCTACGAAATTTTGGAGTGTATCCACTTTGCATGTGTAAACCATGCGCTTGCCGCCTACCTTCATCGGCGGGTGACTCTAAATCTGGATTACTCTGAACCAGACGCGCGAGGGCTTCCACTGCTATAATGCTGTACCCAGATGCCAGAAATAAGAGTGATTCAAATCTGAAAGGGCTGTTGATTTGACGACATAATTTTTGTGGAAAATCACTAGGGCAGGTACATGGGGACAAAAACTACTACAGCACTCTCGAAACATTGTTCGCATATTCAACTACACTTCATGAGGGCCATCCAAACTCAAAGGGTGACAGGGATGCAATTGATGGCGATGAGGCCTCCCCATCCCGCGTCGGGAGTATCGCAAGTGACGGTGGTGCTTCCGCTATCCGGATGTCAAGAAACATTGAAGAGTTAAGGAGCAGCGAACATACCAGTTGTTGCCGATGATGGTGATGGGGGAGCAGCTGAGTCCGACGAGGACGTCGAGGCCGGTGAGATCGAGGCCCAGGAGAGCAGCGACGGCGGAGGCAGCGGTGCTCGAGGACGGAACAGTACTGGCACAGCACTGGTTCGACGTCGGGGGCGTCACCGGGGGAGTAGTCCACGGCATGGCGGCAGCAAGGGTCTACAATTGAAACTTAGTCAAGTGGCCCAGGAGAGTTCAGAAGGAAAACTCACAATGAGAACTGAAGCGGTAACGATAGAGAGTTTGGAGAACATGTTTGGGTTTAAAGAGCTTGAACTACGGGGGATGTTGTTCGAGTGAGGATTGAAGGTAAGAGGTTCCAGGTTTTATCCATTTTCGGCAACCAGGAAGGCTTAAAGGAGCCGAGTCTGTGAAGAGTAGTGCGTCAGGAGATGAGAAGAATGACGAGTCGTCCAGGGAGGAAGGTGGAGCCATTGGACAGATTTTCGGACATGAGAAGGACGGGCTCAGCAGGGACCCGTGCGCAAGTGTACTGAGTTCGCGTCAAGGGCGTCCTACACCCTCAGGGGATCGCGAAGAGTGGAGCGGTGGAGCTGATCTGGCACGGGTGGAGGGGCGGTTGTTAATATAGATACCGTCGACGAACAACCCAAGACAATGGCGCCAAGGCGATGACAGTGATAGAGCGGCCCTTGAAAAACCGCATCGGGAATGCACGACCCACGGTGCGGATGTCATTAAGCATGAAGACTACTTGTTGTAGGGAAGCGTGCGGAAAAACAAAACACTCAAGGGTGGTTGAAACTCTTACCGACACCGTCTTGAGGCTCGAGCGACTCGCATACCGCGAAATTATCCTGCCGGTGTGTGTTAGCATTCCAGTAAACTCGGAATGAGGATCACACCGAGAACAAGTAAATTGCGGATTCGAGACGTCATATGGACCCGAGGATCAGCAACAATTTTGGCGTTCTATACTCTGTAATTCAAGGGATGAAACTTCGGAATGCTCGCCTGGTATAAATAATGTCATGTCTGGATCCTTGTCACTGTTATATGCAATTTTACCCCAGAAATCCGCCCATTCAAATTCTTGGGGACATTTGGAGGCGGAAAGGCCTTCATCGGGTCCTGCAGAGTCAAGAGATTTAGGGAAGAGCGGTTGCGCGTCCTACACGGCCGAAAAATCCGCACTCGGTACAAGGACGGCATTAGACATATCATGAGCGCGGTTGACGTTCAGCCACAAACAGAAGTCGGCACATGTTCCTTCCGCGAAAATTGCCTACAAGGGGACGCGGTGACGTCGTGGGCTACTTGATTCTATGGGAATACTTACAGTCAGTATATTGCCGGGGTGACAAAAAAAACGAAAATAATACTAACCTCTTGATAGATACCGCTTTAAAAAATGTCTTGACTTTTCCGGATTGTCCAGCCCCTTCTCTAATTTTTGTGGGCTTTGTGGAGACTTCTGTAGGTTATAAAAAAACTATTTCGCTGTCTTGCTCGGTGCTTCACCCAATTGGGAAGGTCAGGAGTCTCGGCAAACTCACGTCAAACCCACGCCAACCCACGTCAAAGAATTGGGGCCCGGAGAAAATGACGCGCCTGCCACGGCAGTGACGCGCACTGACGCGGCATGTCAAGTCATGTCAATCATAATTTGACAAACACCCTGGGTGTTCGACTGCCCCCACTCTGGCTTCAGAACACCTCCAGAGGCTATCTAACGGATATCTTTAGCCAATACATGAAGAAACTGGGTAATTTGAGTAGCATCTTTGAATAATTGAGTTCAACTTGGTCATTTCAACCATATTCACTTCTAGCAATATGTAGGTATCAAAAACACATTCAAAGGGACCAGATTGACAGTCTCAGACACATATTAACCTTCAAGGATGTGCATCAGTTGCGTGGCAGGTGCGCGTCACTGCCGCGTCAGCACCGCGGCAATGCGCGTCAACATCGCGGCAGTGCGCGTCAATGCCGCGTCAATGCGCGGCAGTGCTGCGTCAACTCCATGCAGTGTCATGTCAATTTACAGTGAATATGTGGCAATCGTGTTGTCCATTCATAATTGTCAACTATTTTAAACAGCTATTGAATGTTCGGCGTTCATATAAGTACTGGAGCCCACACGTGGTGGCTGTATTTTTGACGCGCCAAAGGGGAGAAGTGACGCGCGGCCTTTATCTCTCTATATACTTGTTCCCGGAGCCCAATTTCAGCTTGACAGAGGTATAACACTCTAAATGCATTGATTGGACCCAAAAATCTCGCCAAAATATCTTTCAATACATGGACTGAAAGGTAGTCCAATGTTTGACTAGAATAAGACTAGAATCACTAGATCTGATTATTCTGTTCAAGAAACTGTATGATTATTCCAGAGGAACTTGTGTTCAACATCAAACATCTTCAAAATCAGTAATATGGTGTTTTTAAACAAGGAACAGCCATAATCACGACACATGAGCTGGGCCAAGAGAAAATGCCGCACCTATCCCAAATTATGACTAGACATCAAAATCACTATTCATTAAGCTGACTCAGGTTCCTGCGGCATAGAAATACTCACTAATAACTTGTGCTCTTTCAATAGAGTGCTACTGATGGATTGTGATATTTGTCAAGTCAAGTCCCATTCAAATGCTCTTGACTTCAACCACTACAATTTTGTGTCAGTAGGATGAATATTCTTACATTTTGGAAGCTCTGAAGCTCTTAGAAGAGGCTGTGTTAAAATTAGTGCATGTCACTGCCACGTCAATTCTCTGCGGCACCGCGTCAGTGTCTGATATGTTACTACCTCTTGTGTTGCTCAAAAATCAATATTCAAATTTGTTTAACTTCAATCTATGCGGATCTACGGTTCAGGCTAAGTTTTGTACCATCCTGGCAATGCTGGAAACCATGAACTAGCGATGGCCAGAGTCATTAGACACGGTTAGTTGAGGCAATATAAATGGCAATTGCCCAGCTATGGTACAGTTGACCTCGGGTTCGTATTGCTGACTCAGGTATATAGGATAATCTGTCTTCAAGCTGTTGAGTAAGAATGATCTGTGGTGACCGATATTTTGAGTGAACATCGGCACTGCAAGCCTCGGGCGTCTCAGACAACTTGTCAGTGCCGATCCTTGTAATTTAGAATGCCACATAGTGACTTACCTATAACATGGCAGAATTGTGCAACTTTGTTTGACTTGTGATATAATATTTAATCAACCGTGTCAGGTTCCTTTGATTGCGACTGGTATGCGCAATCTTACCCATAAATTCAAGTCAGGACAGCAAATTTGCAGTCCAAACTTAAAGAATGGAAATTATCCCGAATTCACCCGAGAGGAGGTTTCCACCACAATTCCTTTTGCTTTAAAGCTGTGCACCACTCCCGCATCACCAGAAAATTTTGGATCACCTCTACACTTCTGTATGTGCTTGGCCTGGCCACCGTGTCGGGATTAAATTTCAAACACTTCCTTCAGTCTTTCATAACCTTTGAGATCCCTTAGATGATAATCCATATATTGTGATTAAGAGCACATAATGTTCAACTTAATAGATTTCACAGTATGAAATATGAGCGTGTTGCCAGGTATGTAGTATGCTACCAAAGCAGTCCAGTATCATTGAAAGTCATTTTAGGGACTAGAGCCGGGATCAGAGAAGTCTGCTGTAATGATTCTGCATAAAAAATGCGGCCACCAGGAACCTGGCACATACATGCAAGGGTTCTTGCTCAGCACAACGTGATCCCGGTGGATCACAACTGTATTCACCTCACTTAATTTCCGTATGGCCATCTGCTTACAAGTAGCTCATCTTTGGTATGTTGGGATGTTGGATTTCGATTGATAACTCACATCTTTCTACGAGAGGCTATCATCTGTGGCATTGGACACAGGGTAAGCATCCAGTTCAATTTCAGCTGCCTTTACTCAGTGTAGTTGAGATCTTACATTTTGGGCTTCAAGTGAAAGGTTGATGCTCTCAGCTATCGTTGTGAAAGAGAAAACATCGTTTCAACTCGGTCTGGGCACAGCAACAGGATGTAGAACGAAATTGAGACAGCACGCACCAGCCGTGGCGCAAAACACCCTCCTGCATTATCATCTTCAATGTCCTTCTCTCCATACCTACACCAGAAGCCGAGGAGTGTAACTCAACCTAGTCGCTGCATTATTTTAGCTGTAATGTCCTGTTACCTAGTTCGTCCGACCCCTACAGCTCAAGAAAGAATGCACGCATCCACGGCTGAGACGCAGTGTGCAGAGCCAAAGCGATGGATTTACGTTGAGGCAGAGTGATCATTCTTGATTTGCAGTCAGGCAGATATGGGCCGCGCGGCACTGCCATGTCAAAAAAAAGGCCACCTCATTGCCAGTTCAACTTTGATACTGGCACACCACTGTTTCAAAAAAGCAATTCAGGTTCAGAACCGACATGATTAGGTTCATATTTGCCGAGCCTTGCGCATAAATACTTCGGATAACCCAGTTCTACTCAAGATCTAGGTAAAAATGGGTTGTACCTTTGAAAAATCACTATGGAAGATTCATCCTCAAAACAATGTGATGAGATTCATAAACATTATCCCAACTGGATTTGAGGTCACAAGCCCCCTGTGGAGAAATATCCGAGGTGCGGCACTGCCGCGTCAAAACACAGCCACCGTCGCGTCAATGCGCGTCAGTGCCGCGTCAGTGCGCGCCAGTGCCGCGGCAGGCGCGGCATTTTCACCCAGCCCAAAGAATTGATTCCCGCGAGTTTCTTTATTTCCTTATTTGCCCCCACCCACACCGGTATCGAGCCGAGCTCTTCGTGCGTGCGTAGATGCCATTCAAAGAGTCCTCGGCCGACCTGGAGGCAAGGAATTATAAACAGTCTGTGATCCATTTGAAGAAAGATTCCCGGTCACGTTGCGGCGTACACGTTTCATTTGGGCTGCCAGCGGAAGTTGTGCGCCGAAAATGGGCGTCACGTATTGGCCGCGAGGCCTGCGGTAGGAACATGTGTTAGTAGTACGGTGTGTGTCCCAGCTAGGACCTTGTTTCTCAGGTCGAGAAGTCCCGGGGGCATGCATCCTTGAAGGCTCCTGCAAGGTCGGAGAAGAACGAGGAGTTCCTGTGACACGTGTGCTACCGAAAGCAATCCATCAACAATGACGAGTCAGGCACATGAATTGTTGGAAAACGGCGAGTTCAAGTTACATCCCAGTTTTAGCTGAAAATGAGAGGATCATCCTATCTTGCCTTGGCTAAAGCTCTTGAAAAATGCCCTCGCTAATTGGAAGGCAGACCATACATGGCGGATTAAATAAATCTAGGTTAACCGATTGACCCGGCTTGGTTAGTTACGTTGGACATACCGGTTCCATCAGGGGGTTTCTGGGTCATTCATGCATAGACACTGACAATATCTCTGACATCTCACTAGTATGGGTATTCTGTGCCAAACATTGCACCTGGATTGGCTTTCGGCCCGCGGCATTGCCTCCTATCGGAGGTAAGTGAAGTATTGTTTGTTCAGAGAAACACAAATTGTGGCGGAACTGGCAAGTTGAAGAAACTGGAGACCTGGCGCCAGGAGGGCCAGCTGCGCCAGTTCCGCCAGCACGCGCCAGCAGGTGCCAGCTCAAAAACATTTTCCTGATGTATACGAAGTACGAGGAGATGAGGAGATGGAGGCAGAGGAGAATGAAAGACAGTGGAGGAGGAACGGACCGAAATACCGCTTGCAAGCGTCGAATTGGCAGATGGTGCGATGCAAAAAGAGAAGGGTCTGTTGAGGGTCTGCTAGGATTGCAGTCGCCTAGCTCATTCGACTCAGGATGACGTTGGGTGGCGGAGTGGAACATCTAGAACGTAAACAGCTAAGGTATAGGAAAGGAACGGGGCACACACAATACTCGCGACCGATGCAGATTTGTGTCTGCGCTACGGCGCTCCAAAGACCAAGTTATTGGTCACGAACACGATGGATGCCGCTGAAAGAGAAAATGCGCAGTATCCTGAATCAGCAAAAGGAGGCCAGGGCTGATAAGAGGGGACGGGCTGTGGATACAACCGGCGCCAACTCCCCTTCTCCCTCAATACTTTCAGTATCCGGCCGCGTGTGAGGTACGCGTGCAGGTATGCGGGGAGATCGAGCGTTGGGTCAGTGGAGCGGAAAAAACAAAGGCACCCTAGATGAAGTGTGTCCATGAGGGTTGATGGGTAGAAACAATGTGCGTGGGCGATGCTTGTGCTGGACATGCTGCAATAGTCGAACTCAAAGGCATTATGGTGCGCGGAGGTCGACGCCGTGTGCATCGTGTCAAGCGTGGCAGCGGTGGCTTTATACTGAAGCTTGGAGGCCAGTGTTGGCTTAATGGTTCATGCCTTAAGCGAGTTAAGGGTTATTAAGGCCTTAACGTAAGGGTTTAGACCTGGCAGGCTGAAGCTTAAGGCCTTAAGGGCTAACGGTCCGGTTGGCAACCAGGCCACCGCACCGGCATCTCTTTGGTGCTAAAGAAAATTTCAATTTAATTTACGACCCAGTGGCACCCAGGGCAATAACCTCATTTCTTCCCGGATCCAGTGGCAGGTGGAAATAAATAAGTGGATTTCTAACACCAGGGCCACTGAATTTGAGGACAAAGACATTGAGGAGGAGGAGGAGGAGCCGACTCTGGTCCCGAATCCGACTCGCGCACCACCCAAGATCAAGAACTAGACCAAGACCACTCTGGCACTGCTGTTCGGCAGTGTGGGGAAAAAACCCGTTGTCAAATTGACGAAGGTGGACATTAATTGTGAAGCAGAACTAATGGAGGATGTGCAGTTGGATTACGGGGCAATGGAGGGCTTGGGAGACAAGTATGAGCCATAGAAGTACCACTGAATGTATTCTTGCGTCACTTCCCAAAAAAGAAATTAAGGTCTTAAGCGAACCCTTAAGATTAATCCTTATCTCTTAATAACCCTTAAGCCTCCCCCAGACGAGTTTCCTACCCACCCTCATGTTCCAGGGTTGGGGCAAGACACAGTGGTGTTACACAAGGCAAGATTCACTGTATTGGGCATAATTGTAATACAAAACAACAAATTACTGATTGCCGACACTAATGCTTCTGAACTTCAACTGCCCCAACCCCTCCACGGAGGCTGGCATTTAACAAAGATAAACAACATAGCCACCGGCTTGGCCAAAATGCTACAACTCATCTTTTCTCAGTGTCAAGCCTCATTCAAAAATGGCGGCAGGGCTTGGGGACCTCTCTGGATGCAGTGGAGCAAATCCTGAAAATTTTATGAGTGGTAGGTGTCGGCACGGAATATTTTTCTGAAATGCGGCTATGTTGTGTACCTTTGTTAAATGCCAGCCTCCGTGGAGTGGTTGAGGCATTTGAAGTGCGGGAGCATTAGTATCGGCAATCAGTAATGTGTCGTTTTGTATTACAAGTTTCTCCCGTGTAGTAATTTACTCTGCTTACGACTACTCTGTCTTGCCCCAGTGTTGGCTATGATGGTGTCAAACGGTGTTTGATGATTTGTCAAGACTTTGACAAACGTTTGACGGCATTTGATGAAAGCTGTCAAACGAAATTTCCTTTTTGGAACACCCAAGAAACTCTGCCACAAATTTGAAAAAATGCAAATAAATTGAGAGCATTTGATAAACTTCGCCTGATTCAAAGTTGAATGGATTTGCGGTTCCTTGTGCACAATTTCATCTTAGTCTTGTGAATCAAATTCCGACCTTTGACCCCAGACTCCGATCCAAAGTTTCATATATGGCAGGCGAACCTGGGGGACCCATATTCGATTACTGCAGATTCCAAACTTCCTGTAAGGGCAACCTCAGCTCGGCGCGGAACTAGCGGGAGAATCCGAAGTGAACTCAATTCATGGTACTAAATACAGAGTTCTAGAATACGCACCTAGCGGGAGAATCCGAAGAGAAGAAAGGATGAGGATTCCCACGCTAGGCGAGGTTTTTATAGGTACTAGCCAGTAGCACGTGTCCGAAGTGATCGGCAGTGATCCCGAGCTTGATCACATAGTACGTTCCAGTGCGAGCGGCTGGACAAAGGGAAACAGAGTCCGGAGGGACGGAGGACGACGTTCGGGCGAGGGTGGACGTTCGGGCGAGGCGGACGGACGGGCAAGGCGGACGCGGAATAGGCGTTGGACAAGGATCAGACGAGGCAGCGGGGCAGTACGATGGGCCGGAGCCGGACGGATGGACGGACGGACGGGGGCTCCCTGACACTTCCATTCACCATCTAACATTAAATTGGATATACAAGGCCGAACGGGCCCACACCACTTTGCCGAAATTGGTACCTAGGGAGCACTTTGACGGGGCCATTGTGTGGTGCTGGCGAGACATTGGCCAGTTGAAGATGTTTCCTGAAGGGCCTCTCAGCCTTCAATTCATCGCCCCGACAATTACTTTGTTTGCCAATGCCCACATATTCCTCTGGAACACTCCAATTTCAAACACTCAAGCTGTCAATGTTGGCATGCAAAATATCATCATTGCAGCACCATGAGGGCGGTGTCACATAGTATAAATGGAAGAATAATGAGAGAATCCAGTGTAGCTATTGTAACAAGTGTCATGCAAGGCGCAGGGAGTCGTAGAATGATTTTTTGAGTTTGCCGTTAAAATGCCGTCAACTGCCGTCAAACGCCGTCAACTGGCCGTCAGCGTCATTTTCGTCAACTGTGTTTGACCTTTGACCCGGCCATGCCAACACTGTTTTGCCCCAGCCCCAGAATGTGAGGGTGGGTAGGAGACTGCCCCCAGACAATGGAGGCTGAATGGGAGCCGGGGCCGACGGGTGGGAAAGGATTCAGGCTGGATCCGGGGTGGTCCGAGTGATTGAACAAGAGAAAGCATACAACAATGTGGTTGTGTTTGCCACATCTTCTGCACTCTCCATGTATGTTGTCCTAATCCTTTCCTTGGTCAGTCCTTGCCCTTGTGGAACTTCAGTAGTGATTGATATGCCTCTGCAAAGATCCCGATTGATTTCTAGCAACATCTTGAAGGTATCATCCTTTCCCAAGATGATTCTCAGCCACTGTACATCACAGGTGGGAGAAGTAATATGTCACTCTGCCAAAGTGATTACTAAATCTCAGTAGGTGGCCAAGGTGGTCCTAGGGGTCAGGGACACCTGCATGGTACTGGTGGCCCGGTGAAACATGTGCCAGTGGTCTATGGGTGAAATACAACCATATGCGAATCCAACGGGCTGAATGCAATAGGAAAGTGCTGTCACGATTCGACCCTCTGTTTTATCATCCATCTAGGTGCCCAGAGATAAGATCATGATCTTAAGCCCTCACAAGTCACATGGATTTGTCAAGAAGTCACGAGACAGGGATGAGTCATTGACTAGAATAGAACAACAGGAGGGGAACAGCATGTATGACATCATGCCTCATGGAACACTTGCGCATCAGGAAGGCATGCTGTTGCAGAACACTTTCCATGCTGTTATGGACTGGTTCACATACACATTATGCATGCATTTCATTTCATGTATATACTTAGCCATAGTTCACACAGTTCATTGTACAGTATAAAGTAGAGTAGCATTCGTCTGTAGTAGTTAGCCTTTTATCACATCATTTTACGAGCTAATACCGCACCACCCAATCCTTGAGTACTGCACTCCTGGACGCGAGGCTTGTCTGTGACATAATAAAAGGCTACCCTTCATACCCTCGTACCACCCTACCAACACCTCTTTCCCTTGCTCCCTTCTCTTCACCCACTTTTATTCATACCTCGTCCTCTTGCTCGACTGTTGCTTGAAGGCCCATTTCCCCATACCAGACATCTACCTCGTCCACAGCGAGTCTAAAGAAGTGCAGCGCCAATCGTTGGCGGTTTTATTAGGCAGACAGTCGCTTGTCCACGGGAAACATTGAGTCCGTCCCCAGCCACATATCAGATGCAGGGGTACTAGTCTAATCTTCGGAGAGGACTATCCCGTATACGCCGGGAGGGTCGTAGAAGGCCCGGGTATATTCTGTCAGCAAGAGAACCGCATCGACTTCACTACACCCTTCGTGGGTCCTCGACATTTTCACTACTGTGCCTAAACTGCGTGGATCCTCGCCACTACACTAATACACACACTCCATCCTCACCGCTCACACTCCACTCGACGCCTCCTCCGTAATCGCTCAATCGCCACCATTGCTTTCCCTACCTCCCTACCCACATGTTGGCCCTATTGCCTAACCTACCGGTGCACACGCATCCCGTTGGGCCTTTCACACCCACACCCCCGAGTCATCCGACGACAAGTTTGACCCATATGTCTACTCCGTCTTACCACCCACCAATTAGACACCTTTCACCTTTCATACCCGACCGCCTCCCTTAACAATTCCTATCATGTCTTTGAAAGTCATCCTCGCCACCACACCACCCTTCTTCAATGGGGACAAAAAGAAGTGGAATAACTTCTATGACTCCTTGTCCACCTACATCGCTGCCTAAGACACAGACCTGACTGAGCGCAGATAAAAAGCAGGTCTTCTTTACCATTTCTTTCCTCCACAATGAGGATGGTTCCGATTGCACAGCTGCGGACTGGGTCCGTAACTGGAAGAGGTGCACGCCCGTCAGCGCTGCCCTTCCCTTGACTTACACTTTTGATGAGCTCCTAGTGGAGCTTGAGGCTGCGTTCAAGGATCAAAACCTTGCGCAGGTGGCACATGCGAGGTTGACCAATATGTACCAAGGGAAGACGCAACCGTTGGTTGATTTCCTACAACGGTTTGAGCTCCAGGCAGAGCAGGCGGGGTATTCCCCCAACGCGGCAAACACGGGCTATAATGCCTTCTTAATTGAGCTCCTGGAGGGCCTCGTCAACCACGAGATCATTTCCCAGATCTACCTGGGAGGGATGACGTTGCCGACCACATACACCGGGTTCAAGGACTGCCTGCTTCAGATTGACGGAAAGATGCAGCGAGGAAAGATCTGTCGGGCGGGAACATGTACTTGGCACCCACTAAGACACCGCCGGCTGGCCTCCCAAAAAATGAAGAGGGGGTGCCGAACCTCGGGAAGCAGCTTGCTCCCGGAGAAGTCGCTCCGATGGACATGGATCGTCAGGGACAGAAGGGGCGACCCTTCAAATGTTACAATTGTGGCAAGTTCGGCCACATGAAGCGGGAGTGCCCGGAGCCTCCGAAGAAGAAGTTCAACCTCCGTGCACTAGTCGCTGAGGTTGATGCTGAGGACACCGACTAGGAAGTCCTCAAGAATCTTGCTGCCAAGTTGCGCGAGAAGGTTTTTTAAAGGGGCCCCCGCTCATGGCCAAAACGGCGCCCCTGAACACATCATATGGACATTTTACCGCACTTAATACTATTCATACCATGGACAAAGAGATTGATGACATTTGTACGGAAGAAAATACTAGTCTACAAAAGAGTATACACGATTTCCTCGTAGCTAGTGTAGAAAAGAACAAAAAAACTATGTATCTTGGAGAATCAGAATTGGAAACATAATTTAATGAATTGCAGAATTGACAAAGTAAATAAGCGGTGGAGTGCCTTCAAAAAGGCCCCCGGAACCAAAACCGGTGAAACAAATATTGTGACACAAAAGGGGAGCGATGCTCCGGAGGCTCAATCCTTGAAAAAGGAGGAAGCGCCTAAGAAGATGTGGGTGCCTAATGTTGTGCGTTTCCGAGAAGCCGAGGCAGCGCAGAAAAGCCCAAAACCAGACAAGCTCGCATGGGAGCTGAAGTCTTTCCAAAAGCAGAGGAAATGTCACGAGATGTTCGTTCCGGTGATGCTTACGGCACCAGACACGGGAAAAACCCGATCGGTCCGGGCTCTCCTCGACAATGGGTGTACCACCACATGCATTGACCGGGATTATGCCAAGGCTGAAGGGTTTGAGCAGAAGGAGCTCGATGTACATATTACGGCACGAAATGCAGACGGGACTGAGAACACCAGGGGGAAGATCACTCATTACATAGAGTTGATCATGAAGGCCGGACTGCACCAGGACAGCAACAGGCTGGTTTAAGATTAAACCGCAACGTTGCCAACATTGGCCCGGTTGAAACCATTTTGGTTTAAACCGTAAGGTTGCCAACGTTGGTTGCTGGTGTTAGCCCGGTTTGAACCGCCCGGTTTAAACCGGTTTTAAACCATGGCTTAAACCGGTTTTAAACCAAAAAATGTGCATCCACTCGTGTTTTGTACAACAAAGCTGTGCAGAAAGGTGACCCGGTTTAAACCGGTTTAAACCATGCACTCGTGTTTTGTACAACAAAGCTGTGCAGAAGGGTGACCCGGTTTAAACCATGGCTTAAACCGGTTTTAAACCATGGCTTAAACCCTGGTTTCAACCAAAAAAAGTGCATCCACTCGTGTTTTGTACAACAACAAGGAGCAGAAAGGTGAGTCTTGATCAGGTGAATGTTTAATATTACTAAAGTATTTCAAGCTCCTAGTCAAGCGACCATCTCGAAGGAGATGATTGCTAGTGAGCAAAGAGCGGAAGACAGAGCTCAAGCAAGTGCTACCACTCCTGTTGCTCTCTACATCAATGTTGGATTGAAACTTCAAGCCAGACAGTATGTTCCTCAACTTCTTCTATGCATAGATAAATACTAACTAATGAATCGATCAGGCGTGCTCTAAGATCAACACAGAATCCCACCAGTGAAGATGACCAGACACAAGATAGTGTGGTTGAAAAGCAATGTCTAGGGGCAGATATCAAGAAATGGCATCAGCAACAACAGCACATTTGTCCTCAGGTTCTCCCATCTGTGGTCTCAGAGCCCTACAAATCACCTGAATGGGAGAGGTTATTCTTGCCCTCCAACTTTATTAGCTCCGAGCGAACCAAATTAGGTCTAGGGACTTTGGGAGCAGAAGAACTCAAACTGCGGCAAGGTGAAGCAAATGATGCTCTACGTAGCTTACGCGAACATATCCAACATAGTCAAGCCCTCAGACAACACAAGAATGCTCGTAATAATGCTGTTCATGGTCAGGCAAAGAATGCTTGAGCAGTGCAAAAGATCAAGGATGTCCAAACTAGGATCCAGAATTACGTCAAAAAGTACCGGCATGCTCGTACTGCAATGATTGCCCTTGGATGCAATCCACAAGACCCAAAGTTTGGATTTCCAGAGCTGAGGGATGAGGATCTTTACACAAAAAATGTAGATGAGCCACACAAGCTAGGTGATGGAGGAAAGGTTGAAGGCTGGATTTGGCGACAGGGCCATTATGGAAACTTGTCTCCTGCAGAGGAAGCCGAATATGTCTTGGATTGTAAGTCAAGCTATCTCATGTATTGTTTTAGAGCTCATCATTGTATAGCGGCAAGAGTACAATGGCACCGTGCTCATGCAGATATGGAGCGATGGCAAGAAGAAGTTGAAATTCTGGGCCAAGAGTTCTATTGTGCAATTCAGGGATTCAACAAAATGGAGGCTACCTGGACTGCTCTTGCTCATGATCATGAAAATAAGCCAGGAAAAAAGGTTTATGCATTGAAGGTTGCAGGTATGTATCGACAGATGGGGAAAGATGCACGAGAGCAATTTAAAAAAGTTGGTGGCACTTGGCCCAAGGCTGGAGTTAGTCTTGCCCAGCATATCAAATTTGAGCGCCCAGATCCAAAAATTGATTGGGCAGCTGTTATAGCAGAGGATAGTTGAATATATATATATATTTTGATTGATATAAGCAGATCTGACTCTTGACTAAAAAATATGAGTCAACCTTTTTTTGGTTTAAACCGGTTTAAGCTGTTTTGGTTTAAACCGGTTTAAACTGGTTTAAACCAAAACAGATCTGACTCTTGACTAAAAAATATGAGTCAAGCGTTTTTTGGTTTAAACCGGTTTAAGCTGTTTTGGTTTAAACCAGTTTAAACCAAAACAGCTTAAACCATCTGTAGTCTATTATATAAAAAACAAGTTGCCTATAGGCTTGGTTTAAACCAGGCAAAGGTTGGCAACCTTGTGGTTTAAACTCAAACGAGCCTACAGTACACCAGGAAAGACAATGATTCCTGGTGACTGGGCTAGGAAAGGCCCGAGTCTTTATCGGTTACGATTGGTTGTTCAAACACAACCCCGAGGTGGACTGGAGATCACAAAAGATAGTCTTCAGTCGGTGCCCACCGGAGTGCAATATGAAAGGCACGGAGTACCGGACCGGAGTGAGGGAAGAGGATGCGATTGAGGAAGGGGAGCCGATCCTATTGGTTGATTTCGCTGAGGCCATAGACCTCCGCTTAAAAGAGACCCAGGCACAGTGTATGGCAGAAGGGGCGGAGAAAGACAAAGAGAAGATGACGGAGGACAAGATCCCCGGACAATATCGGGACATTGTCAGAGTGTTTGCCAAGGAGTCATTTGACTCGCTACCGGAGAAAAGACCGTGGGACCATGCAATCGAACTAAAGCCAGACGCCAAGGCTGTTGATTGCAAGATCTATCCATTATCCCGAGACGAACAGGAGAAATTAAATGATTTCCTAGAAGAGAACCTGCAGAGTGGACGAATCAGACCATCAAAGTCACCGATGGCCTCTGCATTCCTTTTCGTCAAAAAGAAGGATCTCTACGGCCAGTACAGGATTATCGGAAGTTGAATGAGATGACCATTAAGAATCAATATCCGTTGCCGCTTATCTCGGAGCTGGTCAATAAACTCCGAGGTGCGAAATACTTCACGAAACTGGACATCCGGTGGGGGTACAACAATGTGCGGATCAGAAAGGGAGATGAGTGGAAGGCTGCGGTCCGGACCAACCGAGGGCTCTTTGAGCCGCTTGTAATGTTTTTCGGTCTCACAAATTCACCGGCTACATTGCAGACCATGATGAACAATATTCTCCGAGATCTTATCAACAAAGGACAGGTGATCGTTTATCTCGATGACATCTTGATCTTCACCGAGCAAATTGAGGTGCATCGCCTAGTTGTTCACCGAGTGCTTGAGACCCTACAGAACAAACTCTATCTCAAACCGGAAAAGTGCAAGTTCGAACGCACGGAGATTGAGTACCTTGGGGTTATCATATCACACAACTCGATGAGGATGGACCCAGTGAAGATCAAGGGGATCATGGAATGGCCTGAACCCAAGAATGGCAAACAGGTTCAAACATTCCTTGGTTTCACCAACTTCTATCAGAGATTTGTTCGTGGATACAGTGAGGTGGCGAAGGCATTAACAAGGTTGACTGGGAAGGAAGGGTGGTCATGGGGAGAAGATCAGCGGAGGGTGTTCCAGAAGCTTAAGGAGAGAATAACCGAGGACGCAGTCTTAGCGCTACCAACAGACGATGGGAAATTCCGTCTGGAGGCCGATAGCTCCGAAGGGGCCGTGGGAGCCGTACTTAGCCAAGAACAGAATGGCGAGTGGCGACCGGTTGTGTTTATGTCACATGGGTTGAACGAGACAGAGCGAAATTATGAGATCTATGACAAACAGATGCTCGCAATAATGCTTGCCCTGGAAGAGTACTGATCAATGCTTATGGGAGCAAAACGGACATTTGAGATCTTGACGGATCACCAAAATCTCGAATATTTCAAGAAGCCCCAGAAGATCAATCGGAGGCAGGCCTGATGGATCACAGAGTTGTCCCAATTCGACTTCACCTTACAGCATCGACCAGGAGCGCTGAATCGAAAAGCAGATCTCTTATCTCGGAGATCAAATCATGATCAGGGAAAGGACGACAACAAGGATGTCGTGTTACTCAAACCGGAATACTTCCGAGCCAACAACATAGTGCTGGAGGGACCGGAAGAGGAGATCCTAGATCAGATTAAAAAGGAGAAAAAGATTGACAAGAGTGTAAAGCTGGCGCTCGAGAAAAATTTATGTACCCCGGAACAAGGAGCTTCGCGATAAAATCATTGGACTGCATCATGATCCACCCTTGCTCGGCTATCCGGGAGAGAACCGCACCCAGGAGATCGTAGAACGTAATTATTGGTGGCCACGACTGGGAAACCAGGTCTCGGAATACATACACGCCTGTGAGGCATGCCAAAGGACACGGGTACACTGGCACAAACAAGGGAAATTAAACCCACACAAGATAGCAGAGGGACCATGGCAGATCATATCCATGGACCTTATCGGCCCCTTGCCAGTTAGCTATGGATTTAATGCGATTCAAGTCTGGGTCGACACCTTCACGAAGATGATACATGCAGAGCCAACAAACATGGATCTCACAAGTGAAGGTGTTGCCTGATTAACCAGGGATCGTGTGATCCGATACCACGGAGTCCCACGGAAAATCATCTCGGATCGAGACACCCGCTATGTTTCTGAATTCATGCGGGAACTTAATCGATTGATGGGAATCGAGATGAATCCAAGCACGGCATATCATCCGATCACGGATGGACAGACAGAGCGGATGAATCAGGAGATCGAGAAATACCTCCGGATTTATATCAATTATCATCAGTTGGACTGGGCCGAATGGTTGTTGTTAGCCAAGTTTGCTCACAACGACAAAGTAAGCTCATTGACCAAGATGACACCGTTCTACAATAACACTGGCTATCATCCGTGGAAGGGGATCGAAAACAACGTGGAGTCCCGGGTTGAGGTTGCAGACGATTTTGCCAAGAAAATGAAGAAGATCCGCGATGAAGCAACTGCGGCTCTTAAGAAAACCCAAAAAAGATTGAAAAAGAACTATGACAAAAAGAGGGACGCCCCTGACTTCAAGATCGGAGACAAAGTCTGGGTAGAGGCAGACGACATTGAGCAGGACAGACCATCGGAGAAGTTCTCCGATAAACGTGTTGGACCCTATAAAATATTGGAGAAGGTTGGGGCATTGTCGTATAAGTTAGATGTTCCTGGAGCAGACTACAAGCATCCGGTATTTAACGAGTCTATCTTGACTCCCTATATCGAACCACCATCCCATCGCAGGGAGGAACGTCCAGATCCTAAGATTGTGGATGGTCACAAAGAATACGAAGCGGAGGAGATCCTAAAACACAGAAAACGCGGCCGAGGCTATCAATACCTCATAAAATGGAAAAATTACCCTTTGGGAGAACGCACGTGGGAACCAGCGAGACATCTTACCAACGCAAAATGGTTGTTGAATGAATATAACAAGAAACACCATATCTCTATCCAGTCTCTTCCAATTCTCGAGGCGGGACACTGGGATAAAATTATCCGCCGATACAAAACAAAGGAGGAGTCCAGACCCTACTCGACGAAGAAACTATTCATGCCCGAATCGAACTCATTCATCACGATTGATGAGGACGCTGATCCTAGAGGGGGGGTAATGTCATGATTCGACCCTCTGTTTTATCATCCATCTAGGCGCCCAGAGATAGGATCATGATCTTAAGCGCTCACATGTCACATGGATTTGTCAAGAAGTCACGAGACAGGGATGAGTCATTGACTAGAATAGAACAACAGGAGGGGAACAGCATGTATGACATCATGCCTCATGGAACACTTGCGCATCAGGAAGGCATGCTGTTGCAGAACACTTTCCATGCTGTTATGGACTGGTTCACATACACATTATGCATGCATTTCATTTCATGTATATACTTAGCCATAGTTCACACAGTTCATTGTACAGTATAAAGTAGAGTAGCATTCGTCTGTAGTAGTTAGCCTTTTATCACATCATTTTACGAGCTAATACCGCACCACCCAATCCTTGAGTACTGCACTCCTGGACGCGAGGCTTGTCTGTGACAAGTGCACTCTTGTCTAGGATTCACAAATCCCAAAACTAACGCAAAACCTAAAACAACAACTAACCAAACTTCACAAGTGATTCCAGATACAATCCCAGAGAGTACGACTGAGTACGGGTCTTTGTGTACTGATAGAAGATACATGGGAACAGTTGTTTTTAAGATTGCATGGAGCGCTATAAGCAGGCTCGATGGTTTATCCTTAGACAAGGTTCAATTTATAGTTTTGCAACTCTGGGTCACCCACTCTAATTTCGTAAGACAGGAGTAGTGAACCAATTTGACACGCAACATGCAACAAATCCGGAAACACATGTAGCACACTTAAAACACACACACAAGGATATTATCCTGAATAAAGCTGATAGATTTGTGATGACTTGAAAATACAAGCACATCCTTTATTGGAGTGGCCTCAATGAATCAAGCCGGAGGTTCTGCCCTTCTTTACTTGCTGGAGAGACCATCAGCCTTCTCCGCTTTCAGCGCCTGGGTAGGATTCCATGCTCTCTCCCTACAGACTGTCCTCCTTATATACTGTACATCTAAAAATAACATTACAACTTGATATATAATCTACCGGTGTATCCATGTCTGTGACTTAGTATATGAAATGTGATCGCCAAGACCTTGCTGACTGATTTAACTAGATCCTAGAAATGTTGGTTCCGGATCAGTCCCTTGAGGTATTATGGTTGGATATGATAAAGTTATAAAATGCCTCTTTATAGGCACTCTGAACTTGTCTGTAGCCCAAGTGTTGCTTTAGACCATTTAACTGTTGAGGCGGGTCCTGGTTGAGCAGGATACCTATTTGACTGATTTGTCCCTGACATGATCAAGACTTTTACTTAGCACCCAATCGGTTCTAGTATTCTGGATTTCCTGGGCTTGCTACTGGTGTCCCTTGGATGATTCTTGGAAATCCGGAACCCTGGGTCTTTTGCCTTCAATTAGACACCCTGGTCCCCTTCATAGCCCAAGTGAAAGATCAATTCCTAAATTGGGTTCGAACTCAGTTGCCATATTGAGCTGATCAATATTTGATGGGTGTATGGCACCGTATCCGGATCCGGCCCATTGCGGTTTGAAAGTTTCTGGAGCCATCACGTGATCGAACACGTCATCGTCTCGCTACCAGCATGGATAAACAATGTTGAAACCCGTCCAAGATAAACTTGCTGTGAGCTCAATTATTGGCCCAGAGTGGATATCATATTCCCTAATGCTTATTTGGACTACCTGTAACCTCCTGCCTCTTGTACGACAGTCGAATCCAGAACCGATGGCTTATTAGTCGGAGGCATCCAGTATATGTGTTTTCCGGATGCTCATCCGCAACCGGTTCCGTATTTGGTTTTCAGTGTATAGCTCCAGGTCTACTGACTTGGGACTCGTCATAGACCCAGACATGTGTGTATCTATAATGTAAATCCAGAAAATGTTAAATTTCAGGCAATGGCGAATTCACGGCTTATCACTGGGTGGGGATGGGTCGGGTCCTAATGTGAATATCCATGTGCAACAATTAATTGCGCATAATCTGCATGTCAGGCTCGTTTCACAACAAGCATTCCAGCATAGCAATATCTGAGCTTCTCAAATTCCCAACCATTGTCCTCCTCCCTCAAGAATATTTCAGGGCAGGAGAAATATCCTTGACAAATGCACCATTTTTTCACATCAAACAGAGGAATCCAGAACATTTATGTGCTGCATGGACTTGGTGTTAGGATTTGTGGGTTCCGAGCCGTACGGAATTCGTCGGCATATACGGACCGCATTACGTACCGACGTTCTCATCGGCTAATTTGCCGTGACGTGATCTTGACCGTTTGCCTCCGTACCACCACCATGTACTTCTGAGGACAAACGTACCTTCTTTGTTGCTGTTGACTTCGCCCCGCCCTCGCTTGTCACTTAGCCAGCACGGCTTATTCTAACACTTGGAGGTGCTGGCAAGACACAGATTGCTCTGAAATTCATAAATGAGTCATTCTCTTGGTGAGCTTGATCATCCACCCAGGAAATTTTTGTTGACTCGGTTTTATGTTCCAGCTTCTCTGACATTTTTTTTTATAGACACCAGCACCATTGCAACAATTGATGCAGGTCTCAAGAACATAGCTGTTATGAAAGATTCTGGGAATTCCCAACAAGATGGCTTACTATGGCTGACCAGCAAAGTTAAAGAATGGCTTCTTTTCTTTGACAATGCAGATGACCCAAGCCTGGATCTGAATGATTTTATTCCTGCATGCAATCATGGGAATATTATTATAACCTCTCGGAATCCTGAACTGTGTTTATGCTGGGTCAGATTCCTTTGTGTCAGATTTGGAAGAGGGAGATGCAGTGTCATTATTACTCAAGAGTGCTGCACAACAATTCATACTGAACAAACTGCAACAGAAATTGTACAGGTCAGACCACTAAGCCTAAAAACTCATTCGATTTTGATGAGAAATCCTAAGCATTGCACTATCTCCCTACTGCAATTGTTCAGGCTGGGGCATTCATATCAAAATCTCTGGATCTGGACAGCTATTTGGCTCTATATACAAAGAACCAAGCAAAACTACTCAGTGAAAAGCCTGCTCAGTCTCATGACCGTTATGCCTATACAGTATACACAACATGGCAAATGAGCTTTGCCCAGCTCACACCACTAACAGCTCGGTTCCTGCAGCAATGTGCATTCCTTCATCATAATGGAATTTCAGAGCAAATCTTCAGCTATGCATCCAAGTACACATTTCTGTCCAATGGGCCATCTGAAGAGGAATTACAGGAGCTCATGGAATTTCTCTCACATTTTCTGGGGCCAACTGGGGAATGGCTCTTTACAGTTCTCCAAAATGACCAATAAGGTGCAAGCATATTCATTGATCACCTTTGATGCAGAGAAGAACCTCTTTTCTATCCATCATTTGGTACATGCCTGGAGTCAAACAACAATCCCCAATCGAGAGATAAACATGTCCACAATGGGATCTATACTTGGCATGGCACTTTCTGAATGTCTACAACATGATGCTCAATTAAGAAGTCTGGTAATATGTTCACATGTGGAATTAGCTGTACAGATGTCACTTGACCTGGGCGATTTCCGAACAGTGCCAGGATATCCGGAAAATGCGTCGGAGATCATCGGAATGCCCCTGTGACGAAACATCTCACGCCATGGTTCTTGCTCTCAGCTGCTGTGGCTGTCGGAGTCGCCCTTCTGCACAGATCCTCATGAAACCCACTCCTTCGTCATCGTTTTCCATCAAGTCGCATCACGCTGGCGCATCATCTTGAACGCGTGAGTTGCCCCAAAGGTCTTGCTGCCACCCTCGGGGTCGATAACGGCCCCGAACACATGACATCCGATGTCCCCATATGCGCTCTCGCTCTGAGGAGTGAAGTCAGCAAATTTTGGGTTTCTCGACTTCGGAACTCACGATTTTTGTACAATCCGCAGCAATACTCGCGACCAGATGCTTCTTCGCCTCAGGCGTGCGGTTTTCCGCCATTTCGGTCACGTACGCGGCATGCCAAGTCGACAGCCATGGCATCTTCGCCAGCACGGCCTTCGTCGTCCGGTCTTTCGCGTCGAGGCCCAGCTTCGCCAGCTCTTTTGTGTACTGGGCTTTATCGCGCTTCATGTTTTCGGATTTGGATACTAGATGGTACGTTAGAATCTTAGCGTCCCTGAGGGGCCTGTGAATACTCACATTCTGCGTCATGTTTTTGGTCTCCACCGGTGGGCGCATGAAGCCAGCACTGGAACATGTTCCACGCACTTGTTTGCCTCACGCGTTTGAGGTCCCCATCGATCACCGCCCAGAGCAACTCCTGAGGCTTATTCGCCTCTGTGGCCAGCTCCTCCACAACGTTGACCAGGTCTTGCTGCGCCTTCCGCAAACGGTCTTGTATGTCCTTTGACAGTGGGCCAGACTTGTACGGACCGCCGTGCGCATCTTCATCGTCATCCCCGTGGTCATCTCCCTCGTCGTCCCCGACCGAACCGTTGTCGTCAGAGTCGTTCGTGGGCTTCGCCGCTGCTTTCCTCTTCCCCGCCTCCTTCTTCTTCCCCGCCGCCTTCTTCCCGTTAGTTTTCTTCCGGGCTGGCGGTTTGGCTTGGGCGTCGTCATCCTCGCTGTCGACAGAGTCATCGGAATCACTCAATTTCTGCGGCGTCCGCTGTCGCCGCTCCGGCTTTAGTCCCACTTCGACATCCTCCTGGTCCTGCTGGTCGCGTTTACTGCGTCTCAGTGTCCGGTGTTCTTCCTTTGCTCGCTGTTCTTGACGCTCTTGCCCCCAGTCAGATCCGCTGCCACCCGAGTCGTCCATGTCGTGCTGCTTATCCTCCGAGTCGTCCCCGGTAGCGGTGACCTCGACGTCGGCGGGAGCAACGCGCTCGACCTGGTCGTTGTCATCAGGAAAGTCGTCGTCGTCCACGGGGTACTCGTTTTCCTCATCCTGCTCCCAAGTGTCAGGTTGCGGGGTTGGTGTCCGAGGCGCACGAAGCTGGGTGGCAGAGCGCGCATTGAGCATCAGAGGGGTGTTTGCGGCTGGGAATTGGGGGAGGTCAAGGCGTGGGACGTGGCTTGAGGGGCGGGCGGGCGTTGGGTACCCGGGCGTTGGTGCCAGCGGATATGACGCTGCCGCCGAGCCATCGCGGGGTGAGGCGGGCGATACGTCGGGGGTTTGACACCGCTAGACGACTGTGGAGGCGGGCGACACCGCGGGCGCTGGAGCTGGTGAAGAAGGCGGCCAGCTAAGCTGCGTCGTGGACGATTCGGCCCTAGGAGCCCGACCAACGTGTACATCCTGCTCGAAGAACTCAGAATCAGTGTCAAAATGTGACTGCTATGTGGATCCTCTCACCTGCCCCATCGCTTGGAACCCAGGGAAAGTCGGGAGTTCTACCTTGACGTTGAAGGACGAATTGCGGTCGCTCTGAGACAAATCGCGTGAGGCATGAATTGAAAAAGTCACAAGAAAGAGCCCTACGAATCCCTTTGTGCCCGTAATCACCAGGTCGGGCTCGCCTTCGACTGGGGTCTTCTCGCGTTCGCGATCTCGTTCTTCATCGACCTGTGAAACGTTAGGCCAAAATCTGAAATACGCCGACAAAAAACCGTACTGGTACAAGTGGCTCAGACGTGGGCAGCGGTTCGACCTGAAAATTGTGAATAAAACCTCAGTATACTGACGGGGGCCTTACCGATCTCAATGGCTCAGACGCGGTGTTCTCTTCAACCTTGGAATCGTCAGCTAAAAAAACCCGACAATACAGGCAAACTGAGGACCAGTCCAAGTGCCTCAGAGGCAAGTTTCACGTTGACCTGCCATTTTTTAGCCACAAAACCTCAACACAAGAGGAAGAAGAAACACTTACCATTCCATTCGACGGCTCCACGACCTGTTCTGTGTCTGCGTCTCCGTCTTCTCCCTGAAATTGGTAAGGTCTAGTTTGGATGTTCCGAAAGCAAAGCTACCCACCACTTCACAATTATTCTTGGCTTTCTTGCGGCTAGGCGTGTCTGCTGGTTTCTTGCCTTCCGGCGCGCGTTTGCATTTGCCTGCAACAACTGGCGTGTCATTCTGATTCAGGTCGTTGTAAGTATATATTTGTGCTGACTGGCAATTAATTAAGACGAACCTTTTGGGGTTTCTGTCTAGAGCGAGTTTGCCGTCCTGATGCGGGCGCGCGCACTGTAGAGCGTAGTCAACGTGGGCTCAGTGCGCTCATGGTGGCGAAACTGAAGGTGGAGGACTTGAGAGAGTGCGACTCGAAAATGTTGGCTTCTATCATTGTCCCCCAATTTTTCGGCTCATCACCGCGCTTTGGTTTCTCTGAATGTCTTGCATGCAGCCCCAAGCCGCCATTGTCCTCGTTATTTTTTTACCTCGACCAATCACATACATCAGCGCTTTGGTCCAAGCGGCACTTCTCTTCCCAATATGGCAATTGACAATGCAGGCCACCTGATAAAGCTTTCCACTGGAACGGAAGACATTTTCTTTTGTTTCCTTGTCTCTCCTCCTCTTGCCCTTACCACCATGACTTTGCTTGTCTTTCACGCCTCCTTTAACACGACACCCTTGACCTACACCTGTGATTCGCCTTCATCTTGACACTCCCTCTTACTCATGTCTCTGTCCTCAGCATACACCTGCCACTGCTTTCTGGGCTTACGCGTGCCCAGGGGGCGAGCACTAAAATTAACGCTACATTCAAGTCCTACTATGTTCTACTGTTTGTTTTTTGATGGCATGCCACCGGCACATCAACCGATCAATGCGACATTTACATTCATATTCTGACCGTTTTTACTAATTGCTATGTACTGACTTCATATGAGTATGATTATGAGTATCCAATTGAACCTAAAGGCAGTTATATACGCTACACAGCTCAGTACCAACACATGTGCATTCAAACACATCCAACAACGCGTCCCCACGTTAGCGTGTACGCGACTTGATCGCATTGATCGGCTGATGTGCCGGTGGCGTGCCATCAAAGACCAAATAGTAGAACATAGTAGGACTTGAATGTAGCGTTAATTTTAGTGGTCGCCCCCTGCGCGTGCCGGTCGCCTTACGTGTTCCAGTGTGGGACATGCGCTGTCATGTTGGTCTCGGTCTGCTCATTATTTCTCCGCTCGTCTGAGGTCAAGCCAAGCTGAATTATCTGCTCAGACCATGCGCGTACAAGTGGTCGAGCTACCGCTATACGTCTCATGCTCTAGCGCTTCATCCCGGGCTCGCTTCGTCCTCTGATCATTCTGTCTGGTAAAGCGTCAGCGGTACTCCAATGACAAGATCAGCTTCGCAAACTCACCCCACCGATACGCACCTCAAGTCCGTCGTCCGCTTCAATCCTTGTCACATCAACCTCATACGTCTCTCCCTTTTCTTTCGTTGTACCGCCCTGAAACCTATTCTCATTCAAGTGAGGTACTTGACAAGTAAACGGGGCCGATACGCACCTTAGAAGTACGTCGTCCCAGCCCGTTCACACCTTCTCCCCGTCGTCCTCCAGACCTAATGAACTCGTAGAAAAATCATAAGTACGCCCTGGCGTTCTCTCGCCCTTGGGCCTGCCCATACGCACCTCACAAGTACATCGTCCCAGCCCATCCACACCCATCTCCGTGAACTCACAGAGAAATCATTACTAGGTGGTCGCGTTTTGTCTCTCATCCTGACGCCACCACAGGTCAGCCGCCAGACACACCCCCCCCCCGAGTAAATCTACACGCACTGAGTTATGCCCTTCACGATCTTGACTCGTTGTAGGTCTTGGTCCTGCTCAGTGCCAGTACAAGTACATTGTGGGCCCTCTGCCCTCTGCTCGTAGTCGGTTTACATACAGCGTATCACGTCCCGGGGTCGCCGTCGAGGTACGGACCTCATGCCAGACTTCGGTTTTTAATCAGCACCCCGCCACATCCCTGGAAGTTGCGTACGTCGTTACCTTCCTCGTGCGGGCCGCTCCTAATCCTCCTATCTAAGGTGTCAGCACCGGCCCATGTCTTTGCCATACGGGTGAGCCCTTACTTGCACTTGTGTATTTATTTCTCATTGATTTCCATCTTTATTTTCGTCCTTCAGGTCGTTTCCTTTACGCGTTCGGTAGGTCAAATCATGTATTCTTTCATTAACACGCACTCCCCTCCTGCCCTCCTCCCCGCCACTGCCAGTCCCACCATAGCCCGCAACGACATGGTGGTCGGGACCAAGGCGGGAAAGCCTTGCGTGTGACTGACACATGACTGATCACGGGAGCTCAGAAGGCATCTCGATGCCGTCTGCGCCCTCGCTATGATGGCATTGTTTGGCTAGCGCTCGACTTTCCCACTTGCTCCCGACCACATCAAGCACCCGCCGCCCTTGTAAGTATCTGCCAAATTCTTAGGTAGTTTTAAGTAGAGTATATGCAATGGATAAAATATGCATGCCGCACACCTCGAGTGAGAAAAAAACGCGAGATAACGCGTCAAAAAAAGAGAGAAGAAGTGTTATACTGCGAGTCGCAGAGCGGGCCGACGCGCTATAGCAGACCCGACGTCTCGACGCGATGCTGACTTGATCTTTCTTTCAGATGTCTTCCGCATTCACTGCCGCCGATTATATTGACGACCACGCCTCTGAATCTGAGGATGACCACGAAGAAGATTCTGACTCAGAGCAGGAGGACGATGAGGACTCGCATGAAGCCATGGCGCGCGCCCTCGACCGCCACGACTTCGAGCACATGGACCGGGCTATCCGCCAGTTCGAAAGCACAGGCATGATCCCGCCCCCGACACCCTCAGGCGGCTCCGTGCACTCACAGTGGAATTCTCGCTCCCCGAGTCCTTTTGTGCTTGCTGCTGCTCCCGATGAGTCCCCGCCGCTGCCTGGGTCGCGTGCCCCTACGCCCTTGTTTCTGCCCGGCAGCCCCATGTCGGAAAGCCCGCCCACAGAGGAGATCATACCGGATACCGTCCCACCCCAGGTACGTGCTCAGCTTGTTCTTCATCTATACATATTGACTCACACCGTTCAGCAATGCGGTCCTCATTCTCGGTCACCCAGCCCTACGCAAGCCATGCTTGTAGACAACATCCGTCGTGAGGTGTGCCCCACCTTTGTGCTGCACCAGTGCGCACCAGGGACTGACCAAATACCTACAGAAATCTACTTGTCCCCGTTCTGAATCCGCTGCACCTTCCCCGCCCCCCAAACGTCAACGCACAAAGGTACGCTTCAATTTTCATGTCTACTGATTTTACTGAGATTGCACATTAGCATCTTTCTCACAAGGAGCGAATTCGCAAGAAGGCGCTGTCATTTTTAGATGTAGACGCCGCCGACGACAACGAGGACCGTGAGAAGAACCGCGACGATGGCGATGACAGCGAGGGCAAGGAAGACCGCAACTTCGTTGACGACCGCGAGCCCATCTCAGGGCCTCGCCTCCCGTCCATATTCAATAATTGCAAAACCCTCAAACAAGAAGCGTTGGAGAACGAGGCCATCGCCCAGTACTACGTGGACAAGGCCAGCAGCCTTAAGCCAGCGCGCCGTGGCGCGACTCCTCTTCGTGGTGATGATGACGACAAACATTGCTTGCACGCAGTACCGCCTACCCCTGCCGACATCCTGGACCATCCTCTATACATGTTCTCAGTTCCGCCCACACTTCAGGCAGACACTTCTGGGACCCTACTTAGGGTGGTTTCTGTATTGAGAGATGACTACCCTAAGAGGGTCCCCAGTACAAGGGGAATCCCAGGGCTCTCCCAGCCAATGGGAGCTCCCACTAATACTTTTTCTTTTGGCTGGGTGCACCCAGAGTAGATACTGTTGGGAGCTCCCAGGTACTGCTGGGAGCTCCCAGATTCTGTCACGTGTCACGCCCCGCAGGGCCGAAAAAAAATGGGTTTTTGGGCCCATACGGGCCCCGTTGGCCAGCCTGTTTGGCTGGGGCCTGTACTATGCGTGTTGCTGGTTCTTTGAGTGTATATCCCAGCATTTCTAGCCTATCGCTGCACACAGTGCATGCTAGCGAAAATCCGGGTTTCCAGCGGCGAAAAACAGATCCTACCACCGATATGGGGCCTGTTTGCCAGCTTGTTCACCTAGGAGGTACCTTACCAGCTCCTTTGATGTATATCCTAGCAGCCAGCTGCCCCTATGCCTGCTGGGGGTTGGTTCCCGATTTTTTCGAAACCCGCTGCATTTGGGTCCGCGCCCTACACCTGCTGGCAGTCGGTTCCCGATTTTCTCGAAACCGGCTGCATTTGGGTCCGCAATGCTGCCCCTCCGCCTGCCAGGGGTCGGTTCCTGATTTTTTCGAAACCAGCCGCATTTGGGTTCGCAATGCTGCCCCTACACCTGCTGGCAGTTGGTTTCCAATTTTTTCGAAACCGGCTGCATTTGGGTTCGCAATGCTGCCCCTCTGCCTGCCAGGGGCCGGTTCCCGATTATTTGGTCGGTTCCCGATTTTTTCGAAACCAGCTGCATTTGGGTCCGCAATGCTGCCCCTATGCCTGTCAGGGGTCGGTTCCCGATTTTTTCAAAACCAGCCGCATTTGGCTCCGCAATGCAGCTCCTACACCTGCCAGCAGTTGGTTCCCGATTTTTTCGAAACCAGCCGCATTTGGGTCCGCAATGCTGCCCCTACACCTGCTGGCAGTCGGTTTCCAATTTTTTCGAAACCGGCTGCATTTGGGTCCGCAATGCTGCCCCTCTGCCTGCCAGGGGCCGGTTCCCGATTTTTTGGTCGGTTCCCGATTTTTTCGAAACCAGCTGCATTTGGGTCCGCAATGCTGCCCCTACGCCTGCCAGGGGTCGGTTCCCGATTTTTTTCAAAACCAGCCACATTTGGGTCCGCAATGCAGCTCCTACACCTGCCAGCAGTTGGTTCCCGATTTTTTCGAAACTGGCCACATTTGGGTCTGCAATGCTGCCCCTACGCCTGCTGGCAGTTGGTTCACAATTTTTTTGAAACCAGCCCCATTTGGGTCTGCGAGGCAGCCCTTAGCACCCCCCTCACTTGTCTACCCACCCATGTTTTTTCGTCGGCCTTTGTTGCTTGACAAAACTCGAGTCGCCCGAACCTGCTGCAATAGCAACAATGTGCTCTTCCATACACCAGCACTATCCCCACCTTTGTCGCTCAACAAAGTTCCCTGTAATCAGCATTTATCATGCTGGGACCACCCACCAATCTGATCTGGGAGGTCCCAGATATATTCTGGGAGCTCCCACAGCCTATCAGTGGGAACTCCCAACGCAACTCAAATCTCTTGGTGGGAGCTCCCAGTGCAAGGCAGAACATTTGCTGGGAGCACCCAGCCATTATCCCTGGGAGCTCCCAAGACCAATCACAAAATATAGGTGGGAGCTCCCAGCTCTGATCTAGAATTTAGGTGGGAGCTCCCAATGCAAATGAAAATATTGCTGGGGGCTCCCAATGCAAATACAAATATTGTTGGGAGCCCCCAACCCAAATGAAAATATTGCTGGGAGCTCCCAACGCAAATAGAAACATTGTTGGGAGCTCCCAACGCAAATAGAAATATTTTTGGGGGCTCCCAACGCAAATGAAAGAATATTGCTGGGAGCTCCCAGTACGAATGGAAAGATCGTTGGGAACTCCCAATACAAATGAGAATATTGTTGGGGGCTCCCAACACAAAGAAAAATATTACTGGGAGCTCCCAACGCAAACCAAAATATTGGTGGAAGCTCCCATATCAATTTGCAACAAATCCATCTCAATTCACATTCATGGTGGAGTTGGGCCTTCCAACTAACTAAAATAATCCCCCCCTTGTTATTTGTTATTGCAATGACGACGCAACAAATGAAAATTTCCTCCGTCTGATTTCTTGTTCCTTGGTCATTTCTTAACTGCCATCTTTATCAAACTAAATGAATCCTCTACCTCTGGCGTGCGAGCTATCTGGGCTTTTTATTCAAACTCACTCTCGAGATGACTGTGCGACTGAGACCAGATGTTGCAACAAAATTTCCTTTTCGGGTCGCGATGGGTTGTTGGTCTTGATTTATTCGCCCCCTCACTTCCAAGTTGTCGTGTTGATTCTTTGCAAAAGCAACGCCATCTTTATCAAACTAAATAACGGGATGAATGTGCAACTGAGACCAGATGTTGTAGCAAAATCTCAAAATTTCCTTTTCGGGTCGCGATGG
>WIQG01001239.1:0-10406 GCA_014925785.1 Mycena galopus ATCC 62051 | reverse complement strand
AGGAGTCGTTCGACGCGTTACCGGAGCGCCGGACGTGGGACCACGCCATCGAACTCGTCCCGGACGCAAAGCCGGCCAACTGCAAGGTCTACCCGATCTCCCCCCTCGAGCAGAAGGAACTCGACGCGTTCATCGAGGATGGGCTGAGCACCGGCCGGATCCGTCCGTCCAAGTCCCCGATGGCGTCTCCGGTCTTCTTCATCAAGAAGAAGGACGGAAGCCTCCGGTTCGTCCAGGACTACCGAGCGCTCAACGCGATGACCGTGAAGAACCGATACCCGCTCCCGCTGATTAACGACCTCATTAACCGCCTAAAGGGAGCCCGGTTCTTCACAAAACTCGACGTCCGGTGGGGCTTCAACAACGTCCGGATCCGGGGAGGCGACGAGTGGAAGGCCGCGTTCCGTACCAACCGAGGACTCTTCGAGCCCCTGGTGATGTACTTCGGCCTCACCAACTCCCCGGCCACGTTCCAGACGATGATGAACGACATCTTCCAAGACCTCATCCTGTCCGGAGACGTCATGGTATACCTTGACGACATCCTCATCGCTCACTCCGATCTCGCGCGCCACCGAGAGATCGTCCGAGAAGTCCTCCGGCGGCTCCGGGCGCACAAGCTTTACCTCCGGCCGGAGAAGTGCGAGTTCGAGAAGTCGTCGATCGAGTACCTCGGCGTCATCATCTCGCACAACCACGTCGAGATGGACCCGGTCAAGGTCGCCGGAGTCGCCGCCTGGCCGGCTCCGGAGAACCGGAAGGACGTGCAGCAGTTCCTCGGCTTCACGAACTTCTACCGGAGATTCATCCGGGCTTTCTCGGACATCGCGCGGCCCCTCTTCGACCTCACCAAGAAGAGCGTCGCTTGGACCTGGACCGCTGCCGCGGCTGCCGCCTTCCAAGCCCTCAAGGATGCGGTAACCGCGGAGCCCGTCTTGGTCCTGCCCGACGAGTCGCGTCCATACCGGGTCGAGGCGGACAGCTCCGACTACGCCACCGGAGCCGTCCTGTCTCAGCCGGACGCGAACGGGAAGTGGCATCCGGTCGCGTTTTACTCCAAAAGTCTGAGTGACGTCCAGCGCAACTACGAGATCCATGACAAGGAGATGCTTGCGATCATCCGGGCCTTAGAGGAGTGGCGACACTTCCTCGAAGGTACGCAGCACCCGGTCGAGATCTGGACGGACCACAAAAACTTGGAGTACTTCCGGAAGGCGCAGAACTTGAACCGGAGGCAGGCGCGGTGGTCCCTGTACCTGTCCCGGTTTGACTTCGCGCTCCACCACCAGCCCGGACGCCTCATGGGCCGTCCGGACGCGCTGTCCCGCCGTCCGGACCACGGAGTGGGCTCGGACAACACGGACGTTACCCTTCTTCGCCCGGACTTGTTCCACGTCCGCGCACTGGAAGGTGTCGTGGTGGCCGGACCCGAGGTCCCCCTCCTTCGTGACGTCCGGGAGGCCTTCACGGGTGAGCCGGACCTTGAGGACCCCGTCGCGCTTGTCGCGCGAGAACTCCTCAAGAACCGGAACGTCCGCCCCCCCCGGTCGTCCGAGTGGCGTGTCGCAGAAGGGCTCCTTTACTACCGCGGTAAGGTCGTCGTACCGCGGAATAAGGACCTCCGGCGCCGAATCATCGCCCTGCACCACGACACCCGGGTCGCCGGACACGCCGGACGCTTCAAAACCCTCGAGCTCATCTCCCGGAATTACTGGTGGCCCCAGCTGTCCCGTCACGTCGGCCAATACGTCCGGACCTGCGATCCATGCAACCGGACGAAGGCGCTTCGGAAGCTGCCCCACGGAGAGCTCCACCCGACCGAAATCCCGGAAGAACGTTGGGACACCGTCTCGGTGGACTTCATCGTCGAGCTCCCAGACGCGCACGGGTTCGACGCGGTCATGGTCGTAGTCGACGTCCTGGGTAAGCGGGCCCATTTCAACGAGTGCCACACCGGCCTTGGCGCGGTCGGAGCCGCTCGGCTCTACTACCGGAACGTCTGGAGGCACCACGGAACCCCCCGGAAATACATCTCCGACCGTGGGCCGCAGTTCGTCGCGGAGTTCACCACGGAACTGTGGCGCCTCATCGGGATAGAACCAGCGACCTCCACCGCCTACCACCCGCAGACCGATGGCCAGACCGAACGCGTCAATCAGGAACTCGAGCAGTTCGTCCGGATCTTCACGAACTACAAACAAGACGACTGGGACGAGCTCCTCCCGGCCGCGGAGTTCGCGTACAACAACCACGTCCACTCCTCGACGCAGCAAGTCCCGTTCATGACGGACACCGGAAGGCTCCCCCGGATGGGATTTGAGCCCAACGGACGGCGCTCGAACGTGGAATCCGCGAACGAGTTCCGCGACCGGATCGCGTCCGGAGTCTCGGAAGCCAAAGCCGCGCTCGTTAAGGCCAAAGACGAGTTCAAGCTGTACTACGATCGCCGACGCACGCCCGCCCCGGAGATCAAAGTAGGCGACCGAGTCTGGCTAGACGCCTCCGACATCCGGACGACCCGTCCGTCCGTCAAATTCGCGGACAAACGCCTCGGCCCCTTCAAGGTCGTGAAGGTTGTCGGAAAGGGTGCGTACAAGCTCGAGCTCCCCCCCCGGTACTCCCAGCTCCACCCGGTCTTTCCGGTGGTGAAACTCCAGCTCGCGGAACCGGACCCGTTCCCCGGACGCCCCCGGAACGACGAGCCCCCACCCGTCCTTCAGACGGACGACGACGTTCAATGGGAGGTCGAGGAGATCCTAGAAGCGAAGGTCCGTTATGGCAGCCTCTGGTACATGGTGCGGTGGAAAGGCTACGGCCCGGAACACAATAAATGGGTAAAGCACTCCGACGTCTTCGCTCGAGACGCCATCGAGGCCTACTATCGCCGCTACCCCAACGCCCCGCGCCGGATCGCCTCGGCCGCTTTCGACTCGCTCTCGTTCCGGAGGCGCGACGCCCAGGTCCGATTCATGCGTCGGGACGCCGCATTCCAAGGGGGGGTGATGTCAGGGGAACCGCCCGTCCGTCCGTCCATCCGTCCGTCCGTCCGGCTCCGGCCCATCGCACTGCCCCGCTTCCTCGTCCGATCCTTCGTCCGGCCTCCGGACTCGCACCCCAGCCTGCGCCTCCATCCGGAACGTCACCTCCCGTCCCTCCGGACTCTGTTCCCTTCCGTCCGTCCGGCCGCTCTCACTGGCACGTGCTGTGTGATCAAGCTCGAGACCTCTGCCGATCCCTCCGGACACGTGCTACTGGCTAGTACTTAAAAAAACCTCGCCTAGCGTGAGAATCCTCATCCTTTCTTCTCTTCGGATTCTCCCGCTAGGTGCGTATTCTAGAAACCTGTATTTAGTACCATTCAATTGAGTTGCTTCGGATTCTCCCGCTAGTCTCCCGCGCTCTGCGCCGAGCTGAGGTTGCCCTTACAGATGTTGAATTTCAGTTGTCTGTTCAATACCTTGATGAGAGCAGACACCAGGGCTTGCTGCTGATTGTCTGTACCACAGAGGATTTCTGGGCGGGCAACATGAATACCAGACATAATAAACTCTCTGAATGAGAGGTGTATTACGGGCGGCTGCATGTCTTGAGCTGCCAGAGACCATTTCTTGGTTTCTCCTCTTCTAGTGGTTTCTAACTGGACCAAGTCCCTTGTGATAATTTGAATAATCACATGTATGCAGTGATCGCATGACCGAGCCACTGCAATGTCCGAGCTGATCCTTAGTAAGGTAGCTGATATCTTATCTTTTAGTATCTAATTTCTGGTGCCAATGTTTCCTGCCTCTGGCGGCTGCATATCTCTGGCCACCAGAGAGTGTTCCCTAGTTTCTCTGTTCTCTTGCTGCCTCGAGTGGGACCAAGATTCCATGTGACAATTTGGGTAATCACAAGAGTGCGGCGGCCGCATCATTGGTCGCTACGCGATCTAAGTCTATCTTTACTAAGACGTTAATATCTGTCATCTTCATTATCCAATTCCTTATGCAACTAGGCTTCAATGTTGCTCTCACAGTTGCAGGTCTCTGACCGCCAGAGGCAATTTCCTAACTCAATGTCTTATTCAGACCATCCAACGGCTTCACAACTATAATGCCACTAGCATATTTCTATGCCACGGCTCCACACTTGTTACTGTCTGGATGGTTGTCCGGTTTCTGTTTCTATAGGTATGTCTTGGTTCTTAATAGAATAACTGTGGCCGCCGCATGATCTGCAGCCTAATCAATGATCATTTGTTGTTCCCATTGTGATTTCACCTCCAACGCATAGAGTAGATGGCCATAGACCATACTCATAGCTTAGTGTAATGCCTTTCAATCGAGCTGCAGTAACTCAAAAGAGTTACATTGCCAAGTCAATCAGCTAATAATGCTTAACCGCTAGCTTTCGGTCATCAACAGTGTAGCCTGCCATCCTGGGCAGGTGCACACCCTCAAAGCTAATACCTCACTTCATCTCTACTGATAGTTTGGAAATCGACTAAAAACTGGTGTTTTCATGCGTGTTTTGGTACACGCCCTATCACCAGTCTATCGAGACGGTGAGCCTGGTGCCAGAAAAATGAGAACGCACGCGAGGCATAATACTACACGTCCACCGCTACACAACTCTCTCCCCACTCTCCCCACCCCATCGTGCCGCCTTCATAGGGTCGGAAGAGAAGCGAAGGGGATGGAAGAGGGAGAGAAGAGAGAAAGCAGGGTGGGAGGTGCAGGTTTCTTTAGAAAAATGGACAATGGAGACTGATAAAAAAAGGAAGGAACGAAAAAGGGCACCGTGATAAATAAGAGACATGAAGGAGCCAGACCAGCAAGGCGAAAATAAAAAGCCATACGAATAAATGCGAGGAATTGGAAAAAAAACAAGAGAGAAGGGAAATAAAAGGAAGCGGACAGCAAGAAGATCCTGTGCCACATGTCATATTGGTATGGCGAATATTAGCAGTTAAGAACCCAAACAGTAAATGAAATGGAGGATGAAGGAAGAATGCGAAGGGAATACGGAGGAAATCAAGGCAGGAGATAACGCGAAGAAGTCAACACGATGCACCCTTTCTGTCCGCCAGATGTATCTTTAGACTCGTCGACCGCTTGCTCCGATCTACCCCGAAGTGCGCGCTTCTTCCTCTGTGGAGTTGGGTAGCCAAGGAATTCACAGCTGTCAAGGTAGCTGAAGTGGAGGTAGGAGACTTATCATTACACAATGGCACCAGTGGCACAGGGGAGTGTTCCTCCCTCTCTGGCATCCTAAATAGACAGCAGGGCATTCAGAATGAGCCAGAGGGACAAGGAGATCACTTAACAAGTCAACTGGGTCAAAATTTTGAGGTTGAGAAAATTTGGTGTTGTCGTAAGAGTCAAGAGGTGGGGTACCCATATGGAAATGGCGAACCTTTTGGGTTGTTCGATGTTCCAAAACATATCACATCACATCCTTGAAGAGAAAATGCAAAAATATTTGGGGGCACCCAAGTGATGTATTACTTTGGTTCTGCCGATTCAAATTGAATGGCTGGGGGCTTGGGATGAGATGCGAAGCGAAAATGTGGTGGGATGAGTACATGATCACAGCAGGTACGGGATCACGGTGTCACAGCCAAATTATATGATATGGCAACGATGGCACCAGCCATTTTTTACAAGGCACTCATGGCACCACTCAGTTTATTCCTTGGGACTCACACAAGGAGGATAACCAATTTTGTACTACCAAACATGTGCAATACATTGAGAAGCAATTTACAATGTGTTTTGAGTAGTTGCTGGTTCAATATTTAGAAGATGTTCAAAATAACTTCTCGATGACTCAGATATCTTCTGCATGATGTTGGGTATGCAGATATGGGCGATATAGTGTGTCAAAAGTATTTTGTACAACTTCGGAAAAATCACATCTTTTCGTGTGACAACTTGAGAATCAGGGCAAAAGAAAAGACAACTCAGAATGAAGCACACCTTGTAGATTGGGACATGCTTAAGTTTCACAACTTCAGAAAACAAAACTATTTTGCAAGGAGGTACAACTTGACATATTGCGATGTACAACTTTCAATCTGATGGACGCAACCAGCAACCTCTCAAAAGACAACTTCATTCTCTAGCAACTTGGATGGCTGGACAACTTCATCTTATTTTGCTGCATGTCAAATATGGTACAACTTTTCAAGTGTACATGCCAAATGAGTACAAGTTTCTGAGCAACAACTGTTGGTTTAGATCCTTCTTCTTGGGGACAAGTTTTATTGGGAAGGGTGAAACTTCCAAAAGCTGTGGATACAACTCCCCAGCCATCAAATACAACTTCATTTGGTTGAGGAACAACTTGCCAGATACAAAATACAACTTCGGAATCAGAGAGGCAGATCTGCACTCCAATCAGTGGCGGTGAGAGTCGAGCCCCTCACGTGATCTGGAATGTGTTCATTGATCACCCCCTCTTCCTACATCTTTGTCACTTGCTCGTCTGCTCCCTCTGGCCCCTCATGCCTGAACTCGTGAAAGCAAAGCATCGTTCCTCATTGCAGATGCTTCTGTGACTGATGTCATCGCCTCTGGAGTCCGCTTGCAGCTAGAGTGTATCGAGATTGCCATTACAACAAAGGAAGCCAATCGGTTCCCAAAGGATCATCCAGCCCGAGCTGGATTGCCCTACACAATTGACACGACCTGCAAAGTTAAGCGGGGCACGGACAAAGCTCAGGGTCCAATTTATCCACCAATGTGGTGTACTACAAGGCGAAAATAGAGAGGTTGTGCAAAGCCGCACAGAGCCGCATGCGGCTTTGGGGCATTGTGCAAAGCCGCAGGAGAATTTTGGTTTTTTACGAGTTGAATAGCATTATCCTACCTCAGAGAATAGATAGGATGCGCATGAGCCGCACATGGCTTTGGTCACTTGCGCAAAGCCGCACGGGATTCTCTCTTTCTTGGAGGTAACATGATTATTATACATCTACACTTCCATTCCATGTCTGCAAGTTGTGCATGTTCAGTATTGTTGAATCTGCTCAGGCGGGCGAACCTGTGCAAGCCGTTCTTTGATGACATCACTGTGGCGGCTTTTGTCTTACAGCCAATGGCTGTCAATCTGCTGCATCATTGATGCTCCAATGCAAGTCTGGGAACATACGAGGGATACTGTGGACATGCATTCCATCTCTTCTATCGAAATATATGGCACTCAGGCTCATGATCCTTTTTTTTTTGGCGCGGCTTTTGCGCATCTTATCTAATGTGTTTCGGCCCCGAACAATGCACATCCAGTCTTGTTGAAGTCGTTCGCAATGGCAGCGTGGGAAATGCCGTACTTTGACGGCATCATCGCACCTTTGTCTTCTCTGCCACGTCGCAATCGAGTTCTGGCCATGGCGCGTGCGGGGGACGGCGGAAGGAGGACTCTTCTCATCCAGCTACGCGTCGCTCGACCCGCTTGAAAGCCCAGCAAGATGAGGAATCTCATGATAAGAGTCCTGAACCCCAGACAGCAGACGCACCGGAGCGCGAGGAAAGTCCACCTTGGGCCGAGATCGATTCCAGCCACTTGCCAGACAATGACTACGAGGAATTGTCTGATTTGGAAGACGGGCCCCACGTTCCTTTGTCCCAAGTAACAAATGCGCGCTCTCCTCGCTGGCAAAGCTGGCAGGATCGTTATCTTGCCCAGGCTGTCGACCAGACACGTCCCTTCTTGTTGCTCCCCTCTGAGCGCGAGGAGGGTTGGAATAGGACCGCTGAAGTGTTACTTCGAGACAGCGGTGCTGCCGGAGCCAAATCGGTCGTGGACAGAACTGGCTCGGCTTGCAAGAATCGGTTCATGAAGCTCATGAAAGAGCATAAGGTGTGTTGCAGGCCTGTCTGCTTGTTCTCCGCTCACATTTTTCCCCAGCAAGGCGAAACAGAGTCACGTATGAAGACCGGTGCAGTTGAAGAAGTGTCCAACCATATTAAGGTTTGTTTCTGCAGCTTCACTGAGGTCTGTGACTCACCAATTCCAGCTGATGACGGAACTCCAAGCAATTATGGAAGGCCACGAAGTGGCGGCGAAGGATTCCTCCGCAAAATCCAAACGGAAAGCCACCATCGAGGAGAAGGCTGGCAAACAACTTCGCGATGCGGCAATGAAAGGTTTAGCTCGTCGCGAGGGGCTCATTGATGTCTCCAAGGTCGACGGTGCCACCGTTCGCGAAAAACAAGGCCAAAGAAAGTGAGTCTGTGTTTCGCTATCAAACTGCAGATCAAGTGACCATTTTACAGGCGTCCTCGTCGTCCCGTCTCCCCTCGTTCTTCCGCATCCGATGATCACGATTCGGATGTCGAACCGCCACCAAAGCGTCGTGCTCGCAATCACATCTTACACGACATCCTTCAGAAGCGTACCGAGCAGGATACTCGCCGCCTCGACGACGCTCGCGAGCGTGCCGACCGGCAGCATAACCAACTCCTCGATGCTCAGAACGCGTCCCTGTGCGTCTTGCGCGATCTAACCAACGAAATCAAGGGTTTAAGGGAGGACTATCGTGGCGCCCGTGATGGAGGAGAAAGGTCGCGCACCACCGAGATACTTGCCGAGATTGTGGCGAAGAAATTCTAGAAACCACCAAGTCGTACGTGGAAGGACAGCTTGAATGCATATTTCATTCGTATCATACTTACCGTTCGCTAGTCTATCTTACTTCCCCAGCTTTAATTACTATATTCCAGTGTCAATACGTATCATCGTCGTAACTTCAGTACATGTCCAATAATTATTTACTCTTCATCCGGAACACTCATCTCGGCCCATGGAGCCTCAAGACACCATGCATCAAGGTCTTCGTCTGCAACTGGACCACCGCGCAGGTACTCCGTCAGTGTCGGAGGGTTGCATCGAAAATATTGCGAGATCTGAGGGTGATGCAAGGCAGTGTGGCAGTTACAGAGTAGCACTGCGACGAGGTAAAACAGCCCAACCGGCTGCAAAAGAAGTTTCTGATTTTTTGCGAAGTTGAGAAACCCGAACTGCTGGCCAACTTCTTTGAACAGCCACTCGACTGGTTCGCGGATGCGACTCATTCGGGTGTTAAAAAGCTGCTGTTCTTCCGTTAATGCTGCACCCTTGTAGGGAGTGCACACGTGAGTGGAGACGGTGTATGCAGGGTCCCCGTAGACAACAAGGGGCTGGCGTGTCTCCTGGGATCCTGGGGTCCAGAAGTGCTTTTCGAGGATTTCCAACACACCACTTTGTTTGAAGCATGTCTCGTCATACCTCCGACCTTCGATGGGGCCAAAGACATGAATGATCATGCCATCCGGAGAGATGATGACATGATACTTCAGACAATGCATTCGCTTCCAGCCGTTATACACAAGCCGCTGGTTGCGGATTGGGCGACTAATTTCTTCCAGTGTGCCATCCATGAGAGAACAGACAAGAGGGTGGGGTGAGCCTTTGGCATGTATGCATTGGGCAAATTTCTCGAGTGTGTGGGGAGTGAGACGAGTTGGATCAAAGCGGAGTAGATGTTTCCATCGGTCATAGATATACTGAGCAACAAGTCGGGATATGCGGGAGAAGCGGGGTGCATCCCAGCCGAACTGCATCTCGACATCGCAGAGTCGCGCCGGGGACGCTAGGCGACGGAGAAGCATACACAGTGCGGTGAAAGAGTCTTCCGTGATGCGACTTTGCGGACACACGAACTCTGCAGGCAGATCTAGATGTATAACCAGCTCTCGGACTTCTTGGTAGGTGAACCTGGCAGGCTGCGCATGAGACGGCAATATGCACTGTAGTACATTGAAGACAGAATGCACCGAAACTGTTCAAGGAATACGCCTTAGCCGAGTGATGCAAGATCAATCCTTCCACCTGGACGCATACGGCCATCCGCTTGCGAGAGCCATTCAGCATCAAGGGCATCAAGTAAGTCGGCTAGCAGTTCGTGAAAGCTCTTGGCTGCGAGCAGTATTTCAATCTCTTCGGACATTGTTGCGTGAAGAAAGACAGAATGCGATGACATCAGAGATACCGTGGTGCTCCACTTAGTGCTCCACTTATCCCGACACCCCCAATACTCAAATTACATTTATTTTATGGGTTTTTATTGGAATACAGCCTTGAGTTCGCTGTTTTGTTGGTGCGGCTTTGCACAATGCCCAAAAGCCGCATGCGGCTCTGTGCGGCTTTGCACAAGCTGTCTAATTGAAAGGCTGTCGTTCTCTCGACAGACACTAACGAGCGAAGCAGGTGCGGTCACACACACGTTGACAGGACCACGGTATATTCCACTGGCGAGACTCCAGGCTACAAGCAATCGAGAGGAATACAACGGGGGTGATGTCGGGTGTACGTGGTGTGCAGTAGGTAAAGTAAATGGTGGCTATATATACGAAAGAGGATGTGGCTGTGTAAGTAGTCATGTGAAG
>WIQG01001238.1:0-10562 GCA_014925785.1 Mycena galopus ATCC 62051 | reverse complement strand
TTGCTATCGTAATTTCGTCCATCCTAGGCCTTCGACTCAGCCACTCACCCCTCCCAACAATACCTCGTAAAACACGTCTCGCACACCCCACTCCTAGCTACACCCGCCCTCTCCCTTACCCGATCCACCACCGCACACGCCAAGCACGCGCCCCATTCCGGGTCCTCGTTCACCGTCCGCCCGTCTATCTCGACAATCGCGCCCTGCGTGGCGATGTCGAACGACTGCGCGAGCATGCCCTGGATCTCGTCGGGGGTGAAGATCATCTGTTGTGTGGTGGTGTTGGTAAGGGCCGGGGCGCCGTCCCGCGGGGGCGCGCCGTCGGCGATGTAGACAAGGAGTGGACCGGCGTCGGAGGAGGACGACGGGGAGGATGTAGGCGATGATGGCGTGCATCCGAAGAACGTGGGGCGGGTGGTGGTATTCGCGGCGGCGGCGAGGGAGGTGGGCACGGCGGGGAAGGGCCTAAGGCCAGAGGAGAAGATCTTCATGCGGTCTTGCCTGCAGTTCCGTCAGCTGGAGAAGCAAGTTGGCGATATGAGATGGGAAGGGACACGTACGTAGCGATGAGCGTCCCGCCGCTTGTGAAGTTATCTGGAGTATCGTTGATCTGCAAAATAATCGGCATTGCATTCACAAAAAAACAGACGGGAACGCACCCCATCGAACGCAATAACCACATCGATTTCCCGACCGGGCACGAGCATCGGCTGCAGGGCCATGATCTGCCCGTCCATGCCCCCGTCCACGAGCGCCAGGACTGTCTCCCCGGAGTCCGCAAACGTGGCGGGCGCGACGCCGTGGAATGGATTCGGGAAGTTGCTCGTGTCGAGCCGGAGGGTGGGGGGTTGCGGGTAGGTCTCGTTGAGCAGGAGGGAGAAGTTGGCGGTGGCGAAGGCGAGGGCGGCGGGCTGTGGGGTGCGGGTGAGTGTGAATATGGACGGAGGAGGAGGGAGTGGGAGGGAGCGGGAGTGAGTGAAGATGGTGATGGAAGATAGGCGCGGGAAGGGGGGAAGAGGGAGCGATGAGCGAGTATAGCACGACCAAAAAGGAGAAAGCAGGGTAGCATTGAGAAGAGCATACGCACCCCCCCAAATGTAACGTTAATCTCGTTCCACGCATTCGCCGACGTGCCGGTGAGGAACATCGCCTCGTCGAAGCCCGTCACGCACACCGAGTCGTTCGTCGTGCCGAGGTGCTTGAGCGGCGTGTGCGCGGCGAGAACGTCGTCGAAGCAAGACAATTCGACTGTGGTGGATTCCAGGTTAGTCATAAGTGGAGGTGGGAGGGCGAGCGAGAGGGAGGGGCAAGGAGAGGAGGGAGGGGCAAGGAGAGGAGGGAGGGGGGTGTTAGGGAGAGAGGGGGTGGTAGGGAGAGATGGGGGTGGTAGGGAGGGGGGTGGTAGGGAGGGCGACGGAAGGAGGTACGGAGCAGGTGAGCGCAAATGGAGGTAAGGGTGGGTCGAAGGGAGGGAGGAGATGAACATACAGAGATTAAACTCAAACACGGGGGAGTTGATCGGGTTCAAGTAGGAGCCGTAGATTCCGCTCGAGAGGCGCGTCCCGTTGATGTGCTTCGAGAAGAGGTCCGTGGCTAGGATTGGGAGGGGCTGTTCGTACGAGGCGAATGTTGGACTGCACAGAAAATAAATTATTATTAAATTGTCGGAGCGCAAAAGGAAAAGACGTACAGATCAATCAAGTCAGAGAACAGAATTCCCGCGCCGTGCGAGGTGTTCGCGAGCAGCGTCGCCAGCGTCGTGCCGTTGCTAAAGTGCCTCGCGAGCGCCCTTCCCCAGACATCGCCCACAGAGACGGGGAAGTGCTCCGCTTTGACCGCGATCTCCTGCAGCACCTCCTGCTCGAACGTCGCCTGCTGCGCGGTGTCATTGGACACGGTCCATATACTGAAGGAGGTGAGCCAGCCCGCGAAGTCGTCCGGGTTGCCGTCGCCGAAGATGAGGTGCTGCATGGTGGGGAAGTTGGCTTGTGCGAGGGAGGTGATCAACCAGGCGCCGCCGCTGAGGCTCGCAAGGTGGGTTGTGGCCTAAAGTGGTGATGATGAGGTGGAGAGTTGCTGGACAGGGCAGTAGGGGAGCAGACCTGTAGCAAGCCACCGGTCCCTTTCTTTACCGCCGACGCATTGCGTGCGTCCAACGCATTGAGAACCCCCGCGCCAAAGATGGTAGCTAAAGCAAGCATATAAGCCTCAAACCACACGCCTAAGCGGATACCCGTACCGTGATAGCTCCCTCCGCTCACTGAGATCCCCACATTCGGCAGCTGCGACCCATATTGGGACTCCAGGATCTGTTCCACATACGCCGGAAGCTGCACCCCAGTGTCTTGACGCTCTCCAGGTACGTCTTGAAGGCGCCCGGGAGGACCTTTTCGCGCTTTTGCTGGATATATTGCGCTTCTGATTCGCTGATGGTCTGGCCGCGGCGTACGAGCTGGAAGTCGGCCGGACAACGTTGAACGGTGGGGCCGATTGATGCGCTGTTAGTTTGTCCTAAAAGCGCGAGGAGAACCAGGGCTAGGACAGAGCCGAGCATACTTGAGCGGAGACGAGAACGAAAAGAATGGTGCTGTTGTGGAGGCTAGGCAGATCATTATATACTGAAGGTCCTCAAACAGTTACCCTGGCGGGATTTCTTGATGATTAAATGGGTAAGAATTTAAATGGTTTCCTGGCATTTAAAATTTCTCACTCCGGAGCTTCCTCCTTGATTCTTATTTTTTGGAGCGTTTTGTATAACGATTCTCGCTTGATCCTTGATTCAGCAATCCGCCAACGGACTTGCGGTGAGGCGAGCTGCGCCGACGGACTCACAGCGAGACGAGCTGTGCCGACGGACTCGCAGCGCCAGATGTTGTCCAGACGGTTTTTATAGCTTCATCAAATGTCCATCAAAATATGGCTTGAAAACGGAAAAAGGTGGATGTCGCTCCTAACGTGGCCGGGGAAACGCGCGCAGGTGGTCGAGTTGGAAAGACTTCCAGAGGTCCAAGGGCCACAAAAAATTCTGGTAATCCTCGGGGGGTCAGTTCGTTTTGTTCTTCTTCAAGTTCTTTGCTAGTTTGTCTCCTCCATTCAGGCCGCTGGGCTACCGACAGGCTTGATAGGAGTAGCGGCATAGGGCAAGGATGCTGTTACAGACCAATTTCAAGGAATTGCCCTCGATCTTGTTTTGGCTGAAGAACGTCGACTGCAACGTTGCGGCTTGGAAAGGGATATTGGCTTCTGTCAAGACAGCTAAGGCTCCGGATATTGCTTTGGGTAGTTGTTGATCGTTCCAAGTGGCTCACTGACAGCGGGGACAAAGCTTTGACTTCAGTTGTCGAGGTGCAAAGCAGAAGGCGGCTTCGGCCGATCACGGCCAAGCATCGGCCAAAGTAGCCTTTTGCTTTGTCTCCAAGTATATTCATTTTGCCCTACATACATATACGTATTTGACTTTAATATCGTAGTGCGCCTGCCTACACGCGCCTACCCCTCCCAACAATACCTCGCAAAAACACGTCTCGCACACCCCGCTCCTCACCACACCCGCCCTCTCCTCACCCGATCCACCACCGCACACGCCAAGCACGCGGCCATTCCGGGTCCTCGTCCACCGTCTGCCCGTCTATCTCGACAATCGCGCCCTGCGTCGCGATGTCAAACGTCTGCGTAGGCATGCCCTGGATCTCGTCGGGGTGTAGGTCGTCTGGAGCGTGGTGGTGTTGGTGAGGGCCGGAGCGCCGTCCCGCGGGGGCGCGCCGGTCGGCGATGTAGACAAGGAGTGGGCCGGCGTCGGAGGGGGAGGACGGCGGGGAGGGTGTAGGCGACGATGGTGTGCATCCGAAGAACGTGGGGCGGGAGGTGAGGTTCGCGGCGGCGAAGGCATCGATGGAGGTGGGCACGGCGGGGAAGGGCCTGAGACCAGAGGGGAAGATCTTCATGCGGTCTTGCCTGCATGAAGTTCCGTCACCATGAGAAGCAAGATGGCTATGAGAGATGGGAAGGGACACGTACGTAGCGATAAGCGATGCGCCGCTTGCGAAGTTATCTGGAGTATCGTTGATCTGCAAAATAATCAGCATTGCATTCACAAAAAACAGACGGGAACGCACCCCATCGACCGCAATAAGCACATCGACTTCCCGACCGGGCACGAGCATCGGCTGCAGGGGCATGATCTGCCCGTCCTCGCCCCCGTCCACAAACGCCAAAACCGTCTCTCCAGAGTCCGCGAAAGTGGCGGGTGCGACGCCGTGGAATGGGTTCGGGAAATTGCTCGTGTCGAGCCGGAGGGTGGGGAGTTGCGGATAGGTCGCGTTGAGGAGGAGGGAGAAGTTGGCGGTGCCGGCGGCGAGGGCGGCGGGCTGTGGGTGTGGGTTAGTCGGACCCAAGACGGAGGGAGTAAGAGCGGGGGATGTGGATAGCAGACAGACGCGCAGAAAGACGCGTGAACAGGGAAGAGTGAGTAAGGAGTGAGTGTAATGCGGTCGGAGGGAGAAAAGCAGAGAGCACGAGGGGAGGTGCAGAGAGAGCACAGAGAGCAAAACGACGCGCACCCCATCCGTAACGTTAAACTCGTTCCATAAATTCGACGATGTGCCGGAGAGGAACATCGCGTCGTCGAAGCCCGTCGCGCACACCGAGTCGTTCGTCGTGCCGAGGTGCTTGAGAGGCGTGTGTGCGGCGAGGACGTCGTCGAAGCAGGACATTTCGACTATGGTGGATTCCAGGTTAGTCATAGGTTGGAGGGCAAGCGAGAGGAATGGAAGCGCAAGGAGAGGAAGGAGGGAGGTATGGTACAGAGGCGAGCGTAAATGGAGGTAAGGGTGGGTCGAAGGGAGGCATGGAACATACAGAGATTAAACTCAAACATGGGGGTGTTGATTGGGACCAAGTTGGAGCCGTAGTTTCCGCCCGGGAGGATCGTCCCGTTGATGTGCTTCGAGAAGAGGTCCGTGACTATGATTGGGAGGGGCTGTTCGTACGAGGCGAACGTTGGACTGCAGAGAATAAATTAAATAGTCGGAGCGCAAAAGGAAAAGACGTACAGATTAACCAAATCAGAGAACAGAATCCCTGCGCCGTGCGAGGTGTTCGCGAGCAGCGTCGCCAGCGTCGTGCCGTTCATAAAATGCCTCGCGAGCGCCCTTCCCCAGACGTCGCCCACGGACACGGGGAAGTGCTCCGCCTTGACGGCGATCTCCTGCAGCACCTCCTGCGCGAACGTCGCCTGCTGTGCGGTGTTGTTAGACACAGCAAATAGGCTGAAAGACGTGAGCCAGCCGCCAAAGTCATCCACATTGCCGTCGCCGAAGATGAGGTGCTGTATAGTGGGGAAGTTGGCTTGTGCGAGGGAGGTGATCAACCAGGAGCCGCCGCTGAGGCCCGCGAGGTGGGTTGTAGCCTAACGAGAAGGTGATGATGAGGCGGAGAGATACTGGGCAGGGCAGTAGGGGCAGACCTGTAGTAAGCCACCGGTCCCTTTCTTTACCGCCGACGCATTGCGTACGTCCAACGCATTGAGAACCCCCGCGCCAAAGATGGCAGCTAAAGCAAGCTAAGCACCAAGCCCCACGCCTAGGCGGATACCCGTACGTACCGTGATAGCCCCCTCCGCTCACCGAGACCCCCACGGTCGGCAGTTGCGCCCCACTGTGGGCCTCCAAGATCTGTTCCACATACGCTGGCAGCTGCACCCCAGTTCCCTTGACGCTCTCCAGGTACGTCTTGAAGGCGCCCGGGAGGACCTTTTCGCGCTTTTGCTGGACGTACTGCGCTTCTGATTTGCTGATGGTCTGGCCGCGGCGTACGAGCTGGAAGTCGGGTGGACAACGTTGAAGAGTGGGGCCAGTTGACGCGCTGCAGGCTGGGCCTGAAAGAGCGAGGAGAACAAGGGCCAAAACAGAGTCGAGCATACTTGAGCGGAGAGGAGAACGAAAAGAATGGTGCAGTTGTGGAGGCTAGGCAGACCATTATATAATGAAGGTCCTCAAACATTTACCCTGGCGGGATTTCCTGATGATTAAATGGGTAAGGATTTAAATGGTTTCGTGGCATCAAAATTCTCACTCCGGAGCTTGATCCTTGATTTTTATTTTTTTTGGAGCGTTTTGTATCACAATTCTCGCTTGGTCCTTGATTCATCAATCCGCCAACGGACTTGCGGTGAGGCGAGCTGCGCCGACGGACTCGCAGTGAGACGAGCTGTGCCGACGGACTCGCAGCGCCAGATGTTGTCCAGACGGTTTTATAGCTTCCTCAAGTGCCATCAAAATATAGCTTGAAAACGGAAAAAGGTGGATGTCGCTCCTAACGTGGGGAACGCGCGCAGGTGGTCGAGTTGGAAAGACTTCCAGAAGTCCAAGGGCCACATAAACATTCTGGTAATCCTCGGGGGATCAGCTAGTTTTGTTCTTCTTCAAGTTCTTTGCCTTTCTTTGCTAGTTTTTGTCTTTGCGCTACCGACGGGCTTGAAAGGAGCAGCGGCATGGGGCAAGGATGCTGTTACAGGCCAACTTCAAGGAATTGCCCTCGATCTTGAGAACGTCGACTGCAAGGTTGCGGCTTGAAAAAGGATACTGGCTTCTGTCGAGACAGCTAAGGCTCCGGGTACTGCTTTGGGTAGTTCTTGATCGTTCCAAGTTGCTCACTGACAGCGTGGACAAACCTTTGACTTATGCAAAGCAGAAGGCGACTTCGGCCAATCACGGCCGAGCGTCGGTTAAGACGGCCGAAGTAGCCTTTGCAGCTGTTTTGCTTTGTCTCTATCCTACACACTTACCTAAGTTACATTCAAGTCGCCCGTACCCGTACGACGGCCCGTTTACGGTAACGGGTCGCGGCCCTAGGGCCTGCAAGTTCCTCCATCAGCAAAAGCAGGGTCCATTTGTAGCGAAGGTCCCACGTTACGTAGTGATCTGTAGTGTTCTGTAGCGGTACGTAGTTACGGTAACTACATACTGCTACAGAATGCTACAGATCACTACGTAATGTGGGACCCTCGCTACAAAGTGCTACAAATGGACCCGGCTTTTGCTGATGTCAGCTCAGCTCTGATACCGTCGGTCCTCGGACTGAGACCAGAATAAGTAAATTTGCGGCATTTGCTGGAACCTATCCTCACACGAACTTTAACAGTTCTGCCTAGCTGAATTGCAGTTCAGTTGAATAAGTTGCATGTATTTCTAATTCAAACCAATGTGCTGCAGCTCCCACTTCGAAGGTCTACCTGCAAGACAAATGGTGCCGGGCAAGGTTAAATCACCAGTTGGTCCTGTCTGCCTACATGATCTGGGTATTCAGTTTGGAGTTTTTCTTGAGTTAGATTGTGCACAAGTAGGTATATATACTTTTGCAATACGACCAGCACGTACAAAATCCTCCCGGACCGCATTATTTACATCACAGGTCATGATGAACATATCCAAGGTTGTGTAAAAAATTGCACGGTATTTATACACCAGTGCCCTCCAGAAACAGTCTCGATATCTGCATTCTTCTTAGTATGAATGCGGAATGTGCCTGAGGAGGAGACGTACATATGAAATCATTCGAGAATTTTCCGTGCACTGGCCAGTGGCATCAAGAGTTTGATCTCCGCTGTGATAAGGGAGCGCCTCTTATAGGAATATATGGAAACACCTCTCAGAGCGCTGAAACGGGGTTCGGCCAGGGTTAGGTCGAATTCTGCCCAAGGCACTTCCTCATCAGGGACAAAGGAGAACTTGATGAAGTGCAAGCCGGATGATGGTAAGAGCCGCAGGATAGCAAGTAGATGGCTCCCAACAATCAAATAAAATTGTTTTAAGTTTGGGGGTGTAGGGAAGCATCTGTTCCAGAAAGGGTAGAATATCTGTAATCAATGGTGAGAATGGCACTCAGGAAAGTAAGGAAAAAACTGACCTCTCATTGGAATAGGAAGATGAACGCGCAAGTCCTCCAGTTCGTGACCAGCTTGCCGGATATATTCTATGATCCTGTTAACATCTCCCGGGCTCCCGTGAAGATTCAGATGTTTGAGACACGGAATGACGGGGAGGGTAAGGAGCCATTCAAATAATGAATCAGTGCCGTTTACAGTGAGGTCCAATTCCTTCAATGCCAGAGGAAATGAAGGGGGGATGCCCATATCCGCATTCATGAACTCCCACGTCTCATCGTCGTCATGCATTGACAGTCTGGTTATGGTGGGAATGCACCTGATGATATCAACTATTGTTTGCAACTGGATGTCATCAACTCCTTGAACCTCCAAGTTCAAGGTGGAGATTGAAGAAGAGATTCTACCCCAAGCGTGTATATGAACCAGAAAGGACTCTTCAGAGTCGAGCCAATCCGGGGCATCTTGATTCTCCTCGAAAGAGCCTCGGATTTGGATCGAGATACTTCTGAGATTTGGGCAGGAGCGTATCCGTCCCAGAAGTTCCGTATCAGGAGGGGCACCGTTGTAACACAGTGTCAAGTTGTAGATACAGGAGAGAAGGGAAAGTGGCGACGCTTCGACGAGATCCACAAATGAGGAAAGATTGTCGTGAGAGAGTGAGACCTTTGAAAAGAGACGATATCTAGTGCGAGGTAGCCAAGTCTTGCAAACGAGGCCCAAGGCTTTTATTGCATTGGAATCAGTGGAGCAATCGATGACCTGCTCGACAAGTTCTTGTGCAAATGGACGCATGTTGAGTCGCAGCTTATGTAGCACCTCGAGTCAGCAGCGTGAAGACCTGGATATAAGCTATCGGGTTGGAACCTTTGGATTCAGTCGAAAGACTTACAAGGTGGGCACGAGCTGTATCGGCTTAGTCAGGTGGGTAGCAACTCACAACTTGTAAGTAAGCGCAAGGGGTGCTCGATTTGGCGATCTTGGACTTTGATGTGTCATTACGCGAGACGTGATTGATCTTCGGCATCACGGCAAGAATTCAATGTCTCTTCACTCACGCTGCACCTTGCAGTCTATTCAGCTTTCCACACTCAGCCTGGAACCCATTATACCTGTGAGAAATTTTCAACTATTTTTGAGCATGTTTTGTGGGCCCAAAACATCAAAGAAGGTTTCCATTTTCAAACCACATGCATGATAAACAATGTTATGGCACCAAAGTGGTTTCAGGATGAGGCTATGAGATGCTTACTATGCATCCCAAGCAAAATATGTACGACCTATTTTGCAGAAACGTCGAGGTATAGGAAATGGCTGAATTTGATGGGAACTTCCTTTTCTGGGGGGGGGGGTCGTGGGAAGGAGTCCATGATCGCCAGATCGAGCACCTCTTGAGTAAGCGGTTGATGACTTAGCCCGTCGATCCATCACATGCAGTGCGGCAATCACGATGGCGGATTCCGGAACGAGCGCACTGGATGTGTTGAGTAGCCCAAGGAGCGCCCAGTGGTGCGTAGTACGCGCATAGTGGCAAGCCAAGGTACACTAGCACTAGGCGAGTGCTAGGGGATCACTATGGACGCTATGACACTAGGGCCAAATAGGGCTCACTAGGGCTCGGCAATACAAACAAAGCGAGGTACGAGCGCATGTGTTTGTAGCGTCTGTCTACGAGAGACTAGCTCGGCAACGGTTTTCCTGATGCAAGTGGTCGAGTTGGAAAGACTTCCAGAGGTCCAAGGACCACAGAAACATTCTGATAATCCTCGCGTGGCACAAGGCCCTGAAGGATGATGTTACTTCAAGTTACAGGTGGGAAGCGGCAGGGAAGCAGAAAAGGTTGCGGCCGATCACGGCCGAGCAGCGGTCAAGACGGCCGAAGTGGTCTGTCACTTTAGAATCCGCCACTCGATGTGTGGTCCAACTAATATCTTGAAGACGATTCGAGAATTCCGGTGTCGCAAGTAGGAATCTCTGCTCCCTACCGAAACCCCCAAAACCACTACCACGCACTCTGTCTGTTTATGGATGTTGCTCTCGTAGGGAGGCGCGCCGCGTGGCACATGCATATTTTACATTAACACCGTAGTCCCGCCTACACGCCTACGGTCTACCCCTCCCAACAATACCTCGCAAAACACCCTCACACACCCCGCTCCTCACCACCCCCGCCCTTTCCCTCGCCCGGTCCACCACCGCACACGCCAAGCACGCGCCCCACTCCGGGTCCTCGTCCACCGTCTGCCCGTCTATCTCGACGATCGCACCCTGCGTGGCAATGTCGAACGTCTGCTTGAGCATGCCCTGGATCTCGGCGGGCGTGTAGATGGACTGGCCGGTGGTGGTGGTTGGTGAGGGCCGGGGCGCCGTCCCGCGGGGGCGCGCCGTTGGCGATGTACACGAGGAGTGGGGCCGGCGTCGGAGGGGGAGGGTGGTACGCGACGACGGGCGTGCATCCGAAGAACGTGGGGCGGGTGGTGAGGTTCGCGGCGGGCGAAGATGGGCGACGGAGGTGGGCAACGGCGGGGGAACGGCCTGAGGCCGGAGGGGAAGAATCTTCATGCGGTCCTTGTCTGCATGAAAGTTCCAGTTCCCGTCAGCACGAGAAAGCAGGACGACGATGAGGGGATATGGACTCTGGAGGGACACGTACGTAGCCGATGAAGCGACGCGCCGGCCG
>WIQG01001236.1:0-10591 GCA_014925785.1 Mycena galopus ATCC 62051 | reverse complement strand
ATTATTCTCATATAAATTTTGAACCTAGTCCGAAGCCTCAAGGGTACGTAATAAATAGTGTTGCATTTCTACGTTGCATTGCACTTCCTGGTTTTGCGACTGTGTGTAGACTCGGCTGCTCAAAATTGTGGTGTTGAGGTTTAAACCACCAGTTGACGACTATCGCAACTGGTGAGCAGCAGCTGCGGGTCTAGTCTTTTATAACTTGATCTTTTGCCGCAGTTCTAGATCCTCGTATTTCAGATTTTGCGCATGGCGAGGACCTTTGTCCATTCAGCGGAGGCGAGGATTGAGCTGAGCACCCACTTCCACGCCAACTGTGCTAACCAGGCTTGAACCAGGCTCACCATGTTGCTCCGATTCCGAATGTAGCTTAGACTCAGTAAACAGTCTGCTTCACCGCGGAAGCACTTTGTTGCTCAGTACAGTGCCAAAGGTGTACTATCATAGACCAGCTGCGAAACTTATTGTGTGAAGGTTTTTTGCTCTGTGATCCTGTTCAGTGGCGGTTTGTGCCCAAGGCACAACTCAGAATTTCTGCTTTGCTCGATATCCAATTACAATCTCCGGTGTGGTGCATGCATATGTCTCAATACAACTTCATTCATTCATTCATTCATTTCTCCATTTGAGTGCTGCGGGCCCCTTGGGGCCCATGTCGCACTTTACAAGATATCTAATGTAGTTTATGGCTGGCTGTGAGTGTGTGTATTGGGTGGGGGAGATGGGAGAGTGCCGCGGGGGTGACTAAAGTACGTATCGTGGTGTGGTCGTATGATAATAAGAGGTTTTATGTATTGCGTGTGCTATCTAGAGAGAGAGAAAGAGAAAAAGGGGAGTAAGTAAGTGAAAATTTGGGGGAGGTCACACATCGTAATTTGGGAAGCGGCCCGTGAATGCGAGGACGGGGGCGTCTTCGGCCTTGGTAGATATGAGGGAGCGGAGGGAGAGTCGGGCTGATTTAACTCGGAGCATGAGGTGGATGCGGGCTCGGCAGTACGCGGGGCAGGAGAGGAGGAAGTGGGGCACAGATTCGACGACAGCGCAGTGGGGGCAGTGGGGGGAGGGGCAAGATTGAAGCAGTGGAGGTAAGCGTTCAAGCCGATATGTCCGGTGCGTAGCTGCGTTAAGATGCTGCATTGCGGCCTGCTCAAAGTCCGTGTACATTCTCTCGAGCACTTTTGAAGGTGTTGTGCTGTCGAACACAGCAATCCGGGCATGGTGGGGCGACTCTTTCCATTTCGTGAGCCATTGCGCTGAGAAGGACTTGGTTCCCGCTGCAGTCGCTGCCGCCCAGCTTGCAGGGAGGGAGTGCTTGAACAGAAGAATGCGTGTGGTGAGGGGAAGGGATTTGCCTCGGGCCGCCGCCTTGGCGCAAGCGTCGACTGCCTCGTTGCCCGCAATACCTACGTGTGCGGGCACCCATCGAATTCTGATTCTCAGGGTTGCGGCGGACGCGGGCAAGGCGGGCAAGGATGGCGTGGAATGTGGCGAGGAGGTATTGGCCCGGCTGGGTTTTGGGGGAGGCCAGTGCCGTGATAGCGGGCTGACAGTCCATGAATATGTCGACGACCGTGAGTCGGGGGTGCTCGCAATGATGTCCAAGGCGAGTATCATGCCACAGACCTCGGACTCGAATACTGTGTGCTCACTTTCGTTCCCCAGGTGCTTTTGTCTCCGCGCTCCACTACTCCTCCCTTCATTGCTACCGCCGCTGCCCCGACGCCTCCTTCGAAACCCGATCCGTCCGTGAAGATGCAGAAGCCTCCCTTCGCTGTCACTGTGTCTAGCTCGGCGTGCACTGCATCCTTGTCTTGCGCGATTGTGGAGAGTGTGTGGGCGGGGAGAGGTGTGAAACACTGTAGGGGGTCAATGGTCTCAAACTCGTCGCGGAAGATGGGGAAGGCGGCAATGAGGTGGTGGATTGGGGACTGGTGGAAGCGGGGGACACGGCGGCAGCGGGCGAAGGTGCCTCGGACTGGGTTGGACGCTGGGAGGGCGGCAAGGCGGGCAGCTGCGTTGTAAAGCAGCGGTTGAGGCGGAGGTGGATCAGGGTGATGTTAGCGTGGAAGTTTTGTGTGTCCATGGCAGTGGTGCGGAGGGAGCCGGTGATTAGCTTGCACGCTTGTTGCTGTACCTTGCCGAGTGTTTTCGTAATCCACACAGTGCCATTCCTTCTTGTGCTGTCGCTTTCGGTGACTGGGCGATACCACAGCGGGAGCGCATACTCCATACGCGGCACCACTACAGTCTGGAATAGCTGGCAGTGAAGGAGTGGGGGAGGCTGAAGGTGGGGGAGGAGATGCAGGAGAGGGCGGGCACTGCCTTGGTACCGCGGTGGTGCGGTAGCTCAACGTGATTCCGGAACGTAAGCTTGTAGTCAATACAACTTGAACTTGTGCGCCCGTGCATACCCATGACACTTTTCAAATGGTTGTATAGAGCATGGCCCGTGCTCTGATAAGACCCCTCTAATTACCTTCAAATTTTCCCATGCAGAAGATACTACAGCAGCGGTTTCGGTGCCAGTCTGATGTTCTGAAAATGCTGTTCAGGTGCATGTACATTTTCTGCTACATTTGATAAATGGCTAGCGGATGGTCACAGATCTTGACCCATTTGCCGGGCGAAGGTCAAAGATAGGGTGTGAAACCGTACAATGAACGGTAGGCGGCCGTACCCGATACGACCATATGTTTGGCATGGACGGCTGGTACCCATACCATACTGAGGGCGGCACAGGCAGGTACAGTATGGAAACCGTCCTGTATTCAACTGTCCCGTCTACGACCGTACTGGCTTTCGATGTCGGTGTTTCAGCTTCTACTAAAGACGGCAAGTCTTTCTATGACTTGCAAATCTCCTTTTTTATCTTCAATTAACCACTCATCCCGTGTAACTCAGCTGTGAGTACTGTTACGGTACGGGATCCGTACCCTCTATAATCGTCCCATAAAGCTGTACTATGCGGTTACGGTTTCAAGCCCTAGTCAAGAGGTGCCGATTCGTGACAGGGCTTTTTGAAGAAGAAGACCTCGCCAAAGGGGTTCATGGGGGCGTGGTTAAGGCGCCGGAGAACTACAGGAGAAAGTCGGAATGTTAAGTGACCGTTCGGAAGGTTTTGAGCGGAGGTTGGTTGGTGGGAATATATGAAATATACTTTGTAGCTAGCCAGGCTGCCAATGTTGGGCAGCTACTGCCACCCTCAAGTCCCAGGGATGCCCGGAGGGCCCTTTGAATCTGAATAGGGCTAGGACGAAGAAGAGCCACGCCCAGGTAGGAGCATCACCCGAGCTGCGAGTTGCGGACCAGCATTATCACCAAGATACCATAATATTTCAACTTTGATCAATTGAGTCTGAACCAGTGTTCGATCTCCGGTATAGGGAGCCAATGGTATTATTCGAGCAGGGATTCCGAGTCAGAATTCGAGGGTAAACAGACCAGTGTATATAATATTATTTAGTCATCACAATAAGAGAGTAGTATAAAAAGGCAGTCAGTTTAGCAGTACAGTAGCAGATCCCACCTCTAGACACAGTAGTTGTAGACAGGTTTGGCTAGAGAGCTCAGTAGCCTTGCACAACTATTCTTTCACCCATTATAAAGTGCCTTGTGGTTTTGGATTAACATCTGTGTGGACTTGTGAACCTGAACTGTGGAATTGTGTCCTTGAATGTGTCTGTGTCCTGTGTCTGTCTTGTCATTGTGTCTGTGAACGTGTTCTTGTGTGTGTCCTGTGTCCTGTGTCCCTGTCCATGAACCACTGTTGGGTGCTTGCTAAGCCAACGTGATAGCAGAAACCTGTTCCTCGGAACAAACCACGCCAGACCTTGAGTCTGTTTCTCATATTAAACAACCTATGTTCATCCATGAACAAAGCAAAGTGCTCCATGAACCAACAAAACGCACCACGCTCAACCACGAGACTTCCTCAAACGGTTGGAACCTGCATGCACTTGGCTATTTGACCTAATACTTGGTCTACACCCCCGAACTTAAACTATCATTCCTATTAAGGAAAGGTGTTGTTGAGTGGTTTTGGTTAGGGTTTGGTTTTATAGAAGTTATCTTCATGAACCTTTCTCGAATATGATCCATCTGCACTAGGAGTGACTGTCTTTCACCAAAGATGTTGCGAGAAGCGATGCAACTATGTGCCAGACTCTAGTGATGGTCCATTTTTTCTGTTGTAGCAAGTTTTCACGAGAACAGCTGCCCTGAGCTCAATTCTCAACCGTTTCCCTAAAAATAGGCTCATTTGATTGGCATTGAAAATCCACAGGGGATGGAGTACCGGTATTTTTGATCCTTTCACGTAATAGAATTTCTTCTGGAAAACTTGGTGTTGAGAAGGACATTTGTAGCACTTGGAATACTGCCCCAATTGGCCTAGTTTTTGGATATTGTTATACATCTGAGGTGGCCCTAGAGAACTGCATGTTTATTTATATTACATACTCAGTGATTGTGATCTAGTGCACACTTTAGCAAGGCAGATATCTGGATACTACCATAAGTAGAGCTGTCTATGGAAGTTTGAGTACATTAAGCTCCGTAAACACCCACATCAGCTAGGGTCATATCAGATGTATAACAATATCCAAAAACTAGGCCAATTGGGGCAGTATTCCGAGTGCTACAGGTTTCCTTCTCAACACCAAGTTTTCCAGAACAAATTCTATTACATAAAAGGATCAAAGATACCAGTATTCCATCCCCTGTGGATTTTCAATGCGAATCAAATGAGCCTATTTTGAAGGGAAACAGTTGAGAATTGAGGTCAGGGCAGCTGTTCTCGTGAAAACTTGCTACAACAGAAAAAAATGGACCGTGCCTGTTGTACCGCAAAGAGCTGTAAGTAATTCGAAGGTGTCAGGGGAACCCCCGTCCGTCCGTCCGTTGCCCGTCCATCCGGCTCCGGCCCATCACACCGTCCCACTGCCTTGTCCAATCCTTCGTCCAGAGCCCCTCCCCGTCCGGACTCGCCCGTCTGTCTGGCCTTCCATCCAGAACCCACGCCGGAGCCCCAGGCTGCGCCCCCGCCCGGAACATCGCCCCCATCCCTCCAGACTCCGTTCCCCCTCGTTCCCCTCTGTCTGGCCGCTCGCACTGGAACGTGCTATGCGATCAAGCTCAGGACCATTGCCGTCACTTTGGACACGTGCTACTGGCTAGTACCTATTTGCTATAAAAACCTCCTAGGTGGGAATCCTCATCCTTTTCTTTTCGGATTCTCCCGCTAGGTGCGTATTCTAGAAACCTGTATTTAGTACTGTGAATTGAGTTTGCTTCGGATTCTCCCGCTAGTTCCCGCTCCCGCGCCGAGCTGAGGTTGCCCTTACAGCAGAAGAAAGGATCTAAGGGATCAACTGGTCAAGATTGCGAAGTTGGTGTAGACTCGGACTCGGACCGCTACGCTAGCGCTCCGGCCTCCCCCACTTCCAATCTCGACCCCTCCTCCTTGATGGACGCCCCGACCCGGAAACGGGTCCGCGCAACCCGAGCTCCTGGACTCGGCTTCCGACCCCGAACCCGGCTGACAGCGGTTGAAGCTCTCTCCAACATCGAAACCCTACTCCTCCGCGTTTTACACAACAGCCAAAATCCACCGCGACTGCCCCCGTCCCTGCCGCTCCGGCTCCGGTGGGTCCAGACTTCACCACCCTCACCCCGCAGCAAAATCGGTTCTCCGACCGAACCCTCCGGCCGTTTTCGACGGCGACCGGACAAGGACGGATGTTCCTCCACTCCGTCCTCACATACCTCCGACTGGTTCCGGAAGCCTTCATGGTCCACGGACAGGTCGTAGAGGAAAAACTCGTGCGGTACGCCATGTCCTTTATGGCGCGAGACGCGCCGGACGATGGGCCGAAGCGACAGTCCGCAATCGTTCCGTTCCCATTCCCGTCCTGGGCGGAATTCGAGTCCGAGTTCCGGCTCCGGTTCGTCGAGGAAAACGAGCAAGACCAAGCTCTCCTCCCCTGGAGACCCACGGCTACTACCAGGGCTCCCGCGATGTCTACCGGTACACGGACGACTTCGAGGAACTCGCCGCCACGGCCGGATACACGGACCCGCTCGTCCGCGTCACCAAGTATCGCGGGCTCGACCCGCAGATTAACACAGCGATCACACTCCGGACCCCCGGCGCTGCTGGACTACGCCGGATGGCGCCTCCGCGCCTTCCGCCAGTACGACGCCCTCGCCCGCGTCCGAACAGGGAGCACCCCGACTCGCCCCAGCTCCGGCCGCACGCCCTCGCACTGGGACGTTCCTCCCAGTCCCCTCCTTCACGCCTGCTCCTAAAGCGCGCCAGGCCCGCCCTTCGCCTGGCATCCGATGGAAGTCGACCGGACCCGCGCGCTTCACGCCCCGCGCTTGCTTCCGTTGCGGCACAGCTGGACACCTGCCTGAACTCCCTTGGATGTCCGGCATGCAGACGTCCTGGACGAGGTCGTCCGTCAACTCGGTGACGATCTCCTCGAGAGCTCTTCGCGCGCCTCTCCACACCCTGGGCTCCGGCCGAGCGGAAGCCGGAGACGTGGAGCCAGAGGGTTTTCCGGACAGTCGAGTGAGCGGTGCGCCCTCGGTCGGTCTCCCAATCGTTACTCCTGCTTGTACAAAGATATACCCAATAAATCAGCAGTTGAAAAAAGACGCACCCCCGCTCCGCCTTCGTCCCCAAGCCGGAGCCCCTATTCCCCAGAGGCGGAGACAGAACCTTCCTTCCATTCCCCGTGTCCACCGCTCGAGGTGGGAGTGCAAACTACCCCGGCAGTTATTGATTCCGTAGAGGGCCGGAACTCCCTGCACATTCCGTTGGAGATGCAATCGGTAGAGACCGCGGCTACGATGTCCGTGAAGGGTCTGGTCGACTGCGGAGCGACCGGAGACTTCATCGACTCGGAGTACGTGATCTCCCGTAACCTTCCCGTCCGGAAGCTCTCCCAGCCTCCCGGTCCTCAACGTCGACGTACACCCAATGCGTCCGGAGGCATTTCCGGCGTAGTTGATATGGTCGTCAACTACAAGGGCACTCGAACGCATCCAACTGCGGTAACGCGGCTCGGAAGCAGCACGTCATCCTCGGTTACTCCTGGCTCCAGAAGCACAACCCGGAGATCGACTGGGGACCAAGGAAGTCCGGATGACCGCTGCCCTGCCCGACCAGCTGCAGCACTTGCCGGATGAGCTCGCACTGTCCGTCGCAGCGCGAAGATCTCCGCCGCGATCCTCCGGCAGCTCCGCGAAGGTCCCGTCCCGTCTATCTGTGCCATTGACTCGGAGGAGTGCGGAGACGACGGGTACGACCGGACGACGACGGAGACGACTTCCGGACCTCACTCCGGACCCGGACGACAACGATGACGAGCTCGAGGAGGCGACGGATCCTCTACACCGTGTTCGCTCCGGCCGAAGAAATCCCGCTGGCAGCACCGTTCTCACGGCTTGCGGAGGCCTTCGCTCGGAACTCGGCCCCGCCTGGGACTTCGGTTCCGGCCTGGGTCGAGGATTTCTCCGACGTTTTCGACAAGGAGTTCGACGCGCTGCGGAACGCCGGACGTGGGACCACGCCATCGAACTCGTCCCGGACGCGAAACCGGCCAACTGCAAGGTCTACCCGATCTCCCCCTCGAGCAGAAGGAACTCGACGCGTTCATCGAGGAGGGCTGAGCACCGGACGGATCCGCCCGTCCAAGTCCCCGATGGCGTCTCCGGTCTTCTTCATCAAAAGAAGGACGGAAGCCTCCGGTTCGTCCAGGACTATCGGGCGCTCAACGCGATGACCGTGAAGAACCGTACCCGCTCCCCTGATTAACGACCTCATTAACCGCCTGAAGGGAGCTGGTTCTTCACGAAACTCGACGTCCGGTGGGGCTTCAACAACGTCCGGATCCGGGGGGCGACGAGTGGAAGGCCGCGTTCCGTACCAACCGAGGGCTCTTCGAGCCGCTGGTGATGTACTTCGGCCTCACCAACTCTCCGGCCACGTTCCAGACGATGATGAACGACATCTTCCAAGACCTCATCCTGTCCGGAGACGTCATGGTATACCTCGACGACATCCTCATCGCTCACTCCGACCTCGCCAGAGATCGTCCGAGAAGTTCTCCGACGGCTCCGGGCGCACAAGCTTTACCTCCGGCCGGAGAAGTGCGAGTTCGAGAAGTCGTCGATGAGTACCTCGGCGTCATCATCGCACAACCACGTCGAGATGGACCCGGTCAAGGTCGCCGGAGTCGCCGCCTGGCCGCTCCGGAGAACAAGAAGGACGTGCAGCAGTTCCTCGGCTTCACGAACTTCTACCGGAGGTTCATCCGGGCGTTCTCGGACATCGCGCGCCCCTCTTCGACCTCACAAAGAAGAGCGTCGCTGGACCTGGACCCTGCTGCGCTGCCGCCTTCCAAGCCCTCAAGGATGCGGTGACCGCGGAGCCCGTCTTGGTCCTGCCGACGAGTCGCGTCCGTACCGGGTCGAGGCGGACAGCTCCGACTACGCACCGGGCCGTCCTGTCTCAGCCGGACGCGACGGAAAGTGGCATCCGGTCGCGTTCTACTCCAAGAGTCTGAGTGACGTCCAGCGCAACTACGAGATCCACGACAAGGAGATGCTTGCGATCATCCGAGCCCTAGAGGAGTGGCGACACTTCCTCGAAGGTACAGCATCCGGTCGAGATCTGGACGGATCACAAAAACTGGAGTACTTCCGGAAGGCGCAGAACTTGAACCGGAGCAGGCGGTGGTCCCTGTACCTGTCCCGGTTTGACTTCGCGCTCCACCACCAGCCCGGCCGCCTCATGGGTCGACGCGCTGTCCGTCGCCCGGACCACGGAGTAGGCTCGGACAACACGGACGTCACCCCTTCGCCCGGACTTGTTCCACGTCCGCACTGGAAGGTGTGTGGTTACCGGCCCGAGGTTCCCCTCCTTGACGTCCGGGAGGCCTTCGCGGTGAACCGGACCTTGAGGACCCCGTCGCGCTTGTGCACGGGAACTCCTCAAGAACCGGAATGTTCGCTCCCCCCGGTCGTCCGAGTGGCGCATCGCAGAAGGGCTCCTTCACTACCGCGGTAAGATCGTCGTACCGCGGAATAAGGACCTCCGGCGCCGGATCATCGCCCTGCACCACGACACTCGGGTGCCGGCACGCCGGACGCTTCAAAACCCTCGAGCTCATCGCCCGGAATTACTGGTGGCCCCAGCTGTCCCGTCACGTCGGCCAATACGTCCGGACCTGCGACCCGTGCAACCGGACGAAGGCGCTTCGGAAGCTGACCCCACGGAGAGCTCCACCCGACCGAGATCCGGAAGAACGCTGGGACACCGTCTCGGTGGACTTCATCGTGAGCTCCCGGACGCGCACGGGTTCGACGCGGTCATGGTCGTGGTCGACGTCCTGGGTAAGCGGCCCACTTCAACGAGTGCCACACGGCCGGTGCAGTCGGAGCCGCTCGGCTCTACTACCGGAACGTCTGGAGGCACCACGGAACCCCCCGGAAATACATCTCCGACCGGGACCGCAGTTCGTCGCGGAGTTCACACGGACTGTGGCGCCTCATCGGGATAGAACCAGCGACCTCCACGCCTACCACCCGCAAACCGACGGCCAGACCGAGTGTCAATCAGGAGCTCGAAGCAGTTCGTCCGGATCTTCACGAACTACAAACAGGACGACTGGGACGAGCTCCTTCCGGCCGCGGAGTTCGCGTACAACAACCACGTCCACTCCTCGACGCAACAAGTCCCGTTCATGACGGACACCGGAAGGCTCCCCCGGATGGGGTTGAGCCCAACGGATTGCGCTCAACCGTGGAATCCGCGAACGAGTTCCGGACCGGATCGCGTCCGGAGTCTCGGAAGCCAAAGCCGCGCTCGTTAAAGCCAAAGACGAGTTCAAGCTGTACGATGACCGACGCACACCCGCCCCAGAGATCAAAGTAGGCGACCGAGTCTGGCTGGACGCCTCCGACATCCGGACGACCCGTCCGTCCGTCAAATTCGCGGACAAACGCCTCGGCCCCTTAAAGTCGTGAAGGTTCGTCGGAAAGGGTGCGTACAAGCTCGAGCTTCCCCCGCGTACTCCCAGCTCCACCCGGTCTTTCCGGTGGTGAAACTCCAGCTCGCGGAACCGGACCCGTTCCCCGGACGCCCCGGAACGACGAACCCCCACCCGTCCTCCAGACGGACCGGACGTTCAATGGGAGGTCGAGGAGATCCTAGAAGCGAAGGTCCGTTATGGCAGCCTCTGGTACATGGTGCGGTGGAAAGGCTACGGCCCGGAACACAATAAATGGGTAAAGCACTCCGACGTCTTCGCCAAAGACGCCATGATGCCTATTATCGCCGCTACCCCAACGCCCGCGCCGGATCGCCTCGGCCGCATTCGACTCGCTCTCGTTCCGGAAGCGCGACGCCCACGTCCGATTCATGCGTCGGGACGCCGCATTCCAAGGGGGGTGATGTCAGGGGAACCCCCGTCCTCATTCGTCCGCCCGTCCATCGGCTCCAGCCCATCGCACTGCCCCACTGCCTCGTCCAATCCTTCATCCAGCCCCTCCCCCATCCGGACTGCCCGTCTGTCCGGCCTTC
>WIQG01001235.1:0-10657 GCA_014925785.1 Mycena galopus ATCC 62051 | reverse complement strand
CCACGTCCACGCGTGTCGTATCCGATGGTTTCACAAGTCATCCGACTTACCATCACATCCTATGTCTTTATGCACTATGCTCCACATGCTTTCCTTTATTGTCTTTATTGTTATACGACTTATCTTATTGTCTTTTAGTTACTTCTCTCCGCATCCGGACTTGCCCCGTAAATATTATAAATACGTAGTATAGCTTGGATGTACCTCAGTTTGATTATAAACATTCATTCCGTCTAACGTTGTTTCTGGTCCCAACCCACTTCCGGACGAACCCCCGAACTTCCGATACTCCCGACTTAAACGTTGTAACGTTGTCCCTGTCTTGGATATCTCGTCCGGTCCTCATTCTTTACTTCCGCCTCTTCCGGTTTCCTTGTCTCGACAACCTACCTCGTCCGACGTCCGGACGTGACCTCCGTCCTTCACCCGACGTCTGGACTTGTTCCGACTTCTTGCAGTCTCGGCTCCGAACCTTGCCTTGACTCCGGCCTTCCGGATATCCGTCCGGCCATCCGAATTCCGTCCGGCCTTCACCCAACTCGTCCGGCCCTCACCTTACTCGTCCGGCCGACGAGCGAAGTCTTTGTTCATCTTCGTTGTCTCCCTTCCCGATTCAAGTTGCCAGCAGTACAATCCCCACTCACCCTTAACCCCCTGTGGTGTAGTGGTTTCGATATCCGTAGTTCCGGATCACTGACCTCCGTTAACTTCCGCACTTCCGTTAACATCCGTCCAGCTCCGTCCTCCGGCCTTCCGTCCTTCCGGCCTTCCGTCCTTCCGGCCTTCCGTCCTTCCGGCCCGGACATCCTTCCTCCGGAACCTACTTCCTCCTTCTCTCTTATTCCTCCTTCCCCGAAACGGATATAACAAGTATCCAGAAAACACATACTGGCGCCTCCAATTAATATGCCGCTGGTTCTGGATCCTACTGCCACACTATGGGCAGGAGGTTGCGGATAGTCCAAACAAACATTAGGGAATAAAATATCCATTCTGTGCCTATTTGTGGAACTCAAAGCAAGTGCATCTTGAATGAGTTTCAACATTGTTTGTCCATGCTTGTACCTGTCAGGGGAACCACCCGTCCGTCCGTCCGTCCGTCCGTCCAGCTCCGGCCCATCGCACCGCCCCACTTCCTCGTCCGATCCTTCGTCCAGCCTCGTCCGTCCGTCTGACCTCGCCCGACCAGCCTGCTTTCGGTCCTACGCCCCAGCCTACGCCTTCGTCCGGAACGTCATCCTCCGTCCCTCCGGACTCCGCCCTCCTCCGACCTCCCTCGTTCGGTCGCTCTCACTGGCACGTGCTATGTGATCAAGCTCGAGACCACTGCCGATCAATCCGGACACGTGCTACTGGCTAGTACCTATAAAACCTCGCCTAGCGTTCCTTATCCTTTCTTCTCTTCGGATTCTCCCGCTAGGTGCGTATTCTAGAAACCTGTATTTAGTACTGTCAATTGAGTTACTTCGGATTCTCCCGCTAGTCTCCCGCGCTCCCGCGCCGAGCTGAGGTTGCCCTTACAGCAGAAGAAAGGATCTAAGGGATCAACCGGTCAAGATTGCGAAGTTCGGTGTAGACTCGGACTCGGACCGCTACGCTAGCGCTCTGGCCTCCCCCACTTCCAATCTGACCCCTCCTCCTTGATGGACGCCCCGACGCCCGGAAACGGGTCCGCGCCACCCGAGCTCCCGGATGTTTACATCCCGGACCCGGCTGCCGACCCCGAATCCCGGCTGACAGCAGTAGAAGGCTCTCTCGCGAACATCGAAACCCTACTCCTCCGCGTTTTACACAACAGCCAAAATCCACCCGCGACTGCCCCCGTCCCTGCCGCTCCGAGTCCGGCGGTGGGTCCAGACTTCACCACCCTCACCCCTGCAGCAAAATCGGTTCTCCGACCGAACCCCCCAGCGTTTTCGACGGCTACCGGACTCAAGGACGGATGTTCCTTCACTCCGTCCTCACCTACCTCCGACTGGTTCCGGAAGCCTTCATGGTCCACGGACAGGTCGTTGAGGAAAAACTCGTGCGGTACGCCATGTCCTTTATGGCGTGAGACACGGCCGGACGATGGGCCGAACGACAGTCCGCAATCGTTCCGTTCCCGTTCCCGTCCTGGGCGGAATTCGAGTCCGAGTTCCGGCTCCGGTTCGTAGAGGAAAGCGAGCAAGACCAAGCTCTCCTCTGGCTGGAGACCCATAGCTACTACCAGGGCTCCCGCAACGTTTACTGGTACACGCACGACTTCGAGGAACTCGCCGCCACGGCCGGGTACACGGATCCGCTCGTCCGCGTCACCAAGTACCGCGCAGGGCTCGACCCGCGGATTAACGCGGCGATCACCACGTCCGGGACCGCCCCGGCGCTGCTAGACTACGCCGGATGGCATCTCCGCGCCTTCCGCCAGTACGACGCCCTCGCCCGTGTCCGAGCAGGAGCACCTCCGACTCGCGCCCCGGCTCCGGCCGCACGCCCCCGCACTGGGACATTCCTCCCAGTCCCCTCCTTCACGCCTGCTCCCAAAGCCGCTGGCGCCCGCCCTTCCGCCTGGCATTCCGATGGATGTTGACCGGACCCGCGCACGCTTCACGCCGCGCACTTGCTTCTGTTGCGGCGCGGCCGGACACCTCGCCCGAGACTGCCTGACTCCCTCGGACGTCCGGCACGCGGACATCCTGGACGAGGTCGTCCGTCAACTCGGTGACGACCTCCTCGGAGAACTCTTCGCGCGCCTCTCTACCACCGCTGGGCTTCCGGCCAAGCCGGACGCCGGAGACGCGGAGCCAGAGGGTTTTCCGGACCTGGCCGAGTGAGCGGTGCGCCCTCGGTCGCGTCCCCAATCGTTACTCCTGCTTGTACAAAGATATACCCAATAAATCAGCAGTTGAAACGAAAGGCGCACCCCCTATTCATGCCCCGGAGGCAAAGACAGAACTTCCCCCTTCCATTCCCCACGTCCGCCGTCCGAGGTGGGAACGCAAACTACCCCGGCGGTACGTTATTGATTCCGTGGAGGGCCGGAACTCCCTGCACATTCCATTGGAGATGCAATTGGTAGAGACCGCGGCTACAATGTCCGTGAAAGGTCTGGTTGACTGCGGGGCGACCGGAGACTTCATCGACTCGGAGTACGTGATCTCCCGCAACCTTCCCGTCTGAAAGCTCTCCCAGCCAATTCCGGTCCTCAACGTCGACGGCACGCCCAATGCGTCCGGAGGCATTTCCGGCGTAGTTGATATGGTCGTCAACTACAAGGGACACTCCAAACGCATCCAACTCGCGGTAACGCGGCTCGGAAAGCAGCACGTCATCCTCGGTTACTCCTGGCTTCAGAAGCACAACCCGGAGATCGACTGGGAGACCAAGGAAGTCCGGATGACCCGCTGCCCGACCAGGTGCAGCACTTGCCGGGAGGAGCTCCGTGCCGTCTGTCGCAACGCGAAGATCTCCGCCACGATCCTCCGGCAGCTCCGCGAAGGTCCCGTCCCGTCTATCTGTGCCATTGACTCGGAGGAGTGGTGCGGAGATGACGGGTACGATCCGGGCGACGACGGAGACGACTTCCCGGACCTCACTCCGGACCCGGACGACGACGACGACGGTGACGAAGACGGCGAGCTCGAGGACGGCGACTGGATCCTCTACACCGTGTTCGCTCCGGCTGAAGAAATCTGCGCAGGCAGCACTGTCTCTCAACGGCTCGCGGAGGCCTACGCCGGAACTCGGCCCCGCCTGGGACCTCGGTTCCGGCCTGGGTAGAGGATTTCTCCGACATTTTCGATAAGGAGTTGTTCGACGCGTTGCCGGAACGTCGGACGTGGACCACGCCATCGGAACTCGTCCCGGATGCGGAACCGGCCAACTGCAAGGTCTACCCAATCTCCCCCCTTGAGCAGAAGGAACTTGACGTGTTCATTGAGGATGGGTTGAGCACCGGCCGGATCCGTCTGTCCAAATCACCGATGGCGTCTCCAGTCTTCTTCATCAAAAAGAAGGACGGAAGCCTCCGGTTCGTCCAGGACTATCGGGCGCTCAACGCGATGACCGTAAAGAACCGGTATCCGCTCCCGCTGATTAACGATCTCATCAACCGCCTTAAGGGAGCCCGGTTCTTCACAAACTCGACGTCCGGTGGGGCTTCAACAACGTCCGGATCCGGGGAGGCGACGAGTGGAAGGCCGTGTTCCGTACCAACCGAGGGCTCTTCAAGCCCCTGGTGATGTACTTCGGCCTCACCAACTCTCCGGCCACGTTCCAGACGATGATGAACGACATCTTCCAAGACCTCATCCTGTCCGGAGATGTCATGGTATACCTTGACGACATCCTCATCGCTCACTCCGATCTCGCGCGCCACCGAGAGATCATCCGAGAAGTCCTCCGGCGGCTCCGGGCGCACAAGCTTTACCTCCGGCCGGAGAAGTGCGAGTTCGAGAATTCGTCGATCGAGTACCTCGGCGTCATCATCTCGCACAACCACGTCGAGATGGACCCGGTCAAGGTCGCCGGAGTCGCCGCCTGGCCCGCTCCGGAGAACAAGAAGGACGTGCAGCAGTTCCTCGGCTTCACGAACTTCTACCGGAGGTTAATCCGGGCATTCTCGGACATCGCGCGGCCCCTCTTCGACCTCACAAAGAAGAGCGTCGCATGGACCTGGACCGCTGCTGCGGCCGCCGCTTTCCAAGCCCTCAAGGACGCGGTGACTGCGGAGCCCGTCTTAGTCCTACCTGACGAGTCGCGTCCATTACCGAGTCGAGGCGGACAGCTCCGACTACGCTACCGGGGCCGTCCTGTCCCAGCCGGACGCGAACGGAAAGTGGCACCCGGTCGTGTTCTACTCCAAAGTCTGAGTGACGTCCAGCGCAACTACGAGATCCACGACAAAGAGATGCTCGCAATCATCCGAGCCCTCGAGGAGTGGCGACACTTCCTCGAAGGTACGCAGCATCCGGTCGAGATCTGGATGGATCACAAAAACCTGGAGTACTTCCGGAAGGCACAGAACTTGAACCGGAGGCAGGCGCGGTGGTCCCTGTACCTGTCCCGGTTTGACTTCGCGCTCCACCACCAGCCCGGACGCCCAGCGGAAACTCCAGGCAGCTGGATCGAGCCAGAATCCAGCGAGATCAAGCCAATGTCAGCCCCATCGAGCCGGACCTTTCTGGCTCGAAAAATGGCCGTTCACTCGATCTGGCTCGCCGGTGTTGTTGCGACATGTCGAGCAGCATCGAGCCATTCATAGGGCTGGAACGAGCCACATCGAGCGAATAAATACATATATTCAACAGTATTGTATGGACACCAAAAATTCTACTACCTGCCCTGGCCACGCCGCGCTCGCTGTTGCCGTCCACCAGAGCCAGGGTCGCCGTGAGAGCTGCTGTATTGGATACGATTACAGATGGGATTATTTGACGATGCGGTTGCCGAGCATCAAGATCAAAGTATTGAACGGTCGGAAATTGGCGCGGAGCGTGCGGGCGGACGTAACTCGGGTCGGGGGACGATGGATGGTGCGTCGGGGATGCAGCGGCGGTGAGGTCCGGATGGTGAGTCAGACACGGGCGTCGAAGAGCGCGACAGCGAGCTGTGGCGTCTGCCAGTGTAGTGTGTACGTGTGAGGAGAACGGAACGCCACAGCACCTTCCCGATCATCAGTGGGCGAAGATGGATGGGAAGTAAGAGAGGTGCGTGCGCACCTTCTGCCGACCGTGCTCGTTGTCATGCATGAAAACCACCTCAGCTGAAGTGAAGAGGTGAGCAGAAGACACAAAGAGGAGCTAGTAGTTACGCACCTGAGCTAAGCTGCACACGAGGGGGTCCCTGCCGATAGCGAGAGTGGGGGTGACTGGGAGAGATGTTAACAGAGCGCTGTAAGATGTGCACAATGAGAATTATTAACCCAGAGAAAAGGCAGGACGTACCAAATCCATAGCGTGAGTGTCCTCAATTGAGGATCGAGACAGCTAATTGAGACACATTTGGTGAGAACACCATTAAGAGGATCAAACGGACTGTCGTGCGTCGCCATGCACAGTATGTGTAAGACGCTGAACTATACAACGAAACCGAAAGCGGGCACCAACGAGGAACATCAGATCAATTTTTTTGGCGGCTAGAAGAAAAGCTAAGATGTGGGCATGGTTGTCTGAGGAGCTCAGCTGGAGAGACCGATCCTGTAGGCGAAGCTAGTTGAGCGAAGAGACAAGGATAGACTTGGCCAAAACTGCAACGGGGACGGCGGAGGGCGGCGAACAAGAGCTTGGTCGAAGGAGATGGTTGTGGCAAGAGGCAAGAGGCGAGCGTGAGACAAAATTCAAAATCATACGACTTTGAATAATTTCAGCCACAGCGACTCGGACAAAGTCGAGCTGCGTCGAGCCACAGACTTTTGAGGGAAAAAAAACCGCGGACATTTTAGCCTCAAGCGACTGTCCGTTCCTTGGTTCGATTGGGCTCAACGAGGCTCGATGTGGCTCGATCAATCAGAACCGGCTCGATCTGGCTGCCTGGAGTTTCCGCTGGGCCGGACGCCTCATGGGTCGTCTGGACGCGCTGTCCCGTCGCCCGGACCACGGGGTAGGCTCGGACAACACGGACGTTACCCTTCTTCGCCCGGACTTGTTCCACATCCGCGCGCTAGAAGGCGTCGTGGTAGCCGGACCCGAGGTCCCCCTCCTTTGTGACGTCCGGGAGGCCTTCGCGGGTGAACCGGACCTTGAGGACCCCGTCGCGCTTGTCGCGCGAGAGCTCCTCAAGAACCGGAACGTCCGCCCTCCCCGGTTGTCCGAGTGGCGTGTGGCAGAAGGGCTCCTTTACTACCGCGGTAAGATCGTCGTACCACGGAATAAGGACCTCCGACGCCGGATCATCGCCCTGCACCACGACACCCGGGTCGCCGGACACGCCGGACGCTTCAAAACCCTCGAGCTCATCTCCCGGAATTACTGGTGGCCCCAGCTGTCCCGTCACGTCGGCCAATATGTCCGAACCTGCGACCCGTGCAACCGGACGAAGGCACTCCGGAAGCTACCCCACGGAGAGCTCCACCCGACCGAGATTCCGGAAGAACGCTGGGACACCGTCTCGGTGGACTTCATCGTCGAGCTCCCGGACGTGCACGGCTTCGACGCCGTTATGGTCGTGGTCGACGTCCTGGGTAAGCGGGCCCATTTCAACGAGTGCCACACCGGCCTTGGCGCGGTCGGAGCCGCTCGGCTCTATTACCGGAACGTCTGGAGGCACCACGGAACCCCCCGGAAATATATCTCCGACCGCGGGCCGCAGTTCGTCGCGGAATTCACTACGGAACTGTGGCGCCTCATCGGGATAGAACCAGCGACCTCCACCACCTACCACCCGCAGACCGACGGCCAGACCGAGCGCGTCAATCAGGAACTCGAGCAGTTCGTCCGGATCTTCACGAACTACAAACAAGACGACTGGGACGAGCTCCTCCCGGCTGCGGAGTTCGCGTCCACTCCTCGACGCAGCAAGTCCCGTTCATGACGGACACTGGAAGGCTCCCCCGGATGGGGTTCGAGCCCAACAGACTACGCTTGAACGTGGAGTCCGCGAACGAGTTCCGTGACCGGATTGCGTCCGGAGTCTCGGAAGCCAAAGCTGCGCTCGTTAAAGCCAAGGACGAGTTCAAGCTGTACTATGATCGAAGGCGCACGCCCGTCCCAGAGATCAAGGTAGGCGACCGAGTCTGGCTGGACGCCTCCGATATCTGGACGACCCATCCGTCCGTCAAATTCGCAGACAAACGCCTCGGCCCCTTCAAAGTCGCGAAGGTCGTCGGAAAGGGGGCGTACAAACTCAATCTCCCCCCCCGGTACTCCCAGCTCCACCCGGTCTTCCCGGTGGTGAAACTCCAGCTCGTGGAACCGGATCCGTTCCCCGGACGCCCCCGGAACGACGAACCCCCGCCCGTCCTTCAGACGGACCACGACGTTCAATGGGAGGTCGAAGAGATCCTAGAAGCGAAGGTCCGTTATGGCAGCCTCTGGTACATGGTGCGGTGGAAAGGCTACGGCCCGGAACACAATAAATGGGTAAAGCACTCCAACGTCTTCGCCCAAGACGCCATTGATGCCTATTATCGCCGCTACCCTAACGCCCCGCGCCGGATCGCCTCGGCCACTTTCGACTCGCTCTCGTTCCGGAGGCGCGACACCCATGTCCGATTCATGTGTCGGGACGCTGCATTCCAAGGGGGGGGTGATGTCAGGGGAACCACCCGTCCGTCCGTCCGTCCAGCTCCGGCCCATCGCACCGCCCCACTTCCTCGTCCGATCCTTCGTCCAGCCTCGTCCGTCCGTCCAACCTCGCCCGACCAGCCGGCTTTCGGTCCTACGCCCCAGCCTACGCCTTCGTCCGGAACGTCATCCTCCGTCCCTCCGGACTCCGCCCTCCTCCGACCTCCCTCGTCCGGTCGCTCTCACTGGCACGTGCTATGTGATCAAGCTCGAGACCACTGCCGATCAATCCGGACACGTGCTACTGGCTAGTACCTATAAAAACCTCGCCTAGCGTGGGAATCCTTATCCTTTCTTCTCTTCGGATTCTCCCGCTAGGTGCGTATTCTAGAAACCTGTATTTAGTACTGTCAATTGAGTTACTTCGGATTCTCCCGCTAGTCTCCCGCGCTCCCGCGCCGAGCTGAGGTTGCCCTTACAGTACCAATGAGGCGATGTGTTTGATCACGTGATGACCCAGAACCTTTCAGACCGGAATGGGCCGGATCCAGATAAGGTGTCATACACCCATCAAATATTGATCGGCTTAATATGGCAACCGAGTTCGAACCCAATTTAGGAAGAAGGTCCTTACTTGGGCTATGAAGGGGACCAGGGTGTCTAATTGAAGACATAAGACCCAAGGTTCCGGATTTCCAAGAATCCTTCGAGGGGCACAAGTAGTGCGTCCAAGAAATCCAGAATACTAGGACCACTCGGGTGCCAAGTCAGGGCCCCGATCGTGTCAGAAATAAATCAGACAAATAGGGAGCCTGCTCAACCATGTTCCACCTAGATGGGTATACGGTCTAGGGTAGCTCTTGGGCTATACACAAGTTCAGGGTGTCTGTAAAGAGGCATTTTGAAGGGCTATCCAATTCAACCAAGATGACTGGAGGGACTAATCCAGAACTAACATTTTCAGGATCTAAAATAATCAGTCAGCAAGCTTGGCGATTGTTATTTCATATTCTCGAGTCACGGACATGGTTACACTGATGATTAATGTATTATGATTGTAGAGTTATTTTTAGATGTACAGTATATAAGGTGGGCAGTTTGTAGGGAGAAGGCACGGACTCCTACCCGGAAACGTAAAGCGGAGAGACTAGCGGTCTGCTCCAGCGAGTACAGAAGGGCGGAACCACCGGCTTGATTCATCGAGGCTGTCCTTGGGGGTGTGCTTGTATTTTCGAGTTATTATCAATCTATCAGCTTTTTCGGGATATTCCCTTGCGTGTTCTGCGTGTACATGTGTGTGTGTTCTATGTGATCCTGCGTGTACGTGTACGTGTCCTGCATGTTCTATGTGTTGCTTGTGTGTGTCCTATGTGTTTTGCGTGTCCTACGTGTGTTCCGGATTTGTTGCATGTTGCGTGTCAAATTGGTTCACTGCTCCTGTCTTACGAGGTTAGAGTGGGTGACCCAGAGTTGCAAAACTATAAATTGAACCATTGTCTGCGGACGGTCCTGGATTTGCTTGCTGCGATCCGCAAATATTAAACAACTGTTCCCATGTATCTTCTATTGGTACACAAAGACCCGTACTCAGTCGCACTCTCTGGGATTGCATCCGGAATCACTAGTGGAGTTTGGTTGGTTGTTGTTTTAGGGATTTGTGTTGGTTTCAGGATTTGTGAATCCTGTACTAGAGCGCACTTCTTCATTGCATTCAGCCCGTCGGATTTGCATTGTAGTGGATTTCACCCATAGACCGCTGGCACACGTTTCATCGTGCAGCACTTAAACCTCCAAGGCGGCTAGCACATTGTTGGTATACGGGGTTTGGGGCCGACAGGTTATCCGTAGAACCGGCATGGGTGCTGCGGCTCCACAGCGGGTGTAGCATTGCGGTTCACTTCCCGCGATGAGAGTGCTACAGAAACAGTTGATCAGACTTCCACCAATATTGAGATGTTGTATACCTTCGGTATCTGGAAATTTCTTGAATGGGGACTTGAGGCATGGTGATTGCGGACTCGAAGACGGATGAGTAGATAGGGGCTACGAGGCGGTGCAAACGGGCATCGTTTGTCCAAAAAGGGCGCAGCCGTCCATAGAAGGAGCGTGTGATGTGACATTGATTGACATTTAGAACGGGTAACCCGAAAATAGACCTGGACCTAGTCGGTACCAGGAACTTAATCATGCTTGTATATACCATCTAATTAGTGTAGGTGATAAATTTGACACTCTGCACTTCAACAGTTTTATAATCTCTGACCTAAGAACTGACCACAGTTGACCTCAACTGGGCTTGAATCACAGAAGGCGTGAATCCACATTGATCAATCTTATTCTCTATGGTCCCTGGCACTTATATGTGTGTATTACAATCATCCAACACCTCCCTCATGGCCTATGAGCCATTTTGAAGCTCTAAACTTTATGTACTTGTCAGGGGAACCACCCTTCGT
>WIQG01001234.1:0-10677 GCA_014925785.1 Mycena galopus ATCC 62051 | reverse complement strand
TCCGTTTGCGGGCTACAAAATCGTCCCCTTGCGCCCACGAGTCCGCAAGCCCCTTGACGCCCGCTTCCCATCCTTCCAATAGTCGTCAAGGACGTCAATGACGAAACGTGGGTCGTAGACGGAGGGGGACAGTCTGCTCGTACAGACCGTAGCACAATCGCGGCCAAAGCAAAAGTAGCAGCTGGAGTCTTGGACATTGCTCAAGGAGCGCCAGTGCAGTCTCCATGGGCACGTCGAACGGCAATGCCAGATGGGTGAGCGCAGGCATAGCCGGAATCTGCGCAAAAACCTCGGCGTCCAGTTTGTGGATCGGTCGCAGATGTCGAGGTGCGTCACCGACGCAAACAAAGGATGCGTGAGATCACGCGAGTCGCCCGGGCCGAAGACGTCTCCCAGAGAGGAGAGAGCCGCCGGAGGTGCATATCGGCGAGGATGGGCAGAAGAGTGGGATCTGCTAAATTCCCCCAGGAGAGATCAACGACTTCTGTGCAGAGCCGGAGGAGCTGGGTCATCTCATCAAGCGAACAAACCTGCGGTGAGTACCACAGCGCAAGGTGGCGAACTGCGCGGAAGAACTCGGGTGGTTTGGATTGCATCGCCTTTAGAAGCCGACGGGTGGGCCTGTAGTCTGTGCCGTCCAGTAATAATACGGTTCTGTACAGCAAGGGCTCAATCCTGTCGCTGAATCAGCATATCGGTGAGGGCTTCGAGACGGAAATTGACCAGATAAGGACCCGGCGAGCAACTCGTAGAAGGGTGGGGATTCCTCGCGGGTGCTTCAGCGCCATTCTCTCGAAGATCTCCCGTTCCAACTCGGCAGGGAAACGTGGTTCAGCCATCTCTTGGTGGTGGTATGTGGGAGAGGAGTACATATGATCGTCGGGCCAGTAATAACCGTTGACGTGATCGGCGTCTTTCGCGATGACGTCACGGACCTGACAACGAGACCTCCTGACACGTCACGCTTCAATCCTTAGCGGTGACTACAAGGACAAACGTACCGCCCAGGACTCGGATGCAGGTGGAGTTCCGTCTTATTCGGTGCGTTCAGGGTCGTGTCGCTCACACAATCCAACACTGTATCGCTAACTGCTAACTCCGACATTCATTCCCTCTGTCGTGCTACTGTACTTTGTAGTTGACAAGTTAAATAGGTGCCTTAATTATATTACAGTAGTTTATATGTAGTGTAGTTTTGAATGGATTCCCCACGTGTTTGCAACGTGTTCACTGCTGATACTATTGATTCCAACACTCTACATACCTACAGACGCCAGACATACTGTACTATTACGACCAAAGGTTCAGGTGACGGGTGACAGCCGCCCGTGAACTGAACACTTTTGGTACCTGTAACGGTGACACTGGATTTTTCCGAGCCCAAATAGGCAAAAAACGTCAAAAATTTCCGGTCCGGCATCAGCCGGACCCCATATAAGGGAATTTGATGTGATTGCCGATCAATGAACACCTTTCCCAATGAACACTTGAGGTGACGGGTGACACCCCGTGAACCTTTGGTCGTAATAGTACAGTACATGAAAGTATTTGATTTCCAAAACAGAGATACATGAGATACAAAGTATTAAGCAAGTCCTTTTCACGTTTGTCCTTCAGCCGCAGCAGCACGTCTGCGACGCCCGCTCATCAGATACACGGCAGCACGGATTTCGAATAACGGATCGTCAGAGGCTTCAATCCCAATGACGCGGGGAACGGGATCGAAGATGATTTTCTTGCGTTCGGGATCGTCGCCCGCAATCACCGTCGTCAACGTCACCTTCCCCAGGTTCACCGTCGCACGGTCCTTCGGCCAATGCACCGTCACATCGTCCGTGACGTCGCCCTCGTTGGCGATCTGGCACAGCAGGTGAAAAGCGATCGGGCCTTGCGCGACGCGCTGAGGCAGCTCGTCATAGAGGTAATTCTCGCCCTTGGCCTTCAGCGCTTCCGCGTCCAGGTACTGCAGCCCCGCGTCAGGGATGAGCGTGTACCGCCCGAAGCGGGTGATTCCCTCGCTGCTCGTGAACTTGAACGCGTGCAGCGCGAAATACCCCTCCTGTGCGAGGCTGGCGGGGAACGGCTTCGGCGTCTGCACGAAGGCTAGTGCGGCGGGGTGCGAGCCAAGGAACTCTTCGACCGTGCCTGCTGCTACGGCACGAAAGAAGTCCAAAAACTCGGGGCCGGTGCGCACGGGAACGCGGGCGTAGAGTGCCCCACGATGTCGGTGTGCGCGTGGTCGCCAAGGTGGAACCGGAGCCCGAGGCCGCGCGGGTTGGCGTTGGGATCCGTATCCGAGATCAGGGGAAGACCCGTCGAGCTTGAGAACCGCAGGGTGACGGGCGTGGATGGTTGGTTGAAGTGCGGCGCGCTGGAGAGCGCGGGCGCCTCTGAGGTGGGGGTGAATGTCCCCGTCAAAATGACGCCGCGGGCATGGACAGGGCGGAATCCGGGGTGCAGACCGAATATCGCATTAAGTTGGGCGATGATGTCCTCACTGCGAGAAGAGTCAACACAGCACTGGTTGGCAAGTTACGCAACCAGGGTAACGACTTTCCTGAGTCCAATGAGTTTCTGGTCCGATGGGAGAGGCATGGGAGTGGTGGTGATGCACTGGAAGCTTAGTGGGAACTTATAAGGCTCATTGGGTCTTAGTCCCGCCCAAGAAGCGCGGTCCGAACTGGCGAAGTTACTAATCGACCAATCAGATTGAGCGCATTAATCGCCGTTAGTGCCCGTTCGGCATTCCGAGAGGATACCGGGGGCACTTCATGACGCTGCCATCTCGTGAACTGGAAAGATCTTACGAAGTCGAGGTAGAAAAATGCGTCGCGTCGAAAGAGTAGCGGATTTTTGCGAATACGCAAAAAATCAGCAGAGCGGCGTCTCCGATGACGAACAGCAAGCCTTCCTAAACCTCACATTCCTACCTGTACCACACGCTAGCTCCCAAGTCCCTCATCGACGCTGTTTGCCTCGACTTCTTGAGCCGATGGTGTTAAATAGTGACCCGGCGTCTTAGTCGGGCTGTGTATATTTAGTTGATGCGCCGCATGCCAAATCCAGCCTGGTCAGGGCAAGAGACGCCCAACGTCCCTTGCTCTGAACCAGGTCAGTCGTCTACAACAATGTACTATTTACTATGCTAACAACGTCCCTTGCTCTGAACCAGAACCAGAATTGGAATATAACTTTGATAGGTTATGGGCCTCCGAGGCGCTTAAACAAAGTCACAAACGAAGTTATATTCCACAATCAACCCACATCACATCGCACTACATCGCACTTGATCTCTCCATCCAAATGGCCAATCCCCAACCCCAGAACATCGCCGATCCCGAAAAGGAGTGGAAAGGGTTGAAACTCACCCCCATCAAAGAGAACGAGGATGGGTCGAACAACTATAGCGAGTTCAGACAGAAGTCCGTCCTCGATCTCGATGCCATCGGATACTGGAAGTATGTCGGAGGACCAGACTACAATCCTCCCGCCATTCCAGAGCTCAGACCGACGACACAAATGCGAGGTCTTGATGCTGCCGGAAATCTTGCCAACTTCACTATCCCGGGGAATGAAGCGGTTGTTGCTGCGGCAAAGAAGAATGCGGAAGCGTGGTTAGCAGGTGACAAGAAGGCTCACGCCCTAATCGTGAAGGCGGTCCCGAGCGAGAAACTCTTTGTTGTTCGTGATTGCAAATCAGCGCACGATGCCTGGAACACTCTCAAAAACGAATACGAACCTGCCAATGCACTCACGGCGGTGACCATCAAACAGCAGATCATCGCCTACCAGTGCAGCGCAGGTGAGGATCCAGTCCATTGGCGCCAAGTCATGGTTCAGTTGTATGGGAAACTGCGAGACGCGGATCCATTCATGATGCCAGACACCGAATTCGCCAAGCACCTTGTCACACTCATGTCACCGTCGGACGCCTGGCGATATTGTCGGGATTCTCTTCGTGACAAGGTACGACAGGGTGAGACGATGGGGAGGCCGATATCGTCTGCCTTCGTCATTCAGCGCTTAAAACAAGAAGAGGTAGAAATGAAAATCGCACCTTCTATCGTCTCCATCAACACACTAGTCGGTGGGAAAGGAAAGCACCGTGAGACTGGAGACGCTGTTCCTGGGGTATACGCAGCAGGGTCTTCGAATCAAGCCAATCGCAGGTCTGATAAAACCCAACAACATCAGACCAAACGTCCAGCACCGTACAACGCCGAAAAGCGCTCAGCTTCCCGAGCGTTTTGCGACAACGTGTTCTGCGAAACGCCGATCGGTCATACCAAAGCCAATTGCTTCTCCTATGGTGGAGGAAAGGCCGGCAAGTATCCTGAAGGCTTTCGAGGCCGGAAGGATGTGCACCTTGCACCCGAAGCAAGAATTGCAGCTCGTCGCAAACATGCTTTGGAGGCGAGCAAGGGAGCAGCCGGGAGTCGATTCGCAGGTATAGCTGAGCAGACAGAGGATACAACGGAGGAGGTGGACGCGGTGTTCGAGACTGTGGAGGATGGATTTGTGTTCCTGCTGGAACTGCCCGAGGACAACACCGACGACGAGATTGCCATAGACGAGAAGATTCGCGTGAACGCCGCAGCACTTGATCTTGAACTAGTGCAGGACGACACGGTTAACCATGATACGGGTGCCTCGCGCCACATCTTTCGTCGTCGCGAATTCTTCCAAGACTATGTCCAGTTCGATAGTCCGCTGAACGTTCATGGCTTCGGCACAAACCTGTCAGCCCAAGCTGTAGGGAAAGGGAAGATCGTGATGAAAGCGACGTACGATGGGACAACTCGTCACTTCTCAATATCCAATGTCCTCCACATCCCCACAGCTCGGTGCAACCTGATCTCGGGTTCTAGGATTGACAGGAAAGGGGTCAGTACGCGAACCGGGAGTGGTAAAATCACATACCTCAATGCTGCCGAAGTCCCATTTGCGTCTGGAGGAATCGTGAAGGATCTGTACAAGATGGATGTTGAGCCAGGTGGAGCCCGAGTCTAGACCATCGATTCCGGAAACGGATTTGATCTCCGCGATGGTGCCGTCGGTCACTTCACTTTTTGGCGAAGGAACAGAAAGCCCTGAGGCGAAGCGGCTGGGTTTTATCACCGTCTAATGGGCCACATAGACGTTAAAGGGCTGAAGCGCGCGACCACCGGACTCCCGATCGACAGTGTTAACATCAAAAACTGTCGAATCTGCGCTCTAGCCAATATCAAGCGGCTCAAATTCCCGAAGAAAGCCACTAATCGTGCAAACCGCCCTCTCTTTCGTATCCACTCTGACATCTGCGGCACTTTACCTATCAGCTATGGCGGCTTCCGGTTCTTCATTATCTTTGTCGACGATCATTCGCGTTTCATTGCAATTTACTTTCTCAAAAATAAATCCGATGCTCTACAGTGCTTTCAGGAGTTCCGCACTGCTGCCGAGAAATTACTTGGCTACTCCATTGTTTTCTTGCGACTTGACAATGCTTCTGAGCTCGTTGAAGGCCAATTCCGCGACTATTGCAAAGCAGAGGGCATAACTTACGAGAAAACGGTGCCTGACGCGTCTCAGCAGAATGGCGTGGCTGAACGCGTTATCCAAATCATCGAGCGCATGACACGTGCAATGCTCGTTGATTCTGCACTGTCGTCGTGGTTTTGGCCTCTTGCGGCACAAGCCGGGGTACACATAAAGAATCGTGTACCCCATGCTTCACTCGAGCCTGATACAACACCATTTGAAGCCTGGTTCAAAAGGAAACCCGACCTCTCTCATCTCCGGCCTTTTGGTGTGTTGGTCACAGCAAGAAAGACAAACTCGGATGACCTCAATAAAATTGTTACGAGAGGAGAAGAAGGGAGGTTTGTTGGCTACGCCAGAGACTCGAAAGGGTACCTTATTTGGTTTCCCGACTCGAGGGCCATTCGTTCGCGCCGCGACGTTAAATTTCATGGCTTCCCTGACTTTCTTCCATCACCAGCACTGTCCGAAATTTTGTGGGATGATCTGGCTACAGATCTTGAACCCCGCTTTCGTGATGGTGTTGAGCGTATTTCCCTGGAACACAGTTCCAAACCTGCCATTGAGCATAACCCGCCACCGAGCGTAATCCTGCCACCGAGCGTAATCCTGCCATTGAGCGTAACCCCGCCATCGAGCGTAACAAGTTCGTTTTTAAACGACTTCTTGTCTCTGAACATATTTTAACCCTGTGGCTTCACAGGTTCTCCACCGAGAGTAATCCTTCCATTGAGAATAATACATGCCCACGAGCAGTTCCCGAGTATGTTATTTATACGACTCGTCGGTCTCCGAACCATCCTAAATTGTAAATAGACCGTACATCGATGTGGAGATGGGTGATTTTACCTCTGCTCCTGACATCGAAATGGATGATGTTACGCATTCCGATTCTTCTCTTCGCCGGTCCACTCGGGTGAGACGTGTACCTGCCAGGTTCATTATCAACCAAGTTGGGACTTCGGATGAGGGGGGGAAGGACATTTTACACGGCATCCTTGTCGACGAGGAGGAAGTAGAAGTCGAGTGCGATAGTGCTGACTTTCCAAAACTTGCGTCCAGCTTTATTGAAGCTGAAGTCGCATTTGTCGGCGCTTCCCTCACAGACCCCATTGATGATCCGGACGAGAAAGATCCCAGCACCGTCCAGAAAGCGAAATCATCTATATATTGGTCATATTGGCTAGCGGCCATTTACGAGGAGTTGGAGTCATTAAAGGCCAAGGGCGTATATGAGGAAATCAATGAACTACCACCAGACCGGAAAGCCGTAGAATCCAAATGGGTCCTTCACATAAAACGCGACCGTGAAGGCCTCATTTCGCGGTTTAAGGCTCGCTTGGTTGCAAAAGGTTTTACTCAAATACCTGGCCAAGATTTCAACTACACGTTCGCTCCCGTGGCACGATGGGAATCCATTCGGCTTCTTCTCACTCTGGTCGCAGAATACGACATGGTATTGCGACAAGTGGATGTCAAGACAGCATTTTTGAATGGTCCCCTTGACGAGGAAATTTACATGCGAAAGCCATCGATTGTTGGAAGCGGTTACTGGAAGCTCTTGCGAGGGCTGTATGGTTTGAAGCAAGCAGGTCGTCAATGGTACCTTGAGCTGAATTCCAAGCTCGAGGTCATTGGGTTCAAGCGCACGGAGTCGGATTGGAGTGTGTATAAACGTATCCGAGGCTCCGATCACTCCATCATCACAACGAGCGTTGACGACATGCTCATCGCGTCGACCTCCACCACTGAATCTGACGCCGTCGTAGCTGCCCTGGCTTCTCAGTTTGAAATCACAGACAATGGGGAACCAACCCTTCATCTTGGCTGCTCAATTGAGAGAAACCGAGCCGAACGAACAATCAAACTCTCACAGAAATCATACACGGAGTCGATTCTTCGTGACTTTGGCTTTGATAAATGCAATCCAGTTGCGACGCCCATGGACCCGGGAACAAGGCTTACTTCTCAGACCGATGCTCTCTCAGCTGAGGAGGAACAGAGGGTCAGAGAGTTTCCGTACACTGCCGTCGTTGGCAAATGTATGTATCTCTCGACATGCACTCGCCCCGATATTGCCTACACAGTTAGGGAGCTTGCACGATTCATGACCAACTATGGGCCGGCTCATATCACTGCGGCAAAACACCTGCTTCGCTATCTGAAGGGAACCACTTCACATGGTATCATTCTTGGAGGAGGCGCGGAGACTCTGCACCCTATCATCAAAGCACTCACTGACTCTGACTGGGGCATGGGAGACACTCGGAAATCGGTGTCTGGCTTTCTCATTATGATGGGTAACTCCCCGCTTTCGTGGAGCTCGAAGCAGCAGGCCGTTGTTGCTCTTTCTTCATGCGAGGCTGAATATCTCGCCACAACTCATTGCGCCCGAGACATTTTGTGGTTCAGAAACTTACTAGCTGAACTCGGTTTTCCCCAGATTCAACCGACTTCATTGTTCTGCGACAACCAAGGGACAGTTGCCTGCACACACGATCCGCACGCGCATTCAAAAATGAAGCACATATCCATTCGGGAACACTTCATACGAAATTGCGTCATGAAACGTTTAATTGACGTTATTCATGTCTCCAACAAGGAGAATATTGCCGATCTTTTCACGAAGCCGTTGCACCGCGTCTTGCACGCTCGATGGGTCAAGATGCTCCGACTGGACGCCAGTCAAGGGGGGGTGTTAAATAGTGACCCGGCGTCTTAGTCGGGCTGTGTATATTTAGTTGATGCGCCGCATGCCAAATCCAGCCTGGTCAGGGCAAGAGATGCCCAACGTCCCTTGCTCTGAACCAGGTCAGTCGTCTACAACAATGTACTATTTACTATGCTAACAATGTCCCTTGCTCTGAACCAGAACCAGAATTGGAATATAACTTTGATAGATGGTCGCCGTCTGGATCCTCTCTCCCGCGCCTCGCGGTGCGTAGCGAGACATATACCTCCGACCCTTCCTCGCGAACATCTTAAACAGTTCCATCATAGCGTCCATGCTGACCGCCTCCCCAGCGCTGTCGGCCGCCTGTCTCGCACGCTTGGCAGCGGTCATCGTCTCGCGGTTCGACTGCTCTTGGAGCGCCTCGACGCGCAGCTCTTCCGTCATGACGCGCCCGATAAGTGACCGCCACGGGCAGGTCAGGGTGAGGGTGTCCCAGTCGACAGACATTTCGGGAATCTATAAGAGTGGATATATGACGGGAGACATTAGTATCTGCGAAACAAGATGAACGCAGGACCAGACCGACCTCTACATCGTGCACGATCTCGCCCTCTGTGACGTCCGGGGGGGAGTGTCGCTTACAAATTTCGACGAGGTCTTTCTGCAATTCCGGCGCACACAATGTTTGGAAAATGGCAAACTCCCCGTCCAGGCACTGAAAAGTGAAACCACCACTAAGAAATGCTTTGCCGATTTTGGGATCCCAGTGGATGAATTGAGTTGGCGTCAACGACATCATTGTAAGATCGTTTCTCAACTTACGATGCGTTCCCCGGGGTAGTTGAAATCCGTATCGCGAATCCACTGTGTCTTTACTACGTTCAAGTCCCACCCAGACAGAGTTTTGGCCAGCTGATCCAGAGTATGGCAAGGTCTGCCCAGCTTTGTGGAGGTCTGTCTAGCTGACCAGGAAGACCCTTTGTAGCTGGCTACACAGACTGCTATGCCCACGTTTGTCTGGCTTTGTCCAGCTTCAGGAGCCATGTCTGGCTGTGTTCAGGCTGTAATCAGGCACCATTGAAGCACCTAGACAAACCTAGACAAACTATGTTTAGCTGAAGTTAGGTGAGTTGAGGTGTGCATGGGTCAGTGTAGGCACCTGAAGTGGGCTAGATGGACCTTAGGTTGTTTCCTGCGTATTGGCGACCGACAGAATTTGATGGTGATGATCGCTGTTGCTGAAGATCGTGTTCAGGTATATATTATGAATCTGATTTGTGTTTGATGATATTAATATTGCCTCCACTCCTGCCTCCTCCGCTCCTCAGCTTTCACCTTGCCTTTCTCCTCACAAAACTTTCCAAGCTGCTGCAAGATCGATTGAGCCAGTCTGTTTCTCTAAAATAAATCTTGCCCCAAAACTCGGACACTGATCGTGATGTGATTGTGCTTTGCCTTTCCAAATGAGGCACTTCTGCTGATATTTGTGTCTCAGTCCTGATATTCAACGGATATTTGCTCTGTGCAGCTGACTGTACAAAGCTAACCTGAGCTGGACTGAGCTGCACACAGCTACACAGACCTAGCCAGAGCTGGCAGAGCTGGCCGAGCTTGCCAGTGCTACACAGGGTCTGTCTAGGCACCTCCACAGAAACGTGTGTCTAGCTCTGTGTGGGGACCTGGGTTAAAACTCTGTCAGGTTGGGGTTGAACATAGTGTTTGCGAAGAACTCGATGTGTTCCTTCACGCCCTGCAGTGTTTCGCAGTATTAGAAATAATGCGCTACGGCACAGCGAGCCGCGGCGTACCCAAACGGTACGTGCCCCACACATGGTGGTATTGATTCTCGCAGAACAAAACCAAGCGATGGAGCTCTGGGGGCAGTACGAGGTCTTCTGGCATTGCGTCGAATGAGTTATTGGGCATCTCACCATTTTTGAAGGAAGAGCAGTCGTCTTTAGACTCGAACTCAGACTCGTAGTCTTCCTCTGACCCGGCTCGGACCCGCGGTCGCCTTCCGACCCAGACATATACTCGCCGTCCGATTCTAAGTCGGGATCGTCTAGGGACGCCATGGAGGCCGCAAAAAAGGGTGCCACTGCCACTGATCGTCTCTCGGCATCTCTCTCGGCTCGAAGTTGCCAAGCGAGTTTCCAGCTCAGGCGGGCGGCTGCGAGCCGCCTGAGTGAGGAGTGGTGAGGGTGGTCCTTTCACTCCAACTTGATATTTTTCCAGCAGTCAATACCGTGTTCCTGTCCGGATCTCTCCATTCTCTTACAGTACTCCTACTTTGACTGTGTCACCTCGCCATGTATCATAGTAGACAATGAATATATGAAGTCTCCTGATATTCAAACAAGCATGAGCGTCCAGTAATACCATTTAGATAAAGCAGGAACCCAGGAAAGTTTCGCCAACTTAAGGGAATTTAGGCTGAAATTAGTGGTAATAGATATTATGGGTCGTGAGAATTGGGGCAAAGG
>WIQG01001233.1:0-10745 GCA_014925785.1 Mycena galopus ATCC 62051 | reverse complement strand
TTCCTCCCATTCTTGCGCAGCACTCTAATGACACCCCATGCGGTGCTCCTCCTCTTGGAGCAGCCGCACTTTGTCCCAACGTCTCGTTCTTGCGTAAGCTTTGCACCACTCGACTCGCACAGCTGGAATTTTTTTAAATTTCATTAGCACCTTTTCTCATGCCAAAGACTTGAGAGCGCAGACTTACCCTCGTTTAGCTCTGTGTCTGCCCCTGTCATTCCCACTCCCGTCCATATCCACAACACCTCACGCACACTCTCCCCACTCCACTCCTCACACTCCCGCTCCTCTCGCGTCAACGGTGGCAGCTCCCCGTCTCGACGCAATTGCGCCTCGCGCAGCCTCTGCCGCTCCGTCTGTCCCTTCCGCTTCTCCTCGGCCCTCGCCAGCTCTTCCGCATCCTCCATAGCGCGGATATCTTCCTTCTTCAAGATGTGCCAGCCTACTCGCTCCACATCTCCGTCCGCCAAACACCTCCTCGCCTCCCACGCCATCTGATATTTCTCTGAGTGAAGCCGAATCTTCGACTCATTCCACTCTACGAGTGCGCGTGCACGTGTGTTAGCACCCTGGTGGCGGGCCTGGAGCTCCTTGTATGTGAAATACCGGGACTTGATGTGGAGTTGACACCGCAAGTTTTCTAGCGCGGTCAAGCACTGCGCATCGCGCAACGTGTTCTCCATCGCTGACAAGCCCGCAATGCAATGCCCTCCACCGTACACTGCGCTGTCGTTAGAGAATACCACGAATATATATTCGCGAATATGAATATTCGCCAAAACCTAGAAATTGATATTCGCATTCGTACGAATATTGATGGCGAATATTCGTTGCTTAGTCAGCAATATTCGCGAATATTCATGAATATGAATATTCAGCAAACACATTGAGAACTCGGGGTTTGGCAGCCAACAATGAGTTGCTGAGGGCACTTTTATGTTATCTTGTGTGTTTAAACATTGTTGAAGACTCATACAAGCCCTTGTCTTGCATGTTCAACCAGTTGATTGACCATCACACTTGCCGTATTCAACCTGTCAAGCAGCTGTCAAAGCAAAGATGTCTCCAAAGTGGTTGGTTTGCATATGAATCACAGATCTAGTTGGTGTAAATGAAGTGTGTTATGGTTCCAGAGAGGAGATGTGTTAAACAGACCCAAATTTACTATGCTTCATTGAAATTTTAGCTGTGCATTACAGCTGCGAATATTCGCGAATATCAACTTTCCTGAAAACTGATATTCGCATTCGCGCGAATAGCACAGCCATAGCCATTTGCGAATATAAATATTCACATTCGCAAATGGCTTGGCACGAATATTCGCGATATTCGCTATTCGTGGTATTCTCTAGCTGTCGTCAGCCCCGAGGGTAGGAAGAGTGGGACATGCTCTGGCTGCTCGTTGGGGGTACAGTCTTCCGCTGCGCGAACACCACCAGCGCGACCGGTGTGTATGTCGCTTGGAGTTTCCGCAGGTGCTGGATGCTCCGATTCAGCGCACGACACAATCCAGCGACGTCAATCTGTTGAGAGGTCGTCCCCGCCTTCTTGAGTTCGACTTGTACTCGGACCTGTCGCCTGTAACGCTGGTCAGCGTCTCGTCCCCCTCGGCAACTGTGAAGCACATACTGCTCTTCTTCCACATCGAGCCCAGCTGCAATGAATGACCCCGGACTCACAGAGTGAATCGAGGGGATGCCAGCCGAGACGCGCTGTGCCTCCTCTTCCTCAAACTGCAGCAGCACCTCTGCTTCCATCACCCCTGTAAACATGTCTTAGTTCGGCACCTCCAACGCCCCCAGAATATATGGACGTACCTTTCTTTGTCATCTTGTAAGGATTTTTCTCTTTCGGGTTTTTTTCAAATTTCGCTACCATCTCCTGCCACTCCGGAACCCGCGCCGCCTGCTGGACCGAGAAGAGGGTGAACGACTCCATCTGGCTCGTGTATTCCTCCCTCGCGCGATCCAATTTTGTTCGTAAATGTTCACCTGCATTCATCAGTCAGCAATCCGTGAGTTAATTCGACTGTAGCACCCCGAGCTTACCTAGGGAAAGGATCTTTTGCCAATTCCAGGATCCCCAGTGCGCATTCAGGGTGTCTTCTCTCGACCCTGGTCCCATCTCGTGCGTGCTCTTCCCCATGCCACCGATGTGCGCCCACGGCCACTCAATCCCCTCGCCGTTGGTTTGGCCACTGCCGGGGTGAAGCAGAGCGAATAGATAATCATGCATGCCACTAGGTGGCCCTTGATGTGCATCTTGGGGATGACAAAGCAGCAGAGCGCTAATATTAACGTCAGTGGCACTGGGGCTGGCAGCTCCGAAAGACATTTTTTGAGGTTTATCCACCATTGGCAGACAATGTTGTAGGATATAATTTTGAAAAGTTGGGGGTCGAGGTGCAGTAGGATGCATAAGAGACTCACGGAAATGGGCAGGGTTACAGTGAACTTGGCAGAATGCATCACCCTCCTTGTGTTTACACTTGAAGTGCCACACATCAACGGGGAGGCCAACAAGATCAAAGTAATAATCACCCGAGGCCAGAAAATGTTTCTTGAACAGGCAATTGTTGTCGTAAAAGATGTAGGAGGGCATGGCCCCCGGATATTGAGGCAGAAAGGTTGCTTTGAGAAATACCTGAAGTTGGGACGCATTGAATGAATGATAAGACACAGATGAAATGAGTGGATTATGCCTACAGACACTCCGGTGAGCCCCTCTGACCCAAACAATGTGGTACGTGAGATTATGACTCGGAACAAACAGTTGTTCATTTGGGTCCAGCTACAGGAGTTTGTGCCTTTGACTGTCGATGGCACCAGGGCAGATGAGGTAGATGATCTAGCCACACTTGAGGTAGGGATGGTGGGGTCCCCAGCTCTTGGGATTTGAGGAATCCCAGTGTTGTGCAAGTGGCTATGCAACTGAAACATAGCAGCATGTTTCTCCTGCAATGCAAGCTCATGAGCACGAGGGGTTTCCAGAGTGCACAAGTTGGGACATGCTCCAACGCTCTGGGAAGCAGGCGGTGCGGGAGTCTCTCATAGCAAGAGGACCAAAACACCCGAACTCCATGGCGGTTCAGGCAGAGGAGAGCGCCCGTCATACCCAGCTGGTAAACAATGTCAGGCTGGAGTCTTGGGAAGAGGAGGGATACGCACCACAAAGAAGAAAAGAGACCACTGGGTTTCTGCAATGCCGCGATTCGAATCCTTCACCTGCCTCCAAGCTCTGAGGTGGAACCCCAGGCACATTTTATCCAGACAGACTTCCAGAGGTTCGGGAAGGAAGCACGAGAAGCTGGTGTGAAGCCAGCAGACTTGTATCTGCCCGTCCATACACCCCCAGATCTTGACATGCCACAAGCTCAGGGATACATGGGCAAGGAAATGTTGATGGCGAGCTCCGCCATCGACCAGTTGAGCGAGTAAAACACCAAATCGCGCTGGAACATGGGTTGACACCGCAGTTTGTGAGACCCTCGGGAGGGCAAGATGTGGTCGAGAATGGAGAGGATCAAAGGTGTGGCGATGTGAATGGACCTTGTTCGTGAGGTCCATAACCAAATCCATAACCAGAAGTCCCTCTGGCTGGGACGCTCCAAAGGTTCAATGTCCCGAGAAAAAGACAGACCGGATGGACGGTACGCCAGGAGACGAGAGGGCTCTGCAGGGACATTCAGACCGCGAAGTATCGTGCCCAAACTGTGAGTGGAGTAACAGTGGAGGGGGCAAGTATGGGGAATCCAAAAAGAAGTACAGGCCCGAATTCCAAGCAACAGCGAAATCGTGGAGGACAGACGACATGGGGCGGAAAAAGAGAGGAATGCTGCGAGGAAGAGGAAAAGGGCGGGAACTGAGACAGGGGTACAGAGTTGCTGAATGAATTCAGAACCCGGCACCCGTGTTCAGGGACAAAAGTCTATCAAGCAACGTAATAGAAGCGCTAAGCGGGTTCTGGATTGGGAAGTAGATCAAGAACCCCAAGGTGACGGCATGACACCAAGATGCTGCCGGCAATCAATTACCTCGGCAAGGAAGGCAAATAGGGGGCGGGACCGGGGTTTGAAACCGGGAAAAGGAGGAACAAAGGAAACAGGTTGCACCACAGAGGGGCGGAAATTCAACAACATGGAGAGTCGTACACCAAAGACAAAGGGGACGCCAGCGCGATAAAAATGACCCACAGACAGTGACAATAAGCCCTGCGACCATGGCTGGAGTGTACAATCCGGATAACGGACCACAACAAAGGGAGAAAACCGGAGAATTTGAAAGCGGGTTCCCGAGCGGAGAAGACAGGAGAGTGCCTTCATGGTTATAATTGATGGGCAGTGACAATAAGCCCACGATGCAAGAAATTTTCAAAGGATAAAACTCACCTTGGAAAGAGGATTAGGGAAACTGGGGAAATAGGACAGAGAGCTATGGGTCATTGGGGACAACAACCTTGAAGAGGGGGGTGATGTCATGAATCGCCCGGGTTCCACTTTTTCGCACGACGTGTCTGCATCACGGGACTCTCATGACTGACCATGGACCTTCTCACAGTTGAAACCCGATCGCGGGTTTCAAAGGACTGGGATACGAGAAGACATTAAGGGTTAGGGAACCCACACAATTGTCCCCCTAACCCTCCGACGCTACACAGGAGCCTGATTGTGGCTTCAGGGACCAAGATATCTGTTAAGGGTTAGGAATCCCGTGCCATTGGTCCTCCTAACCCTCAACGCTATGGTGATAACACACAGGAGCTAGGAGCATCACACATTAATGCTCCTTAACATTGCGATATAGGAACTGATCACGATCATATTAATTTATTCATAACATATATAAGCACGGTAGAATCTCCTTGTACAGTAGATTCTACCTCATCTAATCTCAGGCTTCTGCTTTGGCTTGACTTAGGGATTGTCTCCGCCCTGTCCCACTTCCCCCCCATTCTATTGCAAGTGCATCCACACCCTGGGTATTATACCTGAGTGGATATCATATCCTGTTCAACTCGTTCTGGGTTCCGCCTCGCATCCCGACCCACAATATATGGCCTCCTAATGAGGAGTCCGTTGGTTGGTCTTGCTGCTTGGGGACCGCATCAGTTATTAGCGGCTGTCGGGTTTCTCCTGGTTGGGTTCTCGCCGGGTTGCTCCATGTATGTTCAGTGTCCACTTAGTTTTTTCTTTTTGTAGTAGATAGTTCAAAACCTCTTTTCTATATGTTTCAAATTCAAATTACAAAGAATCATCATCTGGAAACATCGAAGTCCCATAGCTTGCACTAGCACACAATACCACAATTGCCTTCTACTTGTTCCCTGCATCATCGTTCTCCCAGCCCATATCTTCCTATGACCAGCGCATTCCAACCTCTGGGACCAGGATCCCTCCGATGAACTTGCACAGTCCGAGAGGCTGAACCGCATCTGGATCCACAGCATTGTTAGGGAACAATTTGTACAACACCTGGTGTATAACCATAGAACCTAATTCACCGTAACTGAGAAATCACTCTAGTATGCCCAGCCCTGTTTATATGCATCATTTGTTTCCAGGTAAAAGTCGGGAGCTTTGGGATATGCATGCCTGATGGTGGCAGCAGACATGGCAGTGGAACTTGCACAGAGAGAGATCACCTCCCTCAGCTGTAGAATACTCTCCAGTAGACCACCGGAACTCGCTGGGCAATGGCTCGAGAGCTCAACCCCAGTAATGGACATGCCATACAAAATAGGAGAGGACTCGGGCATTTGCGCTAGTGGCTGCAAAGTAAAGTCTAATGAGTACAATGCAGACACAAGTTGAGGGAAATGAATGCACAGGGTTCCACTGCCTTTTGAATTTCAATTGCTTCGATGGATGCCTGTTGTGCGTTGATATTGGCGAGGAATGTGCAATGTTGGCAGCATCTTCTGAAGATTGCCCATAGAGAAGGGACTGCAAAACCTCAGCAGTATGTCCAACAGTCCAAGATCTTCAAGATCCTCTTCGGTAGTAGGCATTCTCGGGAGATACAAGTGGGTTAACCACTTGAATCCCAAAGGCAAAATGCAAGATGGTCGGATTAGTAAGCAAAAGGTGCGCAAACGAGATGGTCCATCGCTTATGTAATCGGACCATCTCGTTTGCGCACCTCTTTCTTGCCTTTTTGGGCAGAAACAGCAACAAAATTCAAAACTCCAGGGTGAAGAAGAGCAAGCTCCATTTCATGAACCCTTCAGTGACTATACATGCTAAATAAGATAGTGCAGTGAAATCACTGCAGAAAAACCCATCTATGGAGCCGCAGGAGTCAGATCCCTGCAGCACAAATCACAATAACATTATTGTACAGCGAAAAGACTCCAGGGAAAAAGGAAATTACCCTAAAGTGAAATTGCTAGAGGATAAAAACTAAATAAGCCTTGAAGTGATTTCACTCCAACAAAGGTTTTTTGATTCTGAGGCAGAAAAAAGAAAGATACTATCGAGAACTGAACCTCCGACATTTGAGAAACATACATTTTGAGGAAACCACATACAGAACCACTACACCAAGGAAGCATGAATGGGCATATTTTTTTCAGCTTTTATGCTGTACATGATGCCAGGTTTGAATGTGATGGATAAATCCTCTGTGGATGGAAATACATGAAGCAAATTGGTGGAGTAAATCTCTCCATGAAAATATCTGGAAGGGAAATCCATGCACTGAATTGTTGAGAATCTCACTGAAGGGAATCTACTGTAAAGAAATCAATGGAGGGTTTTTGATGGAAATCTACTGCAGTGAAATCTGTGGAGGGTTTCAGTGGAGTGGAATCTCTCCAGATAAATATATGGAGGGAAATCTGTGCACTGAATTTCGAGGAAATTCACTGAAGGGAATCTACTATAGGGAAATTGGTAGAGGGTTTTCATGAAAATCTACTGCAGGGAAATCGGTGGAGGGTTTCTGTAGAGGGAAATCTCTCCAGATAAATATATGGAGGGAAATCCATGCAGTGAATTTCGATGAATTTCATTGAAGGGAATCTACTGCAGAGAAATTGGTGGAGGGGTCCTGGGGAAATCCTCCATGGGAATATATGGAGGGAAATCCATGCACAGATTTGTAACAAATTTTAAAGGAGGGATTTCTGTCAACGGAATTTACTGCAGGGAAATCCTCCACGGAAATCCCTGGAGGACTTCCGTGGAGTACTTTATGCGTGGGAAGATGATGGCGAATCAATGATTCGCCATCACCTGAATTGATCCCTATACCTCCAGTGCTCTCGTTGAAATTTCAACTCCTCTTTACAGAAGATTGCTGTATGGGGCTACTATCGCAAAGCGGGGACTTACGGAGTTGGTACAGCTAGAGAAGGCGCACCTTGGTTTGAGGCTTTGACACAACTTTGACAGGTTTGAAGTTTTTTCTTCCGCTTGTCGTTCAGATGTTAATATTAATGCTTCGCTGCTAAGATGAATCGGGGTGGTTAGTTTTCATCTTTACCTTCTACATCCACTCATTTGCGCCTAGGGCCTGGTTCATCCCTCTCCACAACGGGCTGACGTCCGTCGGCGTCGTCATGAACCAGAAGATCTATAACCAAAAAATGAAAGAACCGGCCGAACCAACCTATTTTACCCCTTCCTCTACCTCCAATCCTACCAAGTCTAACCTAGTCATCAATATCTTTGCAATCTTCGCCTCGCCCCGGGTGTCGGTATGGATTACTTTCTCGCGTTATCAGTTTTCTCACCGTTTTTTCTCTGCAGTCAAACTAGTCGGTAATGCTGCACTGGAAGCAGGCAGTGTCAAAAGCGCTACCGATTTTTCATACTCTGCGCCTTCATACAGTGACTGTGGCTACAGGATAATTGGAGATGCTGGAGGTGAGCTCAGGTTCATAGTCGCACAATATCTGCTGACATCTTCCGATAGCGTTTGTGGTAACTCGAGTTGCCCTGCTTTCCGAATCTAATGTAGTATCAGATCGACCCGTTTTTTTCTTCTGGTGTTCATCTGGCTCTCACTTCGGCTTTGTCGGCGGCATCCACGATCTGCGTCTATCCGTGGCGACTGTACAGAAGCCATTGCGGCGATTGGCACACGAAACGTGTTTCAACGAGCTACACTAGGTGCGGTCCCTCATTCAACTTTTGGTTCAACGCTGATCAAGACGCAGGTTCCAAGTTGTAGTTTTGAGCGCGTATATGCAGATTCGGAGTTCTCAAAGTGTTGACGTCTTGTCAGACATCGACGAAGACAATTTCGACAGGGCATTTTCATTTTTAAGACCAGGTCGACTTCCCGTGCTATGTTCACCATTCTTGCTGACGCGTTCCCAGTCATTCAAGGAGCGTCGGACATGGGGAAACTCCTCTCCGAAAATGAACTCCAAAAGTCTCTCGACTTTTGCGTCAATTTTTCAGTCCAACTACCCCCGAGCAGCACGATCGTGTCGCTAGCAAAGTCGAGATCAGCCAGACACTCCTTGACGTCGCTGCTCCTCTTGTCGATCCTGCCGTCCTCGAAATGTCTCTCCACGTGGAACACAAATCCTCTCCTTCTCACACAACCACCCATCCTTCCAGCACGATTCGACCCAACAACCGCGACCGTTCCGCCTCAGAAGTCTCGGAGACCAGAATGGTCCTCCACAAAATCAACGCCCGGCGCGTCGTCCATGCCGAATACGCTATCAATAATTTCGAGTCTGAGCCTATCGCCGGTTTGTGGTTAGGTTGGAGAAGGGGCGGCTCGGCCTCACGCGTTTCGGCGTTCCTGCCACTCCAGATTCCTCGGACTGACTTTCCTAGATACTTCTTCATCTCCCGGATCTTTACTCGCTTTTGGACCGTGGACTTTGTATTGCATTCGCACCTTCCTCATTTTTCTCGAACTACTGTATCCTCATCACCGTCCCAAGTTTTTGCATCATACTCGTGTAGCTGTTTTCGAATTGCATACCGTAATGGACATCCTTGTAGCAGCTATTCTGGATTTGTATAATCAGGATCGTTCTCAATATATAGTCTATGTCTGTCCGTATTCCGTGCCCACGTCCAATCGCCAAGGAAAGTAAAATCAAAGGTCGACACGTGATCGCGTTTTCTTCTGCTTGACTTTTACAAGTTGCATAGTACTACATGCCTCAGCGCCGTCGGGATCTTCGAGTTGCCATGTCTTCTGGATTCGCACGATCCGGATCCAATCCAATCAGGAATTTCAATCATCGACTGGGTCGACAACTATCCTTTCCTCCCTTTCTTCTTTTCCATGGCTGCCGAAATCCCCTCTTTCAAGCTCAACGATGGGTCTACAATGCCGTCGGTCGGAATGGGGTCAGTCAAACGGAACAGTAGGTTGCTGATCCCTAATGGGTTGACTTCGAAGCTGCTACATGGGCGGAGGGCTTTCACAAGTGCACGATATGTGTCAGAAAGCAATCAAGGTCTATCGCAAACCGATTCAACAGAGGTAATTCTAATTTTTTTCTGCCACAGGCCGGTTACCGTCATTTCGACACAGTCAAGGGGGGATCGGGATTCGAATTCCGTACGTGGGGAGGGGGGGGGGGGGGGGGTCCAGGTCAGGCTGAAAAAAACTTTTCAGTATATAAAGTTTGAAGCTTCAAAACAGCTAATAAACCATGAGGGAGGTGTTAGTTAATTATAAGAAACATATATAACTGCCCAGGGAGTGTATAGAAGAAGGTTTACTAGTATGAACCCATGCATTCCATAATTCAAGCCAAGTTGAGGCCAACAGTGGTCAATTCTCAAGTTAGGAATTATTTAGCTATGAGAGTGCAGAGTATTCAATTTATCACCAACACTTGAAGATAGTATAAAAAAGCATTATCAAGCTCAAGGAGGTGGTGGGAACTAAGTTGAACAGCAGCGGCTGGACCCGGAGAGATCGGGCCGTCCCTAGGGGTGGGAAACTCCTTCCCTATAAGGAAGGAGGGGGAGGGGGGGGGGGGGTCAGCTTGGGGTCGAAAAAAACTTTTCGACCCTATATCCGATTTTCGAATCCCGATCCCCCTTGGACACAGTATGCAGCGTCTCACGCTTTGCTTCGATATCTCACTTGAAGAGCAGGCAAGTGGCAGGTTACGGAAACGAGCAGCAGGTAGGGAGGTGTTGTGCCTCAGTAGCCGCCGCACCTCCGTATTCCTTCATGTTTGTGAGACCACACGGTCTTGGCCTTCGGGTGTCCCTTCTTCTTGAATGGAGCCATATTTGTTTTTCTTTTCAAAGCTTCCAAGTTGTGTACGGGAATTGGTTTTTCCGTTGTCCCATCCGGCCCGGCAACGGTCTGATGATATCCACTCGGGGAAATCTGTTATGTCGGGGCGCCCGGAAACATTTCCGAAATTTAAAGTTCCGGAAAGGGATCCGGGAATGCCGAAACCTTTCAGTTTCGGCAACAATTCCGGGAGAGCCGAAACTAAAAATTTCGGGTCGGCCGAAATTGATTCCGAAACTTTTGATTTCGGGGCGTCCGAAACTAATCGGCGCCCCAAGGGTCCCCCGAAACTAAAAGTTCCTGGATCATTTCCGGGAGAAGCCGAAAGTTTTGGTTTCGGAAACGGTTTCGGCAGAGCCGAAACTAATAGTTTCGGAACCCGTTTCTACCTTGCCGGACCCGTTCCAGAAGCTTTTAGTTTCGGCAACGTTTCCAGGCGCCCTGATTTAACGGATTTCCCCGAGTGATCATTACAGGAGCCAACTTGAGCGAGGACAAAGGGCGAATGCTCGCCAACATAAC